>CM075815.1:25553466-26153466 GCA_037975025.1 Excoecaria agallocha
TTATATTATATTATATTTATATATATATATATATATGTATGTATTTTATATATCTATATATATACTTATTTTTGCATTTGTACATATATATTACCTATATATATTATTGTATACTTTTCTTTATTTATTTATCACTAACCCTTATATTTCACATATTTTTCATCGCACACACATGCTCGAGGCAGATGGTGGTATTTAAAGGCCATGGTTATTTGTACATTTGTAATTTAATTTTGTTTTTTTATTTTATTTTACAACTGATCCGTAATAATAAATGATTTTTCGAATGCCAACTTAAAAACCTATCAAATAATTTTATACAAGTTTGAGTAGGATTTTTCTATAATAAAAAGGGGACCAATGTCTTATTTTTCCTTATAAATACAAATTATTCTTTACCTTAAAATTAACCAATACGATTCTTTTCCTAAAACCGCAAGAGGTCAAATATCCTCATTTTTTACTTCAAAATACACTAAGATTTCTCTTTTATAAATATGCACACATGAATGAACGTTTCCATCAAAATGCACAATGTAAATAAAATACCCATTTTATATATGATATATTTATTCATTTATCATAATTTTATTGCTTTCTATGCCATACCTTTATTGCATTCTATGCCATGTCTTTATTACTTTCAATATAACATGATTTATGGATTTCTAATGTGTTTGAATTTGCCTTACTTTTCTAGCATCATAACTCATGTGAGAAAAGAGATAAAACAATTAATCATTAAAACCCATTTATAACACTAACCAAGGGTATAAATAAGATTGAGGTCCCAAACTTATCTTTGGTTTTGGCCTCATCAGGTTAGAACTCCTTTTTCAATATTTTATTAGATAGCAACTTCATGATACCTATTTTTTGGTGCCAAACAAATGCCTTCATAGGTTGATCGCCAACAATGGCATAGGGTGTTAATGGTTATGCCTTAGGCCCTTTATGTAATGTCACATTTCATTTTATAAAATTAAATTTTCTTCATGTTATTATATTATTGGCATGTTACGTTATAATAATGTTTATAAATAACAATCTAATATTATTTTGACTATTCCTAGTCATATGAATTATAATAAGTAAAGAATAGTATAAGTTTGATTGATAATCATGGGATGATTATATATGGTGATATGAATTAAACTTATAATTACTTGTTAGAGGACAGAGTACTGGATAGACCCATTATGAGATACTCGATGGGTTAATGTCATTAGTGATCTCATAATAGTTATGTTATTAATCCCTAGACCTAAGATTATCACAGTATCCTACATGTTAAACATTATGTTTTAACATAATCAAACATTATCTTTAATCAAATAATCATAAAGGCTATGATTGGACATGATGAGAATCATGCAGAGGATAGTGAATAATCAAGAAAGAATTTGTCCCTCTCTTATGAGAGAGATATCTATTGGGCCCTTCGATAAGTAGGACTAAAAAATGCATGGCCATACTTAAATGAATTGATGAAGCAATCAATATCATTTGATATTATCAGTCTACTTAGTGATCGAGAAATTATATGTTTGGACTATATAAGTTTGACATGGACCGTGACTTATGTTCAAACAAGATATCTTGTGATAAAGGGATTATAACATGTTCTATTAGGTTAAAATTGAATTATCGATATTCATACTATTTGGACAGTCATAATGCCTTGCTAGAGGCCGCTTATGACTTGTGGGCTTGTGATGAAAGTAGGGCCCACTGCCAAATAATATGAACCTATTGGGTCGTACACATAGAATGTGATGAATGGACTAAGGGTTAATTCGGGCATTTTGACTTTTATTTTGTGATAAATTAAAATCTAAAATAAACAAAATAATAATAATAATTATTATTATTATAATATTTAAGATTAATATTATTATTCTTATTTTAAATAAGATATAAAATATTTCTTATTTTAATAAGAAAAGTGGGCTCAAAGTTTTCTCTCTCTAAATTAAGGTTATGTTAACTATATATATATATATATATATATATATATATATATATATATATAAACCCTAACTAAGCATAAAAGGTGAGTGGTAGCCGTCAGTTAAGAAAGAACAAGAAAAATCATTTTTTTTTGTAACTTTGAGAAAGAGAGAAAATAAACCCTAACTACCAAAGAAGGGAGCTAGCACCCCAGGTGATTCTCTTCATTGCATTCACATATGGATACCGGTAGAGGGTGTCATTTCGCATGAGGTTGCACCTGCAAACTCGATTTATCTATGCTTCGAGAGGTTGGTAATCATTACACTTTTCTTTCTATTGAATCAATTGGATCGCTTAGATCTGTGATGGGTTTCTATTTTCACTGCAAATTTTATTTATTATTTCGAAACCCAAAAGTGATATTAGAGCCACTTGCGAGTTCAATTGATTTAATTATCGTATTTTGTATGTATGTGATGTGTACAAAATTGATTTTATGTGATATGAACAGATTGTATGTTGATACATGATAAGTTAGTAACTATTATAATCGTTTATGTTAATCTATTTATATGGGATATGAACGAAATTATTCTATTTATATGAGATATAAATGTAATTAATCGATTGATGCTTATGATATAATGTATATAGGCTGTGAAATATATAGATGTTAATATGACTAACATATATATGTTAATTCTGTTTTAACATGATTAAATGAATCATCATGAGATTAAATGTGTAATCTGTATTCAATTAAATTCGGTGGTATTTTGTATCGATCCTATAATTTTTTAATGTGATTAAACAGTTGCTGATATGTTCGACAGATTTGTATTTTAGGATACAAAATATGGTTTTTAGGGCAAAAAATCATTAATGTTATTATTCGCCAATTTTAATACATCAATTTTATACAATTATTTGAGTATGATATGCAATGACTTGATTTTAATTGATGTATGTATGTATGTATGTATGATGCCTTTGCATGGTGCATAGCATGGCCAATTGAGACCCTTGTGATGGTGTTTAATTTATTTATTTTATTTATTCATTTTATAGGTTTGTAATTTTAAATACGACCTATGTGTTGTTCTTTTGTTCTAATTTTATTTTACTATTAGTTTTAGTAGAATAGTTTATTTCATTATTGTAATGAAAACAAAGGAATTTCACAAAGACAATGAAGGGGATCAATCCAATTCCATAATGATGGAGGTGCAAAGTGGAAGCTATTGATCAAGACAATTTTATGTAATTCCATCTAGGATTGACCTTTGATCTTCGTATTGGCTTATAAAGATCATATAGTTTTGGCCATGCTATGACACGTTTTATATATTATGCATATTATATCGGTATGTGATGCGATGAATGATTATATATGTGTATGAGATGCCATTTATGGGATGATGCATGATATGTAAATAAATAGACATAATAACTTAAAATTTAAAATTCCCTCACCAAAATTTTAAGTCTTATGCCACCCATAATTATAACACCTGTCAAGACTAAGATCACCAAAATGTAGGTTCTGCCAAAGCGAAGTACATTAGATTATCATAGTAAGATAGGATGTGTAATGGTATTACACATATGTTTAAAAATGGTTAGACTTAATTAGGCTATCAAAATGGTTTTAGGCCTAAGGTATTAAATGGGATTATAACATGCCGGGACATATGATTTCAAAAATCCCATAAAGAATCTCAGAGTTACATGAGATGTAATTGGTAAGGATTTATCTACCTAAACAACTTGATTTTAAGCGTCATGCCAAAGCTGACTTAGAATTAAGTGAAATATGGATCTTAGCCCACTAGACCATTACAATTGTTGTAACTAACATGAAGGGTGAATATTTTAGTGGGAGTTTTAAGAAATACCCTAAAATGAAATTGGCACTATTTTTAATATTTATTTTGCATATTTATAGATCAATGGCTTCAAACAACACTTTCATACTATCATTGCGATCAGTCCTTGAGAAGGAAAAACTAAAAGAAGATGGCACTAATTTTCTTGACTAGTATAGGAACTTGAGAATTGTTCTCAAGCAAGAAAGGAAGCTATATGTGCTTGATGACCCTGTTCCTCCTATCCCACCTGCTGATGCCCAAAAGGCAGTCAAGGACAAATAAAAGAAACATGCTGATGATTCTATTGATGTGGGATGTCTTATGTTAGCCACAATGTGCCTAGAACTTTAGAAGGATCTGGAGCATTTAGAGGCTTATAAGTTGAGTAATCATCTCAAATAGGCATTCCACAACAAGCAAGGCAAGACAGGTATGAGACTACCAAAGTTTTGCATGCTTGTAAAATGGCTGAAGGTGCATCAGTAAGCGCTCATGTTCTAAAAATGAAAGGCTATATTGATCACCTTGAAAAGATTGGATTTCCCATCACTTTAGATTTTTCCACAGATTTGATCCTTAATTCATTGCCTAATAGTTATAATCAGTTTGTTTTGAACTATAATATGAACAACATAGAGAAATCCCTTCCTGAGCTACATGCAATGCTTAAGATAGCTGAGCAAAGCATTACAAAAAGGGCCAATCATATTCTTATGGTTAATAGAGGAAAGAGGATGAAAAATAAGGGCAAGTGTAAGGCTAAGGCAAAAGTTGCTTGTAAGCCTAAGGCACAAGCTAGAAACAAACCCAAGGCAAAAGCTCCAAATGAGGGAGTTTACTTCCATTGCAATGAACTTGGTCATTGAAAGAGGAATTGCAAGATTTACTTGGAAGAATTGAAGAAGAAGATGAAGAAGAGTAGTGAGACTACATTTTCAGGTATTTATGTTATAGAAATTAATTTATCTACTTTTACTTCCTAGGTATTAGATACTAGATATGGTTCTCATTTTTGTACAAATGTGCAGGGACTCAAAAGGAGTAGGCAACTGAAAAAAGGTGAAGTGGACCTACAAGTTAGAAATGGAGCAAGAGTTGTTGTTTTAGCCATAGGGACTTATGAGTTAACTTTCCCCAATGCTTGTTAGTTTTGAACAATTGCTTTTATGTTCCTACTTTGAGTAGGAATATTATTTGAATTTCTTGTTTTGAAGATGAAGGTTTTTCTTTTCTTATTAAGAATAAGAAATGTTCTATTTATTATGATGATATGCTTTATTGTATTGCTGATTCATATAGTGGCCTTTACATTCTAAATCTAGAAAAATCCAACAATTAGGATATATATAACATAACTACAAAGAAATCCAAACCCAGTGATTTAAATAAAACGTATTTATGGCATCGTCGTGTAGGTCATATAAATGAGAAATGCATATCAAAACTCCATCAAGATGGACTTTTGGAATCATTTGATTTTGAATCATTTGAAAATTGTGAATCTTGTTTATTAGGAAAGATGACAAAAGATCTATTCACTAGACATAGTGAAAGGGCCACTAATTTATTAGTCCTTATACATACTGATGTATGTGGCCCATTAAGCATAAATGCTAGGGGAGGATTTCAATACTTCATCACTTTCACTGATGATTTTAGTGGATATGGCTATGTATATCTAATGAAACATAAACATGAATCATTTGAAATATTTAGAACCTTTCAAAATGAAGTTCAAAATCAACTTGGTAAAACTATTAAAGCACTTAGATCTGATCAGGGTGGTGAATACTTAAGCCAAGGGTTTGATGATCATCTAAGAAATTGTGGAATTATTTCACAATTAACTCCACCAGGGATGCCACAATGGAACCAGTTTTTGAAAGAATGAATCAAACTTTATTAGATATGGTTCAATCAATGATGAGTCAAATAGATCTTCCTTTATCATTTTGGGGCTATACATTAGAAATAGCTACATTCACTCTGAATCGAGTTCCATCTAAAGGAGTTGAAAAGACACCATATGATATATAGATTGGGAGAATTCCTAGTTTGTCTTTTCTAAAGATTTAGGGCTATGAGGCTTATGTCAAACGACAAGTCTAGGATAAATTAACACCAAAATCTAATAAATGCCTTTTTATGGGATATCTTAAAGAAACTAAAGGATATTACTTTTACAATCCCTTTGAGAATAAAGTTTTTGTTGCTTGAAATGGTGTCTTTCTAGAAAAAGAATTTATTTCTAAAAGAACCGGTGGGAGTAAAATAGAACTTGAAAAAGTTCGAAAACCACAAGATGGCATTGGACCATCGATGGAAACTCAACAAGTTTCACAAATAGTTATTGAACCTGTGCAAGTTACACAAGAACTACGAAGATCTGATAGGACACGACATCAACATGAGAGATATTGATTTCTCGTAACAAATAGTCGTGAAGTAATACTCATGGATCAAGATGAACCTACTACCTATCAAGATGTTGTATCAAGTCCAGATTCTGAGAAATGGCTAGAGTCCATAAAATCTAAAATGCAATCCATGTATGACAATCAAGTTTAGAACTTGATTGATCCACCTGAAGGAATTAAAACCATTGGGTGCAAATGGGTTTTCAAGAAGAAAACTGACATGGATGGGAAAGTACATACCTTTAAAGCAAAATTTATTGCAAAAGGTTTTAAGCAAACTCATGGTATTGACTATGATGAAACTTTTTCACCAATCGCTATGCTTAAATCACTAAGAATTCTTATTGCCACTGTTGCATATTATGACTATGAGATATGGCAAATAGATGTCAAAATAGTGTTTCTTAATGGAAACTTACTTGAGGATGTGTATATGGCACAACCTGAAGGTTTTGTCTACCCTAAGAATTCTAGAAAGGTGTGCAAGCTGCAAAGATCCATTTATGGATTAAAGCAAGCTTCTCGAAGCTGGAATCTTTGTTTTAATGAAACATTCAAAGAGTTTGGATTTATAAAAAATAAAGATGAACCTTGTGTATATAAGAAGGTTAGTGGGAGTGCAGTAATGTTTCTCGTCTTATATGTCGATGACATATTACTCATTAGGAATTATATCCCTATGTTACAAAAGACCAAAGATTGGTTAAGGAAATCTTTTTCAATGAAAGATCTAGGCAAAGCTGCTTATATCCTTGGGATTGAGATCTATAGGGATAGATCTAAAAGAATAATTGGTCTGAGTCAAAGTATTTATATAGACAAGGTGTTGAATAGGTTTAGCATGCAAAATTCTAAAAGAGGATGTTTATCAATGTCTCATGGCATTACTCTTAGCAAGACTCAATGTCCTATGACATCTGATGAGCGAAACCGCATGAGTATGATTCCTTATGCTTCGACTATAGGATCTATCATGTATGCCATATTATGTACTAGATTGAATGTTTCATATGCATTGAGCATGACAAGCAGATACCAGTCAAACCCTGGTGAAAGTCACTGGATAGCCATTAAGAATATCCTTAAGTACTTAATAAGAACTAAGGATGCATTTTTAGTATATGGAGGATTGGAAGATGAGCTAGTAGTAAATGGTTACACAGATGCGAGCTTCCAATCTGACAAAGATGACTATAAATCGCAGTCTGGATATGTGTTTTTGTTAAATGAAGGTGTTGTTAGCTGGAAAAGTCCTAAACAAAGCAGTCGTTGATTCTACAACAGAAGCTAAGAATATAGCAGCATCAGATGCAACTAAGGAAGCAGTATGGATCAAGAAATTCATTGTTGAACTAGGAGTAGTTCCTAGTATCACAAATCCTATAGACATTTACTGTGACAATAATGGTGCTATAGCACAGGCTAAAAAGCCTAGATCCCATTAGAGATCCAAACATATACTTAGGCATTTTCATCTCATTTGTGAAATCATTGAAAGAGGAGATGTCAAGATATGTAGAGTACCAACAGATGACAACATTGTGGATCCACTTAAAAAGGCTCTCCCAAACATGATGGTCATACTAGGTCCATGGATATTAGACACTTATATGATTAGGCCTAATGCAAGTGGGAGATTGTTAGTGGTTATGCCCTAGGCCAAACAGGACCTTTATGTAATGTTACATTTCATTTTATAAAATTGGATTTTCTTTATGTTATTATATTGTTGGCATGTTATGTTATAATAATATTTGTAAATAAAAATCTAATGTTATTTTGACTATCCTTAGTCATATGAATTATGATAAATAAAGACTAGTATAAGTTTGATTGATAATCATGGGATGATTATATATGGTGATATGAATTAAACTTATAAGTACTTGTTAGAGAACAGAGTACTGGATAGACTCGTTATGAGATACTACATGGGTTAATGTCATTAGTGATCTCATAATAGTTATGTTATTGATCCTTAGACCTGAGATTATCATAGTATCCTACATGATAAACATTATGTTTTAACATAATCAAAAATTATCTTTAATCGGATAATCATAAAGTTTATGATTGGACATGATGAGAATCATGCAGAGGATAGTGAATAATTAAGAAGGAATTTGTCCCTCTCTTATGAGAGAGATATCCATTGGGCCCCTTGATAAGTAGGGCTAAAAAATGCATGGCCGTGCTCAAATGAATTGATGGAGAAATCAATATCATTTGATATTATCAATCTACTTAGTGATCGAGAAATTATATGTTTGGACTATATAAGTTTGACATGGACCACGACTTATGTTCAAACAAGATATCATATGACAAAGGGATTATAACATATTCTATTATGTTAAAATTGAATTATCGATATTCATATTATTTGGGCAGTCATAATGTCTTGCTAGAGGATGCTTATGACTTGCGGGCCCATGATGGGATTAGGGTCCACTACCAATATAATATGAACCTATTGGATCGCATGCATAAAATGTGATGAATGAACTAAAGGTTAATTCGGGCACTTCGAAATTCATTTTGTGATAAATTAAAATTCAAAATAAACAAATAATAATAATAATAATAATATTTAAGATTAATATTATTATTCTTATTTTAAATAAGATATAAAGTATTTCTTATTTTAATAAGAAAAGCGGGCCTAAAGTTTTCCCTCTCTAAATTAGGGTTAGGTTAACTATGTATATATATATAGTGATATATATATATTAAACCCTAACTAAGCATAAAAGGTGAGTGGTAGCCTTCACTTAAGAGAGAACAAGAAAAATCATTTTCTCCTGTAACTTTGAGATAGAGAGAAAATAAACCCTAGCCGCTAAGGAAGGGTGCTAGCATCCGGTGCGATTCTCTTTATTGCATTCGCATGTGGATACTGGTAAAGGGTGTCATTTCGCATGAGGTTACTCCTACAAATTCGATTTATCTGCACTTTAAGAGGTTGGTAATCATTTCACTTCTCTTTCAATTGAATCAATTAGATCGCTTGGATCCGTAGTGGGTTTCTATTTTCGCTGTAAATTTTATTTATTGTTTTGAAACCCAACATAGGGGTACCATGAGATGTTGTCTCATGCCTTTTTGAGGCCCGAGACTTGGCAAATTAGGTTGAATCCCTATCCATTGTGAAGCTGCCAACCTTCACGAGTTAAATGAACTTTTATCCGATCTTGGGTCCTAAAAGCGGACTTTGCCTTCTTTCTGAGTTTTTATATTATTTTTCGGGGAAATGGTCCATCTCATTCTAGCCAAAGATAATTTGCCCCTTTATAGACTGTACATACCATATGATGCTCCCAAGCACTTAGAAAAGTGTCATCTGGTTGAAAATGTAATGATGAAAATAATAGTGAAAGAAGTTCTTATCACATGAAGTGTTGTCGTTACTGCCTTAAAACTAAACCCACTTCAAAATTTGTCTCCATACATGCCATAGGTTTCTCTTGATAGGTTGATCATATGTTCATACCTAGCTTATGCATGCATTCCTATCTTCATGCACCATATAGCAATAACAACAATTATGACTAGACATGTAATACAAAAACACAAATCTTAATTTAATCTCAAGGGGTGATACCTTGTGTGCATCTAACTTCTGTTATTCATTAGCCCTTATGGATTTTCTTGGAATTTTGAATGGGTTTGTTTAGGTAAGTTAGGCTTGACATTTGAGCTTGCTTATTTAAGTGAGTTGGGCTTTCTGTTTAGATTTACTATTAGGAAAGATAGGAATTGCATGTTGCAATGTTCTTGTCATTTCTTGGTGTTGTATGTTGCAAATATATATATATATATATATATATATATATATATATATAATTTACTATTTTTATTACATATTTTTTGCACTTCATCTCATTTTATCTTTTTATTTAATCTTATTTTATTTTTTTTACTTTATTTTATTAAATAGATATGTGATTGTATATATATTCATCCACGTATATATGTACGACTATATTTATTTATTTTCATTTCAATAGTTTTTGGTATTTAATTTAATAATAAATAAATATAGTTGTCGTATATATATACACATATATTTATTTATTCACTCTTTTTATTTATTTACTTACATTTATTTTGCAATTATTATATTATATTATATTAAATTATATTATACACACACACACACACACACATGAAGGCCATGTTGAGAATTAGGTCATATGATTTATATAAAAGTTGTTCCAAAATGAGTCTAGTTTCTATCAAAATTAGGTTCACCTCAAAAAGAGCTCTAAGGAAGGAATTATTCTCAAATTACTATAGACTATTCTTGATGAAAGGATAGATTCAAATTATTCAAGTTCAAGCCTAATTTTGAGGATCTTAAAGACTGGAACTAGGTTTAGATTTCTCACGAAAATTGTAGTTCTATGTCTTAAGATTCATATGGCTTTAGAGTCATCTAATTACAAGGTTTGTAGGCTGAGAAAAGGCTAAAACACTCAGGACTGCTCAAAATTCCAAAAATCATTTTCCACATTTTACCTTCTTTAAAGAAATAAATGGGTAAAGCATGGAAAAAAATATTGTAAAAACATTAAAAACCTAAGGAGAGCCATACATTTCCATTTCTTGTCTTTTATGAGAATTATTTTTCTCATTGGGTAACCCTGACTAGAAGCCACCCCAGAACCTAATTTCTATAATGTAATTTCTTTTGATTTTGTTAGGTTGGAAAATAACTTTATAGATCCTCTTACTAAAAGTTTGGTGCACCAAAAGATACTTCTTATATCAAAAGGAATAGGACTGAGACCTACTAATTAGTTACCATAGTGTATATATGGCTTTATATGTATGACTATCCTATTACTAGCATGTTTAGTATTATTGTGAGGGAAAATTTTAGGTTCCATTACTATGGCGTTATGCACTCTATTATGATATTTAAGGAGAATTTAATTCTAAATGAATCCAAAGGCATACATTTATGCAGGGTGATGATTTCAGCAACAAGACAAAGGGGGAGCCAGTTCAAGTAAAAAGGCTCGTACCAAAGTAATTCATGCTATTGCATAGGGTAAGCATTATGATGTCTTTGATGATTCATAACAAGTTCACTATTTATTAAGGGTGAGCAAAAAAAAAACCGAAATTTAGGTTAATCGAAAAATCGATCCAAATTCGAACTGATTTTTAGATTAATCGATTCGAAAATTTAGGTTTATGATTTTTACTTTAAAAAATCGACAGTTAACCGAACCAAATCGTTAACCGATCTATATACATTTTATAAATTATATTTTAAAATTTACAATTATATTTTTCAATATTTATATAATTTATAAATATATGTTATATAACTTTCTAAAATATTATTAATTAACATATTTTTAATAAATAAATATTAAAATTATTTTCTTTTTATTATTATTATTATTATTATTATTATTATTATTATTATTATTATTATTATTATTATTATTATATATGCATAATTAACACTCTGTTGTTAGTTTCGTATTGAATATATTTAATTCTTATAATTAATTTTATTTTTATTTTGATTATTTTAATGAATATTATATTTAATTTGTATTTTTTCATTTCTAAAGCGTTTTTAACTATTAAAAATAATATTACAAATTATATAATTTATTAAATTTATATATTAAAATTTTTTAGCGATTAACTAATAAATCGATCCGAAAAACCGAGTTAAAATTCGAAATTGATATATCAGTTAACCGATATTAATAGACCGATTTAATAAATTTGTTAATGGACTGGTTAACCGATTCGTGCTCACTCCTACTATTTATATATGGGTTCCAAATCACATATATATGCCATATACTACTACAAAATATCTTTTTCTAAGCTTTAAGGCTCCTAATTCTTCGTCTTCTTCTGTCCCTTAATTGTGCTCCTTCTTGCACATTTGGAACACATGTGCAACAAATACTAAGTGCCAAGCATAAAGTACCTAGTGTGGGATATCTAACTAATATTTTTCAAATATGCACACATTGGTATGCTTTTTGCCATATTGTCTAATTAAAGTTACATAAATTTATTATTCAATTTCATATATTTTTCTTCCTCCAATTCACATATATATACATAATTTATACACAATTTTCTCATTTATGCCTATTATTATTTTTATTATTATTTATTTATTTATTTATTCTTCTATTAACAATCTTCCTTCATTTTCCATCACTTTGTGACATTTTTACAATTTTGCCACTTAATTACGATTTTGCCTTTAAAAGTGTTCTTTTTTATCTAATTTACACTTTTACCGTTAAAATCTCAACTTATCACTAAAATTACTATTTTACCCTTGCAATTCCATTTTATTATCAAAATTGCCATTTTACTTCATAATTATTGTTTGGCCACTGTTCAAGCATTTTTATCATTTTACCACGATTTTGCCTCCAGTAGTTTTCAGTATAAACCCTCGAACTAGATATGCTGGACGTGGATCCCAAAAGTTTAAATCTATCGAAATTCATGTTTTCTATTGTATTTTATCAATTGTATCATGTCCATCGGTGTGAATCCTCCATTGGTCCACTAATACTAGTCACCATGACTTGCTACCGCAATTAATGTCTCTATAGTTAACTAATTTTATCCCATACTTCTAGTTTAACCACTAATCACTAAGGGCATAACAGTTTCCATTATTTTATTATTAAATCTGTATCATATACTCTTTTCTTCATAATTCTCTTTTTGTATACATAATTTTTCATGCATCATGTATAATTAACATAATTTATACCATCATATTCAATTCATTTGCCATAAATTCATTTTGTTTTCATGTTCTCACATGGTACGGTGGTATATGATTTATGTACCTTAATCAATACTCATTATTTTCATTTTTCATCACATAATGTCATTTCCATCAATTTTTACACAATATAACTCATGCGTATTTCACAATTTCATACCAAAAATTCATTTTCTTCATGTTTTCTCATTATGTATCAAGCAAAATTTCATGTATCATTCACATTAATCATCATTCATCACTTTTCATCATTTACTACTATTTTAATCATTATGTACATAACATTCCCTCAAGTTCGTCAATTCGTCCATATTGTAATATCTTCCAAAATTATTCTTTTTCTTCTATTATTTATTTTACGTATGTTCTTAGGTCATCTATTACACATTTCCATCGTTAATTTATCAAAATCTCATAATTATGTATTAAAACTTTTACTTACATAATGTATACAATCTAGGGTTTTCATCACTTAGGCTTTTATACATTAATTTAACACGTCAAATTAACTTATTTAATATTCAATTTAATCTTTATAACATTCATTTTAATTATACTCATCATTTACTCAAATTAATGCAACATACATAACCTTAAACAAATTGAAATACACTAGTTTTTAGTATCCACTTACCTTATTTCCTTTTCTCCTAGTAAAGATTCCTTCTCCTTTCCTTTTCCCTTCCTTTTTTCCTATTCTTCACCAATTACCTCACCTAGGCTGAATTTGTAGAGGTTAAAATTAATAAATTCTTCTTGAAATTTCAACAAAATTCACATGAATAATAACTAATTTCATCAATTCTTACATCAATCTACAAAAATTTCAAAGATACTTACTTGGAAAAATTCTTTCTTGCAAAAATCTTCTAATTCTTTATTCTTTTCTTCACTAATTACTTGTTTGTGGTAAGGAGAACAACAAGTATTTCATTTTAGGTGGGACTTTAGGTGAAAATCAAGTGAATTTAAAGGAGAGAGAAAACAAAAATGGTGGAATTCCCATGAAGCAGAATTTCATCATGAAGGGAAGAGAAGAAGATAAACACATTTTCTTGATTTTTCCATAACATTATGTCCTCTTATATATACCTAAATGAATGGCCTATGTTGATTCAAGCATTATTTAATTTAAGGGTCATTAATATGCCATTTGTCATCCTTCTATTGGTTTCAGATTTTTCTTTGACAAATTTTTATGAAAATAATTGCAAAAATATGAAAAAAAATATTCCTTTAGATGTGTGCAAATTTTTGGGTCAAAATTAGATCATTTCAGTGCATTTTTTTATCCAACAGTTCATTTACCGATCTAGTAATTCACTTTTCAGTCTCAATTTTATTTCCATTTTTACTTTTAAAAATTCCATTTTACCATTTTTTTAATGATTCTATATGATTAAATTAATTTTTAGAAGTCCCAGATAATTCTTTTATACTTGGTCAAACTCGGGTCAATGCATGCACTATCCACATCGAACCCACTACTTATTTTATTTTTGAATTTTGAAGTTCTATTTGACCTTAATTTTGCATCAAATTACATTTTTAAACTCTAAGTTTTTGTTCCTAGTGCTTGTAAAAAGTGCATAATGTTTTCGAGTGGTACTATTCACCCTAGATGACATTCTTCATTGTTTGAAAAGTACTATTTATATAGTCAAAATTTTTTTGGAATGTTACACCTACTACATGTGTAAAAAGTTAGGGTCTAAGGTTAATATTGTGCTCGGCTATCCATATTTATAAGGTAGATAGAGTCACCATTCGTTTGGATGAAGCTGACCGATTGTTAGATTGTAGTGGTTCAAAAAGACGAGCTCGAATTTAGTCAGAGGCAAGTTAAGCTCGACTTTAAATTTAGCTTTATAAAGCATTATACATCATTTACCACTAAACTTGGCGTTAGCTCTCAAGTATGCGCTTGGGGCTCTAAGCTCATACCTATCGAATATTTTGAGCCTATCCCTCAATGAAGCCAAGTGACTTTCTTATTGCCAAGCAAATGCTACATACTCTCAGCAACATCCTTGATTCTTTTTTTCTTTTCTTGCCGTTGCTATATCTTTTTGAGAGGGTTGGCTTATACTAAAGGTGTTAGGCGTACTGTCATCTAGTAACTCCTCACCTACCTTAACTTCTTTGCTAGAGCCTTCTGATGCATTCATGGTAGAGCGTGGATCAAAAGATACACAAAGAAATAAGGGAACAAAAAAACTTCTCAAACGGGAAATTTTAGCAAAACTAATACCCCAAATTAGTAGAAACCAGCATCATTAAAGCAGAATCAACCTGTGAACTCCCTTAAAGTCATAATGATTGCCGGTGTGAATGTTGTGGTAGTAAGTAAAAAAGAAAAGAGAAGAAGAAGAAGAAGAAGAAAAATGTGGAAATGAGAAGAAAAATAGAGATGTTAAATGAAGTAACCCTAGTGAAATAAAAGACTAAGGTATAAATAGGGTGTGTAAACTGCAAATAAGAGGATAAGTGGTTAGCTGGGATTGTGCACGGAGATAGGTTGTAAAATTATAATTACCTATTAGCACAAAAAATGAAGTGACTTGCTTCCACTCATGATGCTTTAGTTGCTAGTTTAACGAAGTGTAATCAATTCAAAATTTAAAATTGTAACGCGTGCTCAAAGGGTACTTTGAAATTGAATTGCCACCTAACCTTAATTAGCTGACATACATGTTGAACACTAAGGGGGGGACTGATAATAATAAGACCCGATAAATAGTTTGAATAAATCGAACAAAATCTTACAATTCGACCATATTACGTGAATAGTTCGAATAACCTTGTATAGCTCTAGTTCAAGCATAATAGTTTAGTACCTAAAAGAAGTGGTCTTTGGGAACTTCTGTAATGCCAACAGTGGCACAATCCTCCAATAACTCAAACTTAGAGGAAATAGGGAAAGAATTCTATCCTTATCCAATAATGCAATCCTAATTCGAATTGTTAAGGAACTCTATCCATGATTGGAAGTGTAAGTCCATTCAAACTCTACTTTTTAACTCTATAAATAGCTAAATAATTCAGGCATGGGCTCTTTCTTGATTCTTTTTATTCTTTTCACCTTATTTTCCATCATAATTTCCTAATTTGGTTATCGCGCGGAGCATTCCTTATCGGAATCACTATCGGTTTTTCTTCTTTTCAGGTTGATTCCCTGATGTCAGACAATTGGGTTTTAGACATTCCCACAAAGGTCCAACTTAAACAATAGCCCTATTTTCCAGAATTGTCATCATGTTCAAAGCCACAATGAACACACAGTGAACAACTTCAATTTTTATATGTTTCAGAGCACACAAATTTATACAGCAAAAATCCTAACTCTCACTATTATTCACAAGTCAATACTTGTCTTTTTAGTTAAAGAAGTACTACATTTACGTTTATTTTGTCGTAAATCATTCTTAGAGCTAATCATTATTTGAGCACTAGGAATAATGGGTTTGAAATTCTTAATTGCACATAAGAGTTTCAAATAGTTAGAGCATCTTGCAAAAGGGATGTGATTGATTAATATTTGATACGGACGCATCATTTCTTCTCAAATGACAACACAAATCAGCTGCTTCAATTCACAAATTCACAAGTTACTCTAAAATTTATTCTTCATTTATTATTGTTATTATTGCTTTACTTAAAACACTTGATGTGTTTATTGTTAATTTTAATTTGCTGCGTATCTTTGGTATTTCTTGCATTAATTAGTTAAATTTTTCTAATAATGATTGGCTATAGAACGATGTGTATAGCACCATATGGTACACTAAATGTATAGAAAGATGACCATGAATGACTCACGCTAGACTATTTTTTCTTTTTTCTTTTTAAATATATGTGCAAATTAAATTTTGGTAAAATCCATTTTCAGGTTACTGGATTTTTAAAATTTTTTTATATTAAATTCATTTATAATTTTTTTAATTAGATCCCTATAGTTTATTATGAGATTAAATGCAATACTTAATTAATGAGACTAACATGAGTGCATGTATTTCAATCGCCATTAATAGGCACATCATTTTTATAAATGAATCCAATATAAAACATTTTAAAAGTTCAAGAATCAACATAAAAAATTTTAAAAGTTCAAGTACTCAATCAAGAATGAATTTTGCCAGCATAACGCACTATTAACAAAAATGAAAATGTACACGTTTGCCCTTACGATGACAAATATGAACCCTTTTTAATATTTTAAAAGTATTTTTTTTAAAAAAAAAAAGATATACTTTAATGGCAAACTTGCACCATTTTCAAAATTTATACTATTTTTAATAATTTAAGTGCAAATTTGACACTTATCTTATTAAAAATTAGTGTAATGTACAGTGCACACATATTATAAGTTTATATAATTTTAATCAACCTATTATGTATGTTTTCATTTGCTTATTTAAAAAGATCTTATTATTTTAAAAAGTAAATTTGATTCAATTACTTAATTGTTAGGCTATTTGGACCATAAAATATTTAAGTGTCAAAAACATAGATCATTTTCAATACATTAAAAGTAAATTTGACCCAAAAACATATTTAAAAGTCAAATATATACAATTTTTAAAATGTTATGCGCAAATTTGATAATTTACCCTTCATTTTTATTTAAAATTTTTACTGATGGCAATTCTGGTGGTTCATTAAAAAATTACAATATTTTTGTAAAATATCAGTATATATATTAATTTTATATTAACTTATATTTGCTCTACTTATCATATGCTACTTGTAAGCATTAGCACATGATATATTAATTTTGTAATGTAAATATAAAAATTTTTATATTTATTTTTATTTAAATATTAAAAAAAATTATGCTCACATGTTCTAAAAATAATTCACATTGATAGTAAAAATAGAACTACTTGGTTTTCGTATACGATGGGCGTCCTTGGAAACAACTTTAACTCTCTCTGTTTTTCTTTCTTAATATTTCTTACACCAAAAGTTTATATTTAGCAATCGATTTTAATTTTTATTCATGGCGATCATGAATACTAATTAAGGTTTTTTTTGCTACTTTCGTTTTTAATTTAAAAAAATCTGACCAATTCCGGTTTTTACCAGTTTTGAAATTTAAAAAGCAATATGTAGTGTGAACTAACCAAAATGATGACGTATTGAACTTGGGTTGACTCTATTTGAATTTATTATTTCTTTTTTTATTACTTATTATTTAAAATTTAAATGATAAAAAATTTATCTTTTCTTTCAATTAAATTTAATTTTTATATAAAAATTGAAATATAAATATTAGTAATTATACATAATATTTTTTTTGAAATTATATATATAATATTAAACAATAAAATATGACAAAAAATTAATTGAAAAAATTTGGATCACAAATTGGGGTAGGATTTTAGATATTTTTGGATGAATTTTTCAGATTTTAAATTTAAATAGTATTCAAATTTAAATTTATTTTATCATCCAAATTGTTTCCAAAAATTGAATCACATTTTTTGAATGGATTCAAGTCGAGTTAAAAATTGTCCGATCTGCTTGTTATGTTAGATTTTGAAGCCATCACAAAGATTTTATGATATTGGAAGTAAAAAATAGATATGATGACCTTTTCAATCTAGAGTGAAAAATGTCTCTCTACTCTTGTCCAAGGACTTCAACACCATTAGTGGAATTTCATTAAATCTTTTTGTCCATTTTCTCTTTTCTATATTCTCCGTGTGTACCAATTGTAATTTTAATAAGAGAGACAAAATAAGCAACTTTCATTATAAGTGAACCGGAATCCAACTCGGGATAGGATCCCAAATAGCGAAACTAGAGGTGTTCATCGGGCGGGTTCGGATCAACCCGACTCGAAATCGAATAACCCGAAATTTGAAATCCGAAATTTTTCATATATTCCAACCCTACGAATAGTTCGGACCTCTACCCAAATAACCTGCTAAATTTCGGACCCTATCTGAATAACCCAAATTTATTTTTTTCTTTTATTTTAAATTATTAAAAAGGATGTTCGGATCGGGTCAACCCGATCCGACTAGTAAAACGCTGTGTTTTTTTAGGGATTTATTTGTTTTTCGGGTTGTTCGGGTTAATGAGGGTTTAACCCGACCCGAACAAACTCTAAATCTCCAATCCTACCCGACCCTAATAACTCTACCCGAATTCCTTATTCGGTTCGGGTTGTTTGGGTAGGATCGGGTTTTGAACACCCCTAAGCGAAAACAAGTATGTAATGGGAAAATAGCCTTTAGTGATGAAATGGTAATGTGGTACTGAACCAAGGGAAAAAAGGTAATTTACTTCCAATTGGAGATTTCTTGCATTTTGATCTAAAAACGATTTAAAAATGCGCACTCAAAACTTGATATTCAATACTCTATATTAAAATATAGATACTTAATTAAAAAAATATTTTTATAAATAAATCTAATATGAAAAAATTTAAAAATTTAGATATTTGTAGGAATTTTTTTTAAATAAATTTTAAAAAAATTTGAAATATAAAATTTATCGAAAAATATTTGGAGATTTGAATTTTTTTTATGAAAATGCAGCAAAGCGTTATTTGATGGGAGCTTTTTTTTTAATAATGTGTTTATAAAAAATAATTAGAAGAAAATGGTGTGTCAAATAATATTTAGAGGGGTTGGGATTATTTTCGAAAAATACAGCGTTTTGCTACGTAATTGCTTTGGAAACACTGGTGGGGCCTGTTGCTAAAGACGCAGGGAGCCGTTGCGGTGTCCACATGGCATCACCAGTTGTCCCTGCTCGTCCACGTGTCACCATCACGTTGAAGATGCAGTCAACGGCTGCGTTATCCAGCTGGCGATCAGCCCCTCCTCTATTCGTCCACGTGGCGGCTTCTGATTAAAGACGCAGCTGTAGGCTGCTTTGTCAACTATCTCCCATAGTAAGGAGCCACGCAAGAGGGTCTATGTCTGCCCAAAACAATCTTGTGTTCACCACAATCTAGCTAGAGCTCTCGGTGACCTCAATGGTATTAAAAAGCACTTTAGCAAAAAGCACGGCGAGAAAAAATGGAAGTGCAAGCGATGCTCGAAGAAGTATGTTGTATAATATGATTGGAAGGCACGTATAAAACTTGTGGCACTAGAGAGTATAAATGCGATTGTGGCACTTTGTTTTCCAGGTTTTTAATAATAATAATAATCAATTCAAATCTCAGGTTAATTTTTTGAATATATTATCAAGGTTGTTCAGTTGTGTAGGTCAAACTAAGCATTTGAATTTTTAGGATTTCCATCACGTGCTTTTTATTGTTTTTTTATTATTATGGTTGAGAAGTAATGAGAGGTTATATTGTGTTCTCCTGTTATTGTTGTGTTTTTTATTGTTTCAAGTGATTTTATCTTTTATAAGTGTAATTATGTATGTGTTATACTGTTATGTTTAGTGCGTGTGTATGTTTTTATATCTATGGGAGACAATTGACAAGGCAGCTTGCAGTTGCATCTTCAACTAAAAGCTGCCACATAGACAAATGGAGGAGGGACTGGTCGCCAACTGGGTAATGCAGCCATTAACTGCATCTTTAGCGCGACGGTGACATGTGGACGAACAGAGACAATTGGTGACGGCACGTCGACACTGCAGCCGCTCCCTACATCTTCAATCCTTTTAAATATTATTTGACATTCCTAAGGTAATGCAGCCATTACCTACCAGCATTTCTAAGGTAATCACGCAGCAAAACGCAGCATTTTTCGAAAAAATTTCAATCCTTTTAAATATTATTTGACATTCCTCTTTCTTCTAATTATTTTTATAAACACATTATTAAAAAAAAAAGTCCTATTTGATGTCACTTTGCACGGTCCGAAGAAGCAGCAGGAGGTTGGGTCATCCACCCCAAAAACAATTTATGAGATGAGGTGCTTCAATCGGTTAAATAGAGTTCAATTAAATTTTTTAATTTTTTTACAATAATATTATTTTTAAAATTTTTTATAAATATTATAAAAATATAACTATATAAAATAATAAAAAAATACTTAAAAAATATATTTATATCAAACATTAATTATAATGTAATATTTTCAAGTTATTCAATATTTATAACAAATATTTAAAATAAATATAGTAAAAAATTATAAATATTCAAAAATATTCATCAATTATAAATTATAATTTTTTTTATTCATAAAAAATTCATTAAATTGCTTAAATTTCAATTATTTTGTATTTATATTTATATTTTTTTTAGCAAAAAAACAATGTTATATAGATATTTTGGATAAATTTTGATTTTTTTCATTCAAATTGGTTTTTGGGTTGCAACCGGTTTTAGGCCGGTTTTCATCGGTTCATCTAGTTTTTAGCTGATTCATACCAGTTTTTTTTACGGTTTTTAGCTAATTCGATTTATATATACTAAACCAACTAGTTATACTGGTGGTTCTCTATTAAACCGATCCAACTGTCCAGTCTGATCCGATTTTAATAATACTGTTCTGCAGTATATTTGTAAAAAATTTCAACCCTCCAAGTATTTTATATCAAAATTCATATTTCAATTTTTTTTAAATATTATTTAAAAAAAATTCCCGATTTTTGTCTTAAATTTTTTACAGCAAGACCTGTCATGATCATAATGCGTTATGTGGCATCATGACGGTTGTCAATGGTGTTATTCAACTACCCCGACTATGGGGCAAATTGATTCCAATTTAATGCCTCTTGCTTCTCAAACGTATTATAAGAACGTCTCATTTTCAACTCGCGCAAAATTCTGTTTTAATCACCCTACCAAAAATGGCAAAAATCGAAGTTGATATCATTTTAAAAAAGATCATAAAACCATTTTCACCAACTATTCATAAACACAAACCCTTCAATCTTCCATTATTCAATCAACTTACTCCCACAACTTATACACCAGTAATACTTTTTTACCCACCAAACAAAGATCCTAACTACACTATTCCCCAAACCGTAGCTCGCCTAAAAAACTCTCTTTCACAAACACTAACACTCTTTTACCCATTTTCTGGTAGAGTAGTTGACAATATCTACATTGATGGGTTCAATGAAGGTGTTCCTTTCTTTGTCTCCAAAGTTACAAGAACCGAAAAACTATCTGATTTCCTTAAAAACCCAGCAATTGAGTGCTTGAATAGATTGCTTCCTTGCCAGCCATATACTAAAGAGACTGATTTAGGGATCCCACAAGTAGCATTTCAAGTGAATGTGTTTGCTTGTGGTGGGATTGCTATTGGTTGGGTTTTGTCTCACAAGTTGATTGATGCACTCAGTGGTGCTCTTTTTATCAATGTTGGGCTACAATTTCTCTCACTAGATCTTTATCTAATGTTGTAGAACCTAATTGCCATGAAGGGTCAATCTTTTTTCCTACAAAGAATCCATTTCCTGAGGAACATTTGTTGCTAATGGAGAGCTTATGGTTCAATGAAAATGAGTATGTGACAAAAAGATTTGTTTTTGATTCAAAAGAAATATCTTCAATAAGAATGAGAGCAACAAGAAAAAAGATGGGAAATTTATAAAGCCATCAAGAATAGAGGCACTGTCTTGCTTCATATGGAAATGTTCAATGGCAGCATCAAGGGCCGTTTCTGGGTCACCAAAGCCATCAATTTTAGTGGAAGCAGTGAATCTTAGAACAAGAACAAATCCACCTATGACCAATTCTTCAATTGGGGACATTTTTTGGTGGGCAAATGAAGTGGCTGACCCATCTGTGCAAAACGAGGAGTTAAGAGAATTGGCTTATTTGCTTGATGAAGCTATTGGCGTTTATGGTGATAGGGAATATATGCAAAGCATACAAGGGGAAGAAGGATTTGAAAGCTTGAGTGGGTATTGTAGCCAATTAGAAGGGCTATTTTCAATGGAAAAACCAAACATTTTTGCATTCACAAGTTGGTGTCATTTAGGGGTGAATAAGGTTAATTTTGGTTGGGGAGAGCCTTATTGGGTGGGAATTTTGGGGAAAGCAGGTCCTGCTTTTAGAAACCTTACTGTGTTTATTAAGACAAGAGATGGCAGAGGGATTGAAGCTTGGATTACTTTAGATCAACAAAGAATGGGTTTTCTTGAACGTGATCCTCAGTTCTTGGCTTTTACTTGCCCTAACCCTAAGGTTTCTTGCATGTGACTTTTATTTTTATTTTTCGATTCTTGCTTTTGTGTGATAAGTGATATTAGACCAAGTAGTAATTAGCCAGAGCATCATTTGTAGTGCAATATTGAATGTCAGTTTTCTTTTATTAGTGCAAATTCAAAGTTTTATGTTACTCTTCCCTTTGTGGCTTTGATCATTAGTAATTGTTAATTTCTCAAGAATTATTTATGGATTCTCGAGTAATTTTGTATAGGAAATTACGTTAACTTTCTTATTTTCAGATATCTAAAAATTATCACTTTGAAAGAAATCAATTTACTTGATTTGGTACGGTGCCTGCATATTTACACTGTCAGATTAGGAACATGCATACATCTGAATGGTAGAGATGCACGTACATTGCATGGGCACAATTGTCTGCTCCTAATTCATTCTCCTCTTATTTTTTTTTATTAAAACATAGTTTTGTAAAACTTTTAGTATATATCAACTTTGAAGATAATACTCCTATATATTTTTATGTTATTGACAAAATATTGTTTTATACGTACATGGATTAGAACAAATAAACAAAGAGAAATAAATTAGAACTCTCTTATTAAGTTATAATATTAGAATGTCTAGAAGCGACCAATTATTCATAAGACTTTTTCTCTAAACTAAAATATCCTTCTATTTTTAGTTTATTTGACAATCACTGCAAGTAATGTCAAATTTCCAACCACAATTTCCCAACGGAAACAAATTCCATAGGTTTACCGATGGAAAAAAAATTGTTATTTTTTGTCGTTAAAAATAGAGGTAAGTTTAAGCACCAAATTTTAGTTACGAAATTTTGCAACGAAATAGTAAAAGTCATCATAAAAATAGGCACTATGGTTCTTGGAAAAAAATTTTCTTTTATGTTTTTGCAAATCGAGAAGACCTCTCAATGCATGTGCTTTTCTTAGAGACAGAAATTTATTGAAATTAAAATTTAGGAAAAATGGTCAAATTTATTTTTAAAGTATTAAAAATAAAGGTTAATTACAAATTAAGACCTCGATTATAGTATACTTTTCAATATCAAATCCAACATTTGAAGCTTTACAATATCAATACCCAACTTCAAGCCTCCTTTCATTACAAAAAAAAAGAAGATATTTAGCGAAGATAAATTCCATCTCTAATTGGAGAAAATCCATCACTATTTCCTTATACCAACTAAATGCCCAAATATCACAATTTGACCATTGCAGGCTTATTAGCAACAAAAAGTAAAAACATTCGCTATACATAGCGAAAAAAAATTTATCGCTATAGCAACAAGATTCGTAGCTAATTAACCCCTAAAATTAGTCTCTTGCATAATAAAAAATATTAGCAACCGAATTTTTCGTAGCTAAATTTAGTCACTATAAAATTTAGTCCTATTGGGATGGATTTATCATGATTTTTACTGTCACTAAAAAGTTACGACGAAATATGCAGTCACTATTTCATTTGCTAATATTTTTTTTATTTATTTAATTAACATATTTTTAGCGACTAAAATTTTTGTCACTAATTTGTTGCTAAATGTCAAATTTTAATTTTTTTTACCTATTTATGAATTTATTTATATATCATTGAATAATGAATTAATTAATTGTTTACACAACATTGAATGGAGACCATACATAAGTATATAAATGCAAATCATATTGTAATTTATAAATTTATAATACAAAACATAATATTGAGTTATAACGAATATAAAACTAAAAATTACTTGAAATACTAAATGAGTTTATCATCCCACATAGTATCATTCTAAACAATAATCCATAATATTAATAATATTATCCAAATTAACATTAGCAATAATGTTTAAATAAAACACTTAGGAAATAGTGGTGATGTCAATTTGAGGTAGAATCGCAATTACTGGATGGAGGATCATCATTTGGAGTATCTCCTTGTGCACCTAAAGGGGAAAAATCAGCACATGCTGGTGTTGCAGCATTAGTATTAGGTTGAACTACTAATTTTTGAGCTCCCAAGTGAAGAAGCAATGAGCGAATAGTCTGTGCAACAATCTCCTTGACATCTTCCTTTATCAAGCATGTCCCACTCGAATGGGAGGCATTGCTTACACCAGCACCACATGATAAACCTGATAAATAAACAATAGGAGGCAAATATGAGCCAAGTCAGTATATTTTTCTCCTTTTATTGCATCATGTAGCCTCAAAAAATAACTTGGACTCATCCATAGTTGACTCATCTTGCGATCGCTTAGCTCGGAGATGCTCATACCTCTCCTATAAAATGAAAACAATTTTTAATAAGCATAAATATGAGAACAACTCATAATTTACAATCATTTGCCATTTAAATAACTGTGAAAACTAAAACAACTGAATTTCATGTTACTTACATGCACCTTTCTGCTACGATCTGTTGGAAATTATCGGTTACATTTATCTCATACATAAGCGAAATTTAAAATTTTTTAATCAATAGATCTGTTCTTGCCATGAATTTACAATATACATATTAATGAGAATAAGAAAAATCACCTTTAATTTTTGTTGAACAGTTGATTTTCCTTCTCATAAGGTTGTCGCAAACCACAATGTCCAAAATTGAACACCTCCAATGAGTAATCCACACTAGAGAAGGACTGAATGAACCGACAATGGAGGAATACAAGACTGGCCAAAATTCCTTGATGCTAGCAAGGGCAAAGTGGCGGCTAGGGTTAGAGAATGAGAGAATTTATTTTCTCTTAATTGTTTACCCTTAACCCTAAAACTATATCATTTGGATTTTTATAGTTAGGTTAAAAAATCCAACTTCATAATAGGATTGGGCTCTTTAAAATTGCTGGAGAAATATTAAATGGGCTTATGAAATTATTAATAATTTATTTGGACTCAATTAAATTCAATTTAAATCATTTCATAAAAGACTATGCACAAAACCTACAAACTAGGCCCTTCATTCATACACTTGGATTTAATCACTCAAATGAATTCCAAATCTATCCAAATTAAATATGTAGGCTCCATAACACTTATGAAATATATTTAATTTATATTGATCCAAGAATTAGGCCTCTAAGGCCTTCTATCAGTAAGTGGCATGAAACCCTTCCTCTGAAGGATTTCTGCGCCAAAATCATTTGCTTGGGCCTCTTTAAATATCTCCAATGGATCTATTAATTATTATATCAGCCCTATAACACTTATAGTCCAATAATAATTAATTATGAAATACATTAGGTCCATCTTACAGAAGATTTCTAAAAAGTTCTGCGAACAATTTTACTTGATCATAATTAATTAAACTCTTTAATTAATTATTCTCTTATTCACTTCTCTATTCCCATAATAATATCAAATATTATTATCCTTTCCATTTTACCATTTTATCATTTTCTCTATGTGTGTGTGACCTATTGGGTTCCCATCCATATTGGCAGTATAATATGTAATTGTGACTTCTATTCAAAACTCACATGATTTAAACTTTTTTAAATCATTTTATCAATCCCTATTGATATTTATGATACACTATTATACAAGTCATGATTGGCCTCTAGCTAGACATCATGACTACCCAAATGTCAGGAAAGTCAAGTGGTTTGACTATACCCTTCCATAGAAACAGTTACCGTGCAATTACTCCTTTCACTACTCTTATCTCAATTGGATTATGAGTATGAATTTTTGTCAACTCATATAAATCTAATTATGTATGTTCTATTAATTTAACCATTGTTCCCAAAATGCCATTCATGGATCCGTATCCATCTTGGCATATTACTCTAGCCAGAGATTCTCTGAACAGGGCAATTATAGAATCATGCGAGATAACTTCTCTTAATAAATCTGGGATGGTGAATCCTTTGTTAATCACTCAACTATCTTCAAGTAGATCATGATATACCCAACCTCATAACTATGTTCACCCCCAATTGGAAGTAATCAGTTATGGAGTCAAAGTATACCACTTGCTACTTAAGATAACTTTGGTGATCTCAAGTTTAAGGATACTTGCACAATCGCTAGGAAGAGATTCCTCACTGACATAGATTTAATATCCATGTGAGGATTCTCTTTGCCGGTCTCCAATGAACTTGTTCTTCTAACAAGCATCCACATGTTAGCTTTGATTATCTTCCATAATCACAGTTATGAAAATCACTGCTTGAACCATTCAAGAAGCATAACATGTGCTAGTCTGTCCGAATTAACAATGTACTATCTTGTTAATTCTATGACTAGAGATATTTAGATATTAACACATTTGCATACAATAGACATCTCATATCATGAACACTTTCATGATTGTCTTTGCATTTTGTTTATAATATCTAGGATTTCATTTATTAATTTAAGATTTACAAACTCATGTATTTAAACATAGCATTAATAAATGAATGGTGCCTTTTATTAATAATATGAGTTCATACATATGAAATACATCCCTATTACATGGGCTCTAGGGCATACTTTCTAGCAATCTTTCACTTGCACTAGAGCCAATCACTCATATGTCTTAGACCCATGCTTTTTATATGGTGATCGTGCTTAATCTGGGAAAGTGATTTAGTAAGGGAATCCGCCACATTATCATCTATGGGAACCCTTTCTATTCTTACATCATTTCTAGCTACGTACTATTTTCCTTATAAGATGGTAGCATCTGAGAACATGCTTGGATCGCTGATGAGACCGTGGTTGCATAATGGCTCTATTGTTGTCACAATATAAAGGAATCAGATCAACAATGATAGGCATCACTCCTAGTTCAGATATGAACTTTTTGATCCAGATTGCTTCTTTGGCTGCTTTTGAAGCAGCAATGTATTTAGCTTTTGTCGTAAAATCAGCAGTTGTTTCTTATTTGGAACTCTTCTAACTAACTGTTCTCCTCCCATTAATTAGTTAAAATTTTCTAATAATGATTGGCTATAGAACGATGTGTATAGCACCACATGGTACACTAAATGTCTAGAAAGATGACCATGAATGACCCACGCTAGACTATTTTTTCTTTTTTTGAAAAAATATCTGTGCAAATTAAATTTTGGTAAAATCCATTCTCAGGTTACTGGAGTTTTAAAATTTTTATATTAAATTCATTTATAATTTTTTTAATTAGATCCCTATAGTTTAATATGAGATTACATGCAGTACTTAATTAATGGGACTAATATGAGTGCATGTATTTCAATTGTCATTAACAGGCACATCATTTTTATAAATGAATCCAGTATAAAACATTTTAAAAGTTCAAGAATCAATATAAAAAATTTTAAAAATTCTGGTACTCAATCAAGAATGAATTTTGCCAGCATAACGAACTATTAACATAAATGAAAATGTACATGTTTGCCCTTACGATGACAAATATGAACCATTTTTAATATTTTAAAAGTATTTTTTTAAAAAAAAAGGATATACTTCAATGGCAAACCTGCACCACTTTCAAAATTTATACTATTTTTAATAATTTAAGTACAAATTTGACACAAATCTTATTAGAAATTAATGTAATGTACAGTGCACACATATTATAAGTTTATATAATTTTTAATCAACCTATTATGTATGTTTTCATTTGCTTATTTAAAAATATCTTATTATTTTAAAAAGTAAATTTGGTTCCATAAAATATTTAAGAGTCAAAAACATATACCATTTTTAATACTTTAAAAGTAAATTTGACCCAAAAACATATTTAAAAGTCAAATATATACAATTTTTAATATTTTATGCTCAAATTTAATAATTTAGCCTTCATTTTTATTTAAAATTTTCACTGATGGCACTTCTAGTGGTTCATTAAAAAATTACAATACTTTTGTAAAATATCAGTATATATATTAATTTTATATTAACTTATATTTGCTCTACTTATCATATGCTACTTGAAAGCATTAGCACATGATATATTAATTTTGTAATGTAAATATAAAAATTTTTATATTTATATTAATTGTGCTTTGAATTTTTATCCATTTCCAGTATTTATTACTTTAGATTTCCCCACTGCAAATGTTGAAAACAACGAAATTTAGCTTCCGCAGGAACTTAATGTCCTGACAAATTCAGTCAATATGAGAGACCGTGATGTCAGCCACGTTGATGGGGTGGAATGGAACTCTAATTTTGTTGCGAAATACGAAAGGAAAAATTAATAAAGAAGCACCTGGTTATTCAACCTTACAAACGGATCGAATTATGGAGATTCATATTCGGATCACTTTTGTACCAAATTTTTGAATTTTTTTTTATCACTTTCGAATTGAATCATTTATTTTTCCAAAAAGATTCGAATTGGATATTGAATCATAATTAGAGCTAAAAAAAGCAAAATAAAAATTATATTAGTACTTACAATTTTGAAATTGATCGAAAATTGAACTTAATAAGAAATAGTGTGATATATTTAATTCGATTTTAAAAAAAATACGGTTATATCAATTTAATTTTTAATTTTAAAAATTATTAAAATCGAACCGATTAAATTATTAACAAAATTAAGTCATTTTAATGCTGAAATTTAGAGATCGATAGCTGTGAAAATAAATTGAGACAAATACAGTGGCCGGATGAAAAATAAAAAAGAGAATAAAAGAATTGAGAGGTTTGAAATTTAAAAGCAATATGTAGTGTGTACTAACCAAAATGATGACGTATTGAACTTGGGTTGACTCTATTTTAATTTATTATTTCTTTTTTTATTACTTATTATTTAAAATTTAAATAATAAAAAAATTTATCTTTTCTTTCGATTAAATTTAATTTTTATATAAAAATTGAAATATAAATATTAGTAATTATACATAATATTTTTTTTTGAAATTATATATATAATATTAAACAATAAAATATGACAAAAAAATGAATTAAAAAAATTTGGATCACGAATTGGGATAGGATTTTAGATATTTTTGGATGAATTTTTCAGATTTTAAATTTAAATAGGTTTCAAATTTAAATTTATTTTATCATCCAAATTGTTTCCAAAAGTCGAATCACATTTTTTGAATGGATTCAAATTGAGTTAAAAATTGTCCGGTCTACTTGTTGTGTTAGATTTTGAAGCCATCACAAAGATTTTATGATATTGGAAGTACAAAGTAGATATGATGAACTTTTCAATCTAGAGTGAAAAATGTCTCTCTACTCTTGTCCAAGGACTTCAACACCATTAGTGGAATTTCATTAAATCTTTTTGTCCATTTTCTCTTTTCTATATTCTCCGTGTGTACCAATTGTAATTTTAATAAGAGAGACAAAATAAGCAACTTTCATTATAAGTGAACCGGAATCCAACTCGAGATAGGATCCCAAATAGCGAAACTAGGGGTGTTCATCAGACGGATTTTGGTCAACCCAACCCGAAACCGAATAACCCAAAATTCGAAATCCAAACTTTTTCATATATTCCAACCCTACGAATAGTTCAGACCTCTACCCGAATAACCCGCTAAATTTCGTACCCTGTCCGAATAATTCGAATTTATTTTTTTTTATTTTAAATTATTAAAAAGGAGGTTCGGGTCGGGTCAACCCGATCCGACTAGTAAAACGCTGTGTTTTTTTAGGAATTTATTTGTTTTTTGGGTTAATGAGGGTTTAACCCGACCCGAACAAACTCTAAATATCAAATCCTATCCGATCCTAACAACCCTAATAATCCTACCCAAATTCCTTATTCGGTTCGGGTTGTTTGGGTAGGATCGGGTTTCGAACACCCCTAAGCGAAAACAAGTATGTAATGGGAAAATAGCCTTTAGAGATGAAATGGTAATGTGGTACTGAACCAAGGGCAAAAAGGTAATTTACTTCCTATTGGAGATTTCTTGTATTTTGATCTAAAAATGATTTAAAAATGCACAATCAAAACTTGATATTCAATACTCTATATTAAAATATAGATACTTAATTAAAAAAATATTTTTATAAATAAATCTAATATAAAAAAATTTAAAAATTTAGATTTTTGCAGGAACTTTTTTAAATAAATTTTTTTAAAAAATTAAAATATAAAATTTAACGAAAAATATTTGGAGATTTGAAATTTTTTTATGAAAATGCAGCAAAGCGTTATTTGATGGGAGCTTTTTGTTTTTTTTAATAATGTGTTTATAAAAAATAAATAGAAGAAAATGGTGTGTCAAATAATATTTAGAGGGGTTTGGGTTATTTTTGAAAAATGCAGCATTTTGCTATGTTATTGCCTTGGAAAGCCTGGTGGGGCCTGCTGCTGAAGACGCAGAGAGCCGTTGCGGTGTCCACATGGCATCACCGGTCTTCCCTGCTCGTCCACGTGTCACCATCGCGCTGAAGACGCAGTCAACGGCTGCGTTATCCAACTGGCGATCAGCCCCTCCTCCATTCATCCACGTGGCGGCTTCTGATTGAAGACGCAGCTGTAGGCTGCTTTGTCAACTATCTCCCATAGTAAGGAGCAACGCAAGAGGGTTTATGTCTGCCCAAAACAATCTTGTGTTCACCACAATCCATCTAGAGCTCTCGGTGACCTCAATGGTATTAAGAAGCATTTTAGCAGAAAGCACGACGAGAAAAAATGGAAGTGCGAGCGGTGCTCGAAGAAGTATGTTGTGCAGTCTGATTGGAAGGCACGTATGAAAACTTGTGGCACTAGAGAGTATAAATGCGATTGTGGCACTTTGTTTTCCAGGTTTTTAATAATAATAATCAATTCAAATCTCAGGTTAATTTTTTGAATATATTATCAAGGTTGTCCAGCTGTGTAGGTCAAACTAAGCATTTGAATTTCTAGGATTTCCATTACGTGCTTTTTATTGTTTTTTTATTATTGTGTTTGAGAAGTAATGAGAGGTTATATTGTGTTCTACTATTATTGTTGTGTTTTTTTATTGTTTTAAGTGATTTTTTCTTTTATAACTGTAATTATGTATGTCTTATACTGTTATGTTTAGTGCGTGTGAATGTTTTTATATCTATGGGAGACAATTGACAAGGCAGCTTGCAGCTGCATCTTCAACTAAAAGTTGCCACGTAGAAGAATGGAGGAGGGACTGGTCGCCAGCTGGGTAATGCATCCGTTGACTGCGTTTTCAGCGCGACGGTGACACGTGGATGAACAAAGACAATTGGTGATGGCACGTGGACACTGCAGCCACTCCCTGCATCTTCAGCAGTGGGTCCTACCAGCGTTTCTAATGTAATCATGCAGCAAAACGCAGCATTTTTCGAAAATAATTTCAATCCTTTTAAATATTATTTGACATTCCTCTTTCTTCTAATTATTTTTTATAAACACATTATTAAAAAATAAGTCCTATTTGATGTCACTTTGCATGGTTCGAAGAGGCAGCAGGAGGCTGGGTAATCCACCCCAGCTGCGTCATCCATCACAAAAAAAAATTATGAGGTGAGGTGCTTCGATCGGTTAAATAGAGTTCAATTAAATTTTTAATTTTTTTCAATAATATTATTTTAAAATTTTTTTATAAATATTATAACAATATAACTATTAAAATAATAAAAAATACTTAAAAAAATATATTTATATCAAACATTAATTATAATGTAATATTTTCAAGTTATTCAATATTTATAACAAATATTTAAAATAGATATAGTAAAAAATTACAAATATTCAAAAATATTCATCAATTATAAATTATAATTTTTTATTCGTAAAAAATTCATTAAATTGCTTAAATTTCAATTATTTTGTATTTATATTTATATTTTATTTTTTATCAAAAAAATAATGTTATATAGATATTTTGGATAAATTTTGAATTTTTTTCATTCAAATTGATTTTTTGGTTGCAACCGGTTTTCCGATTTTAGGCCGGTTTTTATCGGTTCATCCAGTTTTTAGCTGATTCATACTAGTTTTTTACGATTTTTAGCTAATTCGATTTATATATACCGAACTAACCGGTTATGCTGGTGGTTCTCTATTAAACCGGTCCAACTATTCGGTCTGATCTGATTTTAATAACATTGCTCTGCAGTATATTTGTAAAAAATTTCAACCCTCTAAGTATTTTCTGTCAAAATTCATATTTCAATTTTTTTAATAAAATATTATTTAAAAAAAATTCCCGATTTTTGTCTTAAATTTTTTACAGCAAGACCTGTCATGATCATAATGCGTTCTGTGGCATCATGATGGTTGTCAATGGTGTTCTGTTTCAATTACCACGATTATGGGGCAAATTGATTCCAATTTAATGCCTCTTGCTTCTCAAACGTATTATAAGAACAACGTCTCATTTTCAACTCGCGCAAAATTCTGTTTTAATCACCCTACCAAAAATGGCAAAAATCGAAGTTGATATCATTTCAAAAGAGATCATAAAACCATCTTCACCAACTATTCATAAACACAAACCCTTCAATCTTCCATTATTCAATCAACTTACTCCCACAACTTATACACCAGTAATCCTTTTTTACCCACCAAACAAAGATCCTAACTACACTATTCCCCAAACCGTAGCTCGCCTAAAAAACTCTCTTTCACAAACACTAACACTCTTTTACCCATTTTCTGGTAGAGTATTTGACAATATCTACATTGATGGGTTCAATGAAGGTGTTCCTTTCTTTGTCTCCAAAGTTACAGGAAACGAAAAACTATCTGATTTCCTTAAAAACCCAGCAATTGAATGCTTGAATAGATTGCTTCCTTGCCAGCCATATACTAAAGAGACTGATTTAGGGATCCCACAAGTAGCATTTCAAGTGAATGTGTTTGCTTGTGGTGGGATTGTTATTGGTTGGGTTTTGTCTCACAAGCTGATTGATGCACCTAGTGGTACTCTTTTTATCAATGCTTGGGCTACAATTTCTCGCACTGGATCTTTATCTAATGTTGTAGAACCTAATTGCCATGAAGGGACAATCTTTTTTCCTACAAAGAATCCATTTCCTGAGGAGCATTTGTTGCTAATGGAGAGCTTATGGTTTAATGAAAATGAATATGTGACAAAAAGATTTGTTTTTGATTCAAAAGCAATATCTTCAATAAGAATGAGAGCAACAGGAGAAAAAGATGGGAAATTTATAAAGCCATCAAGAATAGAGGCACTGTCTTGCTTCATATGGAAATGTTCAATGGCAGCATCAAGGGCCGTTTCTGGGTCACCAAAGCCATCAATTTTAGTGGAAGCAGTGAATCTTAGAACAAGAACAAATCCACCTATGTCCAATTCTTCAATTGGGGACATTTTTTGGTGGGCAAATGCAGTGGCTGACCCATCTGTGCAAAACGAGGAGTTAAGAGAATTGGCTTATTTGCTTGATGAAGCTATTGGCGTTTATGATGATAGCGAATATATGCAAAGCATACAAGGGGAAGAAGGATTTGAAAGCTTGAGTGGGTATTGTAGCCAATTAGAAGGGCTATTTTCAATGGAAAAACCAGACATTTTTGCATTCACAAGTTGGTGTCATTTAGGGGTGAATAAGGTTAATTTTGGTTGGGGAGAGCCTTATTGGGTTGGAATGTTGGGGAAAGCAGGTCCTGCTTTTAGAAACCTTACTGTGTTTATTGAGACAAGAGATGGCAGAGGGATTGAAGCTTGGATTACTTTAGATCAACAAAGAATGGGTTTTCTTGAACGTGATCCTCAGTTCTTGGCTTTTGCTTGCCCTAACCCTAAGGTTTCTTGCATGTGACTTTTATTTTTATTTTTCGATTCTTGCTTTTGTGTGATAAGTGATATTAGACCAAGTAGTAATTAGCCAGAGCATTATTTGTAGTGCAATATTGAATGTCAGTTTTCTTTTATTAGTGCAAATTCAAAGTTTGATGTTACTCTTCCCTTTATGGCTTTGATCATTAGTAATTGTTAATTTCTCAAGAATTATTTATGGATTCTCGAGTAATTTTGTATAGGAAATTACGTTAACTTTCTTATTTCAGATATCTAAAAATTATCACTTTGAAAGAAATCATTTTACTTGATTTGGTACGGTGCCTGCATATTTACACTGTCAGATTAGGAACATGCATACATCTGAATGGTAGAGATGCACGTACATTGCATGGGCACAATTGTCTGCTCCTAATTCATTCTCTTATTTTTTTTATTAAAACATATTTTTGTAAAACTTTTAGTATATATCAACTTTGAAGATAGTACTCCTATATATTTTTATGTTATTGGCAAAATATTATTTTATACGTACATGGATTAGAACAAATAAACAAAGCGAAATAAATTAGAACTCTCTTATTCAGTTATAATATTAGAATGTCTAGAAGCGACCAATTATTCATAAGAATTTTTCTCTAAACTAAAATATCCTTCTATTTTTAGTTTATTTGACAATCACTGCAAGTAATGTCAAATTTCTGACCACAATTTCCCAACGGAAACAAATTCCATAGGTATTTACCGATGGAAAAAAATTGTTATTTTTCGTCGTTAAAAATAGAGGTAAGTTTTATCACCAAATTTTAGTTACGAAATTTTGCAAAGAAATAGTGAAAGTCATCATAAAAATGGGCACTATGGTTCTTGGAAAAAAAATTTCTTTTATGTTTTTGCAAATCGAGAAGACCTCTCAATGCATGTGCTTTTCTTAGAGACAGAAATTTATTGAAATAAAAATTTAGGAAAAATGGTCAAATTTATTTTTAAATTATTAAAAATAAAGGTTAATTAAAAATTAAGACCTCGATTATAGTATACTTTTCAATATCAAATCCAACATTTGAAGCCTTACAATGTCAATACCCAACTTCAAGCCTCCTTTCATTACAAAAAAAAGATATTTAGCGACGATAAATTCCATCTCTAATTGGAGAAAATCCATCACTATTTCCTTATAGCAACTAAATGACCAAATATCACAATTTGATAGTCGCTGGCTTATTAGCGACCAAAAGTAAAAACATTCGCTATACATAGCGAAAAAAATTTGTCGCTATAGCAACAAGATCCGTAGCTAATTAGCCCCTAAAATCAGTCTCCTTCAGAATAAAAAATATTAGCAACTGAATTTTTCGTAGCTAAATTTAGTCACTATAAAATTTAGTCCTATTGTGATGGATTTATCATGATTTTTACTGTCACTAAAAAGTTACGACGAAATATGCAGTCACTATTTCATTTGCTAATATTTTTTTATTTATTGAATTAGCGTATTTTTAGCGACTAAAATTTTTGTTACTAATTTGTTGCTAAATGTCAAATTTTAATTTTTTTACCTATTTATGAATTTATTTATATATTATTGAATAATGAATTAATTCATTGTTTACACAACATTGAATAGAGACCATACATACACTACAAAAAAACTTGAAATTAGCGACGGACAAATTCGTCGCTAATTACCTGTTTTCGTCGCTAATTAACGCGACGAACAGTCCCTAAAAGGCCAGTGACAAATATATTAGTGACGGAATTTAAAATCAGTCGCAAAATTAGCGATAAAAAATTTCGTCGCTAATTTATATTCCTAATTAGTCGCCGAATTATAATAATAATATTTAGCGACTACAAGTTCCGTCGCTAATTATTTTTATAATAATTGCATTATTATAAAAATTTACCGTTAAATTTAGCGACGAATATTTTTGTCGCTAATATGGTCGCTAATTATTTCTCAAATTCTAACTTTTGCCCAGTAGCGACAGTTGCTGTCGCAAATCCGTTGCTAAATTATTGCATAATTTAATTTTTTCCTTTTATTGTTTTTTAAAATTTTCATCCTGTACACAATATAAATAATAATCTTATATTATAAAATTCATATAGAATAGATATAAATGAAAATATTAATATTTTCATATATATATATAATTTATAATGAATTCATTATAAATATAGTCAACACAAAAAAAAAACAATATATAAAACAAAGTGCAGTTAAACTAAGCCATCTATTTTTTTAAACAAATTTCTAACAAAAATGGAGCATGACAGCATCCCTACAACAGCAAGGACTGCTTTAACTGCAATCTCAGCCAAGCTGCACTTGCATCGATTCACACTGCAAAACAAAGAAGAAAAATCAACACAAGACACAAATTGAAAAACATATGGCAGCCAAACCATTTTTGAAAGTCAGCATATTTCCTCAAATATGTAAAAGTATACAGGCTTTTGGGACATCTGGCTTCCCATATACAAACCTAATGGTGACATAAAAGAGATGCCTGAACATTTTCCACACAAATACCTTTTTTCCTAGTTCTATATGTTATTCCCGAAATATATTAAAACTCAATGTCTTATGCAATGCCTTGATAATCATTCCATGCAAAAGCACGCATAACATGACACCAGGATTTCAGTAGTGCAAAAAGTGTTGGATAAAGCAGTCCAATTTCAGACCTTAAAAACTCAGAAAAGCCATTTTAATTAAACTTGACAAGTTTGTAGAAAACACTTAGAAAGTAAGGTACTTGCCTTCAAATGGAACTTAGTCCAATAAATATTGGTGGCACTAATGCCTTTAGAAAAAACTTTAAATTTACATGAGTTGCGCACAAATCATCTCTTATTCTAAAACTCTGAGGAAAAGTAAGTGCTGAAATTTCATATAGAACTGCTTTAAGTGTTAGTGCAAGCTATTTTTTTGGATAGAAACCAACTATGTCCGAAATACCTAACTTGAGCTTAATTTATATATAGAAAAGAATCCGCATTGGATGCACAGTTAGTAAAAGTGCAAAAAACATCAAAGAGTTGAGAAAATTAGGGCCTAAGGGGTGTCCTCGATAGAAGTAATGAGCTGAAAAAGATGTAGCTGGAATAAAAAGTCCAACATGCGGCTATTTGAGGAGCTATTCCATAATCTTAAGTTTGGTGGAAGTTTCATATACAAGCTAACACATGCACACACATATTATGCACATGTATGTATAATTTCTCAAATTCATAAAACAAAAACACATAAGCAAAAATATAACCAATAAAAGCTATTATGTGAACCATATGAAGCAAAAACATAAGAAATAAACGATATATGATCAGTAAATAAAAGAAAAAATGGAATACATGCACAATCTGTCATTTTGAATTACCTTCTCATAAAACTCTCGAAATGTCCATGAAACAGTAGTACATGTTTTGTGTAAGGAAATTATGATTACAAAATGTCAAAAGTATAGGACAAAACTATTAGAAGCAATATCTGTGAGATAATTTAATAGTGGGCAATCACATGTCTAAAAGGAAAAGAATAATTACATAGTGCAACTGTCATAAGTGAATGCTAGCTTATTAGATTGCAGTGCAATTCTCATGAATTAAAGGCTAGTTATTGAATTGCCTAATATTTATTATACTTGTTGAATGTATTAGTGCTAAGTGAATTAACTCGCTGAATTCAATTTCAACAGTGTGCATATGAATGTATTAGTGCTAAGTAGAACATAAAACTTCCTTATAATTTGAGCACTACCATCTTTTTAAACTACACAACTAATCACATAAGTAGTAAGAAATTATTTTACTGAGATGAAATTCAATTGATTTAATCTCATAGTTTATTTACACGCTAAAACTAAAGCAAATTTTACTTTCTTTATCTTTTAGTTGCATTCATAATCGATATTTAGAATCATTTAGTCACACGTTTTCCTATATTTATCAATATGTCCTACAAGGTACCTTCTAATTTCGAATGTGTATATATATATAATTTTCATCTAACATTTCTATAAGTAACAGCCTACTCAATTCTCCATTTATTAATAGTAATCAAGGTAGGATATTATTCTTTTAGTGTGGTCAAGGATTTCTGTCATATTATTACTTTGAGTAATTCATAGTACTAATTTCCTAATGTTACAATAATAAGTTTATCACATATATCATAATATAACAATTTAAAGTATTTAAATTTAATCCTATTTAGTTCAAAATTATTAGAGATCCCTTATTGCATCTTTAACATTAATGTTTTCATACATTTTTATGCCCTTTACTATTCCCGGTTAAATAATAATACAATGAAAGGTTAACAAGTAAAACCTACAATCTTCCACAAACAATAAAAATTGCAATCACTACAACCATCATAAATCAGCATTCAAAGAACAATTCAAACACTTCCTTCCTAAAACATCAAGTTGTTGCATCATGTTCATCAAGAAGCAATTGATCCAACTCAGGCCACAACACTTCCTTCCTAAAACATCAAGTAAAATGCATAAACCTCTCTAAAAGGAAATCAGGCTGTTGATCCAAATTGGAAATTAGATAAATATAATACCAGGCACTAAAGTCATCTTCAATGTATTGGTCATCATCTCCAAGACCCAGTTGAACAAGACGCTTTGCACTTATAAATGCAAACAACAAAATCCATTAAATGTAAAGACAAATAATTTGTTAAGAATATCAAAACTATCAATCAGCACATTTTAGCACTCAATCAAACACGACAAGGAACTTCAGAAGAATATAGCGATTGACAGGCACCAAACTGTGATTTTATTTTTTATTAAATCATTAATAAGTATGAGAAGTACCCTTCAGCATCATCAGGTAGTATTTTGATATCATAATGGAAGTATATTATTTTATTTTGTAGAAATTCTGCTAGTATATTGCATTTCAACAAGTAAGCAAAGTAGAATGCAACATTTAAAAGTCATGATAGTTGATTAACATTTCTATTACAAGTCAATTGGTTGCAGACTGCTAATTATGTCTTTTAGGTAAAAGCTATATATCATTGTGCCATCCAAATGCAATGACACGAGGTCAAAAATGTGTTATGTCCCATAAACCATTCTAATGGGTAGGCCATGCATCATTCAACAGATACAAGTACAGAATCTGAGCACAGTTTCTTGTAGACCACAATTTGAAATATACAAATACAACTCACATAAAACTTCAGTATCATTACACCTACTTTTTACAGTGTATATGAATGTTAGTTTTTGCAGTTTCAAATTGAAGAATGCACTAGTGGCAATATTGAACAATTTACTGAAAGTCAATAAGGAGATCCATGCAAAAAATGCAGGTAAAAACTCATAAAGCTATAATGAATAGCATTATAGAATCCTCGTCCATATTGTTATCACATCTAGCTTTCAAACTTCAATTAAAAAATCACTTCAACACATATCCATATCAAAATCCCCAAATGCATAGCAAAAGAAAAGATAAAACTTACTCTACTCCTCAAAGATCGCATCCAACACTTTACCTAACTATTTTAAAAAATGCATCAAATTAATTATTTAAAAAAAATAACAATGTCTTTCAAAATATAGATATTTTAAGGCATACATCTTATTAAAATGTTCATATTGCCTGTTTCCAAGGCCAAAAATTCCAAACTTAAGGTTATAAAGCCATTCCCCTCTCTCTTTTCCCTGGGTGTATAATCATATACAACCAAAAAATCATAATCTGATCCTGGAAAAAATAATGCGAAGGCTTCCCAGAAAAGAGAAAAAAATTGAAATCCAATCAAAATTTACCTCCATAAACCATTTATAGAACCTTGCAGTGTTGTCTGTTGGTTCACCATCTCCATATCTAAAAACCAATCAACATAATATGTTAACATCAAGAAGCAAAGTTGAAAACCATAAAAGGAATAAAAGAAAAGTATTTGTATAATAAGCTCACGTAGCCATAAAGGAAAAAAACAATAGACTCTTTTTTCAATTTGCACTCGTACTCATCATCATCAGCGACATAATCATCCTGCCAACAATCCATAATACTCAAAATCAACAGCAAATCAAAAATTCAAAAATCCCATCAAACCAATCACATAATTCAACAAAGAAAGAGAAAATAAAAAGTCAAACTTACCAAATCAATAACTTTAAACGTTGCCTTTTCATACCTTGCTTTTTCCTCCTTAGACAAAGCCTATTATAGCTCCAATTAAAAACAAAAGATCAACCTTTTTCTTTTATCAAAAATAAATAGAACCTAGTTAAGCTACTCTCTCGACAATAGAGAACAAGGAGCAAGACTCGAAATAGAGCAAAAAACAATGGGGTCTATTACAAAAACAAGAAACCTTTCTAACCCCTATGAATAGCAGCACCAAAAGAGGAAAAAAGGAAACGAGGGAAGACTAAAAAGCTCAGCCAAACCAACACAGAAAATTGAAACCTGATTGAAAGCAACACCTATAAACTAGAGCAAAGACTAACAACGCCACCATCAGAAGAACCCTAGGGAAACACCACAAAAGAAACCAGCAATGAGAAAGAGCCAAAAGCAATCAACATCACGAGGTTGGGTGTAAGACTAATAACGCCACCATCAGAAGAACCCCAGTGAACGAGCACAACAGCAAGCTTAAGCAAAAACTAGAGCAGAGCAGATAGAAAACACCCAAAGAGCTGGCAAAAAACCTTCAAATTAACACTATTTTAGGGTAGAAGAGAAGAGCAGCAGCTGTGTGTGTATATGTGAGGGAGAAGAAAAGCTTTAGGGTTCCAACATGGGGTATTTATAGACAATGGCAATTATGTAAATATTTAGAAAATTAGGAATTTTTTTGAAAATAAAAATTAGCAACGAAATTTCATTTCCATTGCTATTTAATTGAAATTAAAATTAGCAACAGAAATCTGATTCCATTGCTATTTTTCATTGAAAATGGAAATTAGCAATGGAATTGTATTTCGGTTGCTAATTTAGCAATGAAATTTCAATTCGGTTGCTATTTTAGCAATGAAATTTAATTCCGTTGCTATTTTGGAAATGAACTTTTTAACCTATATAATTTAGCAACCGAATTATTTTTCGTTGCTAAAATAGCAACGGAAAATTAATTTCATTGCTAATTAGCAATGAAAAATGATTTTTGTTGCTAAATTAGCAACAAAAATTTTTTCCGTTGCTATTTTTCATTCCAAAATTTTTTCGCCATCCGTTGGCACCTTATTTAGCAACGGTATAGAAATTTGTTGCTAATTTTCATTGCTAAATTTTGACGCTAAAAATTTCCTCCACTTTTAGCAACAAAAAATAACCAAAAATATTTTCGTTGCTAAATAGCAATGGAAATGCTATTCCGTTGCTAAATTAGCAATGAAACTATTTTTCCGTTGCTATTTTTAAATTTTCTCTTAGTGTATTATGTAAGTATGAGAACTTAAGGTTTTGATTGGAATTAAATTGATTAAGTGTTGGAATTATGTAATTTATATTTGGAAAACATATTTAAAATGATTTAGGTAAATTAAGCAAATTGTTATGTGAGGGACCACATTATGGTGAAATGGGAGTAAACATAGTTATGATGAAATAAAAGCTAATTATGATGAAAAAGGGTAGATATGTATGATATAAGTCTTAAAAACATAAAACAAACAACTATTTGCATGAGAAATAATATGATTGGTTATGTACCTATAGTAGCCGAATGATGATATACAAGAGATAAGTCCATACAATGTGTGTATAATATGTATACAAAGTGTGTACAATGTGTATACAATGGAACGTGTGATAGAAAATGGAAATGATATAAGAATGATGCAAGAAATAACATAATGAATGAAATAGTAATGTTATGGAATGATTAATATTACAATATGATGATCGTGATGTAAATTATTGATGTTGCATATGATGAGTTTTTCCTTTAGTGTTTAGAAGATAAACTAGAGGTATAAGATATAATTGACTATCAATAAAGACATTTACCGGGTTAGCGAGTCATAACGACTCACATAAGTGGACCAAAGGCAGATCCACCCTGTAAAATATGTTGAACAGTTGAGAAAAAGAGAATAGAAAAATAAGTAGTATGATGTTTGTTAAGGCGCTCACCATGTGGCCACCTCAACTTATCTAGAACTATAATGTCCAGGCCCCGCTTATCTAGCTTGAGGGTTTCCTTTACTAGTATTAAATAGGCATTTATTTGGTAACTTAAGGAAAAAAATAGATTAATATGTAAATTAATGATGAAAATGGATAAATATGTGAGTAAATATCATTCAATGATAAATAAGTAAAGAAATGATGAAAAAGTGGCAATTATGTAAATAAGCATTAAAGTAATGGCAAATTTGTAATTTAGCGATAAAAAGAGGATAAAAGTGTAAGCAAATGAAAACGAGTGGCAATTATGTAATTAAAGAATGAAAAATGTAAAAATGTAATTAAATGATTGAATAGTGGCTAAAATTATAAATAAATTGGAAACTTAGTGGCAAAAGTATAGATAAGTGGTAAAAACTAGATTATGAAGGGTAAATGGTAAAAAGGATGAAAGTGTATGAAGATAAAGTTAATAGGGCCAAATGGCAATATGTCAATGTACGAAGAAACTATAAGGCTTAAAATGTAAATTGAAGTGAAAATGCAATATATGGTATGAAAAAGACAAACGAGTAAAATTGGTGTAGTAATTGGTGAAAAAGGGGTAAAATAAAAGGATAGGAACTAAAATGAAAATTTCCAGTAAATGGTGGAACAAGTGAACAAAGATAAAAAAGAATAATAAGAGGAACTAAATGGTATTTTGGAGGTCAAATTGTGAATTTGGATTAAAAAGAAATGAAAATTGAAGTAATACAAAAGTTTAAAAATGAATTTTAGCATAAGTAAATAAGGGGAAAAAGGTAATATAAATAAGAAATTGAGGATAAAAATGAAATTATAAAATAAATTTGATAGGAAAAGGGTAAAATAAAAAATAATTGGAAAATTGTAAAAAAAGAATTAGGGATTAAATTGTAATTTGGTAAAAGAAGTGAAATTGAGGACTAAAATTAATGAAAGGAAGCATAATTTAAGCGTTGAAAATGCAAAAGAATGACAAGTTTAGCTCAAAAAGATAAACTTAAGTAAAATGCTGAAAATTATGCAGTTATGTGGGTTTATTCTATATGAGATTTATTATAGGTTAGAAGTTAAAATTTATTGGTACTTGTACCAATAGTGATAATACGGATAAACAAATAAATAATAATAATGATAAAAATGTATGTGAATAAGGGGGTAATATATATTTGGATATTTAAGTAAATAAGTGGCAAAAAAAATGAAGAGTTTACGATTTTAAGTAGATTTTTAAGTATGTGTGTATGTAGTGAAATACTATGGTATTGTATGCAACACTAAGCAACTGGGTTGCTTAGTGCATGGTTTGTTTTGACTGCATGTAGGGGACAAATAATAGTAGGGAAGTGTTGTAGGAAAACTATTGACTTTGGCATGTACATGAACTAAAAGGAATGATGGAAGATAGTGTATTAGTAGTAATTAGTTAGAATAGGAAGTTATGTATTTAGTTGATTAAAAGCATATATGTATTATTTTAGGTTATGGACTTGTGTAACTTTATTATGTATATTGAACTTATTATGGTAACTTTTGTAATAATGATTGACTATGGAAATTCAGTGATTAATATGCGGATGAACCATATGCTTGGTGAATCGGGTTTGATTAAAGAAACTGTAGAGTTGAGGTATAAGCTATTAGGAGTGTTTTGTTTGAATTTGCAGGTGGGTAGGCATGAGTTTATAGCTATCATACTACCTAAAATTTTGCCAAATGAATAGTAATATTTGACACACGTACGCACGTACACTTATATATATATATATATATATATATATATATATATATATATATATGGGTTTAATTACTAGGCATTAAAGGGATTCTTGGACTATATAAATGATTAAATGAGTTTAGCAATAGGGGCACTCTGATACTCGAACCAATGTTCGGCTATTAGGTGTTACATTTTGTGGTATCAGAGCATGGTTTAGACGGTTCTAAGATTGGTGGATACATAGATAGGAATAAAGTGAGTACATGTACATGCCATAAAGGATGAAGGTGAATAAGGTGACCAGGGAAGAATATCATATATTTGTCCCCACTATTCTAAAGTTAGAAGGATAGAATTTAGTTTAGGAAGGCTAAAAGTAGAGAAAGAAGGAAGGGGAACCTCCATCAGTAAACAAGAATTATGAGCAAAGGAAATATGCTTTGTTTACCTATCAAGTGGCCCTTACAATGTGGGCAATATTTATTTTAAAATGCATGAGCATTGGGGTAGGGTAATATGCATATTTGGACAAATAATGCATATATATTTGCATAAGTTACATGCATGAATCATCATTCATAATATTTTATTAAAAAGAAAATGACTTGCATTAGAAGAGTTTGACAGGCTATACATGGAGCATAACATTTGAATCATGGAGTTTACTTCTCTTAACGTGAATGATTACATATGGATTGTCAATATATGTAGATGTTTGAATATAAGGATTTGATAAGTAATGGATATCATAAAAAGAACCTAGTAATAAATTTTTGAGGATTAGTGTGACAATAGATGGGGCACACAAGAAGTACTCTAACTAACCATAGAACTTTATTTCCTCCTTCAGGTTGATTGAGCTCCATTCTAAGAATCTAATATAAATTTTGGGCATATTTTGGCTATACAAATATCAGGTTATAATAGATGATAAATTGAAATGGGTTATATTGGCAATTGGATAGGACCATGTTTGAGATAAGGAAGAATGCTTATGAGTTATTGTTAGAGTATCTTGAATAGATCTTAGTATTTGTGTTATATCTCCACCTATAGATGTTGGAAAATAATGACTCTACTTAGAGATCAAATTTAAGACATAAACCTACGACTTTCATGAAGAGATTGGAATCTAATTTTGTTTATAATATATCAAAAATGGAATTTGAAAATAGGGTATTGAATATGTCCTCATAATTTAAACAGTTCCCAATGTTTAAGACGTAACTCCTATTATGGATCTCTAATTAATATGAATTAAATTTTCCTAGCAACTAGACATATAAAGAAGAAACCTTTATGACATAGGATGACAAATTCTTCCTTAATCAATCCAAAAAAAATTTTAAAGATGGAACTATAACTTTATCCCCCATCAGATATACATAGATAATTTGTAATATTTTGGTCATAATTCCTAATCTATTAGTCCAAATTAATTGATTCTTAATTCTTCGAAAACTTAAGACATAGGGAAGAAAATGTGAAGAAGACATCCAAGTTTAAAGAGTTCATTCTTATATTGAAAAACTAAGCACAAAGTGATCAATAAAATCTGTCCTAGATAGGTGTAACCAAAAATTAAAGAAGGATTTGTGAGCTACGATAAATCCACTAGAAAAGGTTTGAGTTGTGTGATGATACAGGAAGACTAGGCATTGATATATGCCTCTAAATGACTTAAATTCCTGAGAAGAACTATCCTATACCCGATTTAGAAATGACAATTATGCTTACATTGAAGATAAGGAGGTATTATTTGTCTGGCAACGAGTATTACACATGTATTGATTATAAAAGTTTAAAATAATTGCCTACATAAGAGGAGATTAATTTAAGACAAAAACAGTGGCTAAATTTTATCAAAGATTATGATTGTTTAGCTAATTTCCACCCTCATAGGGTTAAATGTAAGGGCTGATGCACTTAGCTAGAAACATCTAGCAACCTTAAGAGCTATAAATGTCAAGTTAGCAATAGCACAAGTGTGACGCGTATTAAAAGCCTGTTCGATCTACCTATTCACATTGAAAGGTGAAAAGAGAGGAACCAGAAGGGGACATGGGATAATGATCATTTTATCTAGCCAAGATCCACTTTTAGAGCTGGCCAGACAAAAGGGTCTCCCGACCGAATGAATGAGGTGCATCTATGTTGGGCACCATAAGGTAGGTATAAAAGGATTCACCACCTAATAAAATATTGAAAAATTATTTTCAACCTTATGATGCCAAAACCAAAGAGGGTTCGGAACCTCAGTCTTATTTATACCTTTGATTAATGAACTATAATTAGGCTTTCAAATTAATTGTCTTATCTTTCTTCTCACATAGATAATCATGCATATGAAAATAAAGACACACTCAATCAAGTTTGGAAAGAGATAAAGCATGGTATATAAAGCAGTAAAACAATGGCATAAAATACTATCTACTAAACAATAAATATACATAAAATAAGTGGTCTATTTGTGATCCATATTGGTGAAAACATTGGTTTCTACATGTATATTTACAAAAAGGCTTTCATTGTACATTTTGAATAAAAGTGGGATGAGTTATCCCATTTTACTAGAAACATTCCATATTAATTAATTTGTGCACAAAATCATTTTATATTATTTACAAGAAACTTATTGTTTTGTGTGATTGTTGGGCCTCAAATAAGATTCAACTTTATTAATAAAAATTTCAACTATTTAATATAAATATTTCACATGGTATTTCCTTTTAGTGGTCAAAACTCCTTTTTTATTATAAAACTAGAATAATAAATAAATATAAAATAAAAAGGAAAAATAATTAATTACATATTAAGGAAAATATCTAAAATACTTAAAATATCTAAAAAAGCCAACCACGCTATGTCTGCCAAGCTGCACTAGCAAACACACATTAAATGCATGAAGTGTTACAATAAAATAAGTAAAGTAAATATAATATAATATAATATAATATAATGGCAAAATATTTATAATAATGACACAATAATGATATTATAATAAACAATTTAATATAATAATAACATAATAAATATCAAAATATAATAATAATAAACATCAACATATAATAATAAATATTAACATATAATAACAATATAAACATATTAAAGACATAAATAAAATATATAAAGAACACAAAAAATATATTTAATATAAAAGATCTAAGCATTAAACATTAATCTAATAAATAAACATAAATATGACATTTAACATAAATTAAAAGATGATATTAAATATTACGGGGGTAACATATGACCAGTGGGTCAAAATCACATTGAGTTAGCTTATTTTATGTGCATATCCTTGCCAAGTTGGGATTTAAAACCCTAATAAATATAAAAAATAATATCTAAAAAAATTTTAAAAACAAGATCTAAATAATACATACAAAGAAAATAAGTTCAACAAAATAAAAATAACATTTTTAAGTTAAAAGTTACATTTTTAACATATAAAAGGTTATTAAATCTTATTAGTTTATATTAAATAGTCCAAATCAAGTCAAATATCAAGCAAATTGTCCAAAAGGGAGTAAGATCCATAATATCCAATGGTGAAAGTACAGATTTGGTTCAAGGACACAATGAGTTAAGAATATAAATGGCTTTATAATATTGGCTTCAGTTGATTTTCTCAGAATAATAGCAGAACTTTAGTGTTTTTAGGACTTTCTTAAATAGTTTAATCTTAGGAAAAGACAAAGATATTAGGTAGATCTAAAAAAGAAGATGAGAAATTGAAAAGAAAACTAAAAACTTACCCTTTATTTTTCTTTTTCTTTCTTTTTCTCCCATTTTCTCTCTCTTTTTGGACTCCTGGATGTTTCCCTATGCTTCAGAATGTCCAACCCCCATTTTTGAGGTGGTTGGAGGTTTTTATAGGAAAACAAATGTGGGTTGGTACATGAAAATGAGTGAGTTCTAAGGTGTTGGCCGTGAATCGGTGAGTCACAAGCGAGACTCACTAAATCACGGCCCTTGGACCTAGGACATGAGCATTATTGAGTAAAAAAAAACTAAAAAAGTGAGTCACGGATAAAACTCGGTGAGTCACGATCGAGCCTTATTGAGTTAGAGGTGGGACTTAGCGAGTCATAGGCGCAACTCAATGAGTCATGACCCAAACTCAATCCAGCCCCTACCAAGTGACCTCCTAAAGATCTGAACCACTTTTCAAGGCCTAAAAAACCCTAAATAAACCATAGAAAGTGATTTGTATATAAAGGAAATAAAGTCCTCTAAACTTTAGGTTTTTTGCGTTTTAAAAAGAAAAAGATAATTTCTATTAGGTAATTTCGACAAAAGCTGACTTAGGATCAAGTGTCTATAACAAGATATAGCAATTATAATTAAAAAGTAACTCAAGTTTACTTTGTTACAACTAGTAAAAGCCACCTAAAAGCAAATTGATCTACTGGATTTTACTAATACTTCACTATATGAAGGAAAGAGGGTAAATTTTCTCTTAGTAACAATGATTGTTTATATTACAAGAGAAAAATCCATATACCATACAATATAGAGTTGAAAAAGAATACTTTGACAGATATGCATAGTAGCAACTATTATGCGAGACACCTATTGGCAGAGTTCGCATACAATAAGAGCTATCAATCAAATATTAAAATAGCACTATAATTAAGAAAATATAGAATTCCTTAATGCTTAACAAAGCTTAGTGAAAACAACTGGTGGGGCCAGGCATAATCAATGAAACTAAGAGAAAGTTAGATTAATTAGAGACAAGTTTTGAGAAGCAGAAAACATATGCTAATTTGAAGGCAAAAAGGACATAGAATTTTATATGAATGCAAAGTATTTCTAAAAAGTTTCTCCATGAAAGAAAATTTTGAGATTTGATAAGAAGAGCAAGTTGAACCCCAAATTTATTGGTTTATATGAGGTTTTACAATATGCAGGACTACATTTATTAAAGCCAATGAAATGGTAACAAATAGATGTAATTTCGATTATTCAGGTTAAGTAGTGACTCACTCACTCCTATGAGGTGTATAGTACTCTCCCATAGGGTAGTACTCACCCATAGGGTTGGAGTGACTCATAGTAACTCATTCCAAAGGGGTGGGAGTGAGATAAGTAGGAAGCAATAAAAAAAATAACAAGTGGCTTAATATGGACCTTTGGATCAAAGGACACTTGACTCAATCTTAGCCCTCCATTTTTATGAGTCATATACAAGGGAGAGAGGCAAAAATTTTTGGAGAAAACCAGCCCCCTCTCCCTTTCATCTTCAAACCGTAGCCTTCCTTAATTTTCCTCCACAATTGAATTTCTTCAAGCTTTTTATTTCTGTCATGTTTTACACCCTAATTTCATCAAAGAAATTATTATCATCATATTTTCTGCCTTATATTAAGTTCAAGTGAAGATTTGAGTGGAGAAAATTAGATATTTTAAATTGGGAAAAAATCTCATGTAAGTAAAATGTAGTTCTTTTGATTGAAAATTGTAGGAAATAGTTACAATAGATGATTTTGAGTAGTTTTATATCAATATTGAAGAGAAAAACTTATGGTTTTTCTCATGATGAATTTGGCCACAAGGTGAAAAAGATGAAGGAGAAAAGAGAAAAAAAGGGGAAAAAGAAAGGAGAAAGAGAATTAGGTGGATTTGAAAATATTTGAGGTTAGTGGATACAAATACAATTTTATTTCATAATAATTAAGTTACGTAAGTATTGAAAATTTCATGAATTTGATGTGCAAAAATTTATTTGATGATGAATTGATGAAATTGGATAAAGAACAAATTATTTTGAAGGTTTATTATATAGAAAATAAGCACATATATTAACATTTGTTCTTGGTGAAAATTATGGAACTCATTGAAAGTTTAGTATTTATGCGATTAAATTAATTACATGTTAGGAATATGATTAAAAGAACTTAGGGAAAAGTATAAAATGATTAAACGACAAAAAACTATATTTTTAATATGATATCCAACTTTGATAAGGAATATGTAACCTAAGGTTTTTGTAAGTAAAGTGGTTCTAAATTTAAATTAATTATAGACAAGTGTAAATAAATGTTAAATAATGAGATTTGTGAAGTTGAATCCATGAAAACATAATGGAAAATAGGAATTTAGAATTAAAACATATTATGTAAGTATGAGAACTCAAGGTCATGATTGGAATTAGATTGATTAAGTGTTGTAATTTATACTTGGAAAACATATTTAGAATGATTTAGGTAAATTAAGCAAATTGTTATGTGAGGGAACACATTATGGCTGAATGGGAGTAAGCATGTTTATGATGAAATAAAGGCTAATTATGATGAAAAAAGGGTAGATATGTATGATTTATGTCTTAAAAACATAAAAAGAAAAAACTCATGGCATAAAAAAGAATATGATTTGTTATGTATCTATAGTAGTTGAATGATGATATACATGAGATAAGTGTATACATTGTGTTTTCAAAGTGTATATAATGTGTATACAAAATGTGTACAATGTGTATATAATGGAACATGTGATAAAAAATGGAAATGATACAAGAATGATGTAGGAAATAGCTTAATGAATGAAATAGTAATGTTATGGAATGATTAATAATATAATATGTGTAGCATCCTTTACTACAACATATTACTATCCTCTCACATATTACCAAATGCAATATAATCAAATGAACTAATCTTTACTTAATAGCACTAAACCAAGATCTTATAGGAAAAAATTAAACCATAACATATGAACTTTACTATTAAGACTTTACTTAAATATGAGTCCCTTTAAACATTATGATATTTACAAATATTAAGCATCTTTACTTTACAAAATTTCCAACACAAATAAAAAAATTCATAACCAAAAAGAACCCAAAATGAAGACTATACTTCAGTTTCTCTTGTGACTTGTATTAGCCGTCCCACTATAGATATTATCCCTGAAAAGAAGTCCTATCTTGACAATCTATATGGATAAAAGCCCATGCTAAGCTATAAAGCTTAGTAGGGAATATAAAACATACGGATGACCTCTTTCAAAAGTAGTAAAAAATGCAAACACATATAAGCATATCCTCAAGCATAGAAACTAATATTTTTAAAACAAGAACAATATGATCCTAATATTTTCCAATTACTACTCAATATTCATATCATGACTACATTCAATGTCAATCATGTATTAACTATTCCACTTTTTCAACACTTACTTAACAATTATTTACTCTTACAAATATTTACATACCTCAACTATAATTCCTAAGTTCCTATATTTCAATCTTAAATAATCACTTTAATTTACTCAAATTTTTTAAAGGCATGATAATATCAATTAATGTTCATAGAAAGCCATTTTAAAATCATAGAACTCTAAGTTAATAAACTAGATCTCTATGTATTAATGATTACTAATAATTTCCATGCCATAGTGGTATATGTGTTTCATATTCCATGTATCAAGGCGTATATTAATAGTCTTATTACTTGTTGTCCTTATTATGCCATTTCATTCTCTCTTTAGGTACCATTCGAATTTCCTAATCCATTGAATTATTAATTTACTTCTGTATTAAACATATAACGAATTTTACAATTTTTATCATGTCATTCCTTTTTATATTTAGATATAGTTCCAATTTGCTATTACATTAACATCCTAATTTACTTTTATTTCATGCATAAATTGCATATATATATGCCGTGCGTTCATAATCCATTTATGTTTACGTATAAAGAGTTACACATATCATTATTCAATGTTAAGCAAGTAACATGTAGCTATAAGGAATACATCTGAGCCAATATAACTATGGAAAGACATCACATTTCACAAATATAAATGCATGCAACTTGTATTCCTAGGTATAGGAAACACTTGGAAATTACCTCAATGATTTCATAACTTTAACATACAATGAGTCACACAAGTCATTTAACAACCTCAAGTAAGTAACATATAACTATAGGGTACATACATTCACCAATATAATTATTGACTAGACATTAATGATGCACAAGTTCATTATGCATATAGCTTATAATTCTAGTATGTACATGCGATACTACATGCTGTAAATATGCATATATAAAATGTATCCTCCTTTAGTATCATGTTTTCCATATGTAATATAGAGTTTCATATAAAGATAATATGAAGATCAAGTGAAGGATTATTATATGCCATTATCTTTAGTTTTACATGATACTTTTCTATACTTTGAATTAAGCCTACACTTTTCTAAAGAAGTAGATAACGGCACAAACTATAATGGTAGCACCCAAAGGTATATATAAGATACTCAAAGGTATTAAACTTTAGACCCAAATGGGGCTGAGCTAGACTATATTAAAACCCAAATGGGGTCGAGTTGTACTATATTTTAGGACCCAAATGGGGCCAAACTATACTTTAAATCGGTTAAGTGGGCCTAAATAGGGTCGGCTACAACCCAAATGGGGCTGTTTATAATCCAAACAGGACCATTTCTAAATTTTATGACCCAAACGGGGTCTAAACTATACTATCGCAGCTGTAAATTACCCTTATAGGCATGCCTATCTATCTACATCTCAGACACAATGCAGGTAATTAAATCTCTTTACTTTATCTTTCTTTACTTTACTCTGTTCAAACATATGCATACATGTACATGTATACTTATGTATAACTTTGTACAGGGTAATCATATACATGTTCATGTATAAACTTTGTATAAGTATGTTACCATGTACACGATTGAGTATTATTATTCTATACTTGTAATCAGTTCAAGGGCATGTAACTATTTCATATGTGTATAATAATGATACTTAACATCATACTATATTGAGTTTCTTTAATCAAATGATATGTGTGTACATGTTTGTAACGTGTTTACCTTTGACGTATACTATATAATTAGAACCATTTAATAGCATGTTTGTATAATCATGTATGCAAACACATACTTTGCTATCATCTTCATATGTATTTAATCAAAGCATCTCATATTTGTACAATACTTGTAATCATAGCAATTCTGTAATATCATACAGTCATAATATAACATAATGGCGTAAGCATTCAAACATTCATATACTATTTCATGTAGACAAACAAGGTTATATAAACATGTTATTTTTAGTTTCATGAATATCTTTACACTGTAGAGTTAGCATCCTTTTTCCAAATATATAGAGCATTACATAACTAATTCTCCTTATTAAATCACTCTAAAATTATTAAATTACACCATAGAACCTTTATAACATCAAAAGGTCATATATATGTGTTTTGGATATCATGTAGGAGGTCATTCAGAGTAAAGAGAAAGCGTGTTATGTCATTATCATGACCGTATTCGCGATCACAACAAAAGGTGTATTTCAAAACACCTCAACAAAGGAATTCCTTCCCCTGCTCACGAAATTCTACTAACAGATTCTAATGTCTAACTTACACATTAACTTAGACATATTAAACGACATTTTTAGGAAAAATGATCTTCCACAAACTTATTTCTCTATGTTTTTAGTTTTTGAAACCTTAAAAATCATCTTATTACCACTTCTAAATCGAAATATATTCAAGAAAGACTACAAGCTATTCCAATTAGTAGGGCAGCAAGTATATCCAATTTTCAGGCCAAAATATGACCAACTTAAAGAAAAATTTAGAATACCATTTCTCATATGAAATTTAGATATAGGAGTCTAGTTTCTAACCCAACTAAAATTATTCAATTTTCTACTCTACAACTTGAGATATTGGTAAAAGGGTACTATTAGGTCAAGTGAACCTATAACCAGAATTATAAAATAGATTTGCATGTAAATTCAAACTTTGAAAATGATGTTTCCTAAGAAATTTGTTATCAAATATATGTTCATAAAACCTTATTATCACTAATTTTTCTTCACATCACTTCAAACAAGCTTCCAATTGAGACTTTACCAATTTTATTTCTTTAATCTTCATCAAATAAATACATGCTAGGTATAAATCTTCATATCTCATCTCTATAACTATATGAACAACTCAAAATGCATCCATTACACATTTTATCCACATTTCCATACATTACAACCACATGCAAAATGAGCAGAGTTCCCAAACCTGACATGCAACACACAATCTTGCTTCAAAACACTTTTTTCTCTCACTTTCTTCTTCTTACTTTGATCCTTGCTAGCTTATCGCCTTGAAGACATCTTTAACCAAGTTTCTCTCACATGTATGATGAAGAAATCTAAGAATACACTTTGAGGAATGAATGGCCCATATTTCTAATAGAGGAAGAGAGGAATGAGATTTATAGATTTTTAAGGGAGAGAAGGGTACCATATTTTCTTAGAGAGAGAAAAGAGAGGGAAAGTAAAAATGAGTTTTCTTTCTTTTTTTCCTTAGGAATGGCTGATTTTCAAGACTCATTTCCCCCTTAAATACCAAAATTTTATAGGTTCATCAATGGAAGATGACATCATGCATAGCCCACAACAAGTTCACTTAAAATCCCTTTCTCTTTTTTTTTATTTACAGAAAGCACCCTAGCTGACTTTCTTTTATTAAAATCGACCCACTAAATCACACTTATATCACAATTGACCACTTAACTATATTTTTGTTCTAATTGAATACAAAATAAAATAACTATTTTCCCCTTTATCACTTAAAAAATTTAATTCTCAATGTTTTAACGTATAACACTTTATCTAATTAAGCTAAATTAGACCTTGTTAACATGATAATACCATTGAATTCTACTAAGGCCTATTTTGGGTCCTTACATTATGATGATTGTGTTGTAAATCATTGTTCTTGATAATGATGAGTTTTTCCCTTAGTGTTTAGAAGAGAAGCAAAAGTAATAGGATAAAATTGGCTAGCCATAATGACATTTACCGCGTTAATGAGTCATGGCGACTTGCATAAGTGGACCAAAGATGAATCAACCACGTAAAATATGTGAAAAAGTTAAGAAAAAGAGAATAGAAAAATAAGTAGTATGATGTTTGTTGAGGTGCGCTTTATGTGGCCACTTTAACTTATTCTAGACCTATGGGGTCTATTACCTGTGTATCTAGCTTGAGGGTTTCCTTTACTAAGGGCAAAATAGGTATTTATTTGGCAACTCAGAGGCATTATTCTAATCTGGGAAGGCCTTTATCTTGGGGTTTTGAGCAATTAATTAAGGAAGAGAAGTTACAACCCCTACTACCTAAACCAACAAGAAATCAAGGCTTGCTAGGTCATAGGTTAGATCAATTCTGTGCTTTTCACAAGCACACTGCCATTTGATGAATAACTGCCGAGTCTTAAAAGGTCGGGTCTAAGACTTTATTGATAATAAGTAGATAGCTGACCTGTGGAAAAGGAATAAGAAAAAGTGAAGCCATAATGCTGTACTATCATCAGAGTTTGTGATTGATTTCGGTTTTCTAAAATGGTATATGCCCTGGGATACATATGGCATGTAAATACTTAGTGTAACACCCTTAGTTTATTCATGACTTCTTTATACTGTATATTGTTACTAAAGATGTTACATGGTTACTTTTCATTACGTATAAATTTTGGCAGCATAACGCTTATAAACCATGCTACCAAAACTTGCAATTGTCAAATAAATACTCCCAAATGGTAACCTCCACCTCCAATACTCTAATGACATACAAAGCACTTCTAATAACAGCCCATAGTCATCATCGCAACACAATTACAAATTCATCATTCATGCATACATTTATATATATATATATATGTTTATTCTTAGTAAGCATCTATAATACATTGTATTATATTACATGCTAGTTGTACCAAAACCTAATCAATAAATCTTCTAATCGGCATCTACAAAAAGTGACACATGTACATGTAATTCGCTCCACGTTTATCTTTGCATCCTTAATTACCTGTCCCTATTTGTAGTCAACAAACTATGCGTTAAGCAACAAAGTTGCCTAGTAGTGGATACAACTACACAAAATTTTATTATTATTATTATTATTATTTGTTTTGTTATTATTTTGATTTATCTGTTTGTATATATATATTAGGGGTGAGCCAAAAAAACCGAAATTTAGGTTAATAGAAAAACCAATTTGAAATCGAACTGATTTTTAGGTTAACCAAATTGAAAATTTAGGTTTACAGTTTTTACTTTAAAAGCCGATGGTTAACCGAACAATATACATTTTATAAATTATATTTTACATTTTACACTTATATTTTTCAATATTTATGTAATTTTTAAATATTATGATATATAACTTTCTAAAATATTATTAATTAACATATTTTTAATAAATAAACATTAAAATTATCTTTTTCTTTTTCTTCTTTTTCTTGTTCTTGTTCTTGTTCTTGTTCTTCTTGTTCTTCTTCTTCTTCTTCTTCTTATTATTATTATTATTATTATTATTATTATTATTATTATTATTATTATTATTATTATTATTATTATTATTATTAACACTCTATTGTTAGTTTTATATTGAATAAATTTAATTTTTATAGTTAATTATAATTTTTTATTTTGATTCTTTTAATGAATATTGTATTTAATTTGTATTTTTTTCATTTCTAAAGCATTTTTTACTATTAAAAATAATATTACAAAGTATATAATTTATTAAATTTATATATTAAAAGTGTTTAGTGGTTAACCAATAAACCAAATTGAAAAGCTGAGTTAAAAACCGAAACTAATATAGCAGTTAACCGAAATTAATAGACCGATTTAATAAATTTATTAATAGACCAGTTAACTAGTCCATGCTCACCCCTAATATATATATATATTCCAAATTACTATTTAATCCTTGTTGACTTTAATTCCCTACATGTTCATCTTTTTGTTGTCTGACTTCTGTTGTTTATAATTTTCAACAATTATTTTACACTTATGCCCCTGTGATTCTATTTAATTACATACTAGTCCTGGTCCTTTACTTAGTTTAATTATTTTATTTATCTCACTTTATTTGAACTTTATTTTGATTTTTTCATCATTTATAAACTTAATGTTATTGAGCATATTGCTTATGTAACTCAATTTCAGTATCATTATAAATTTTTTCCTTGTTGATTGAATAGTATTTTATCGTACTTAATTCCTTAATTACTCTTAAATTTTTCCATCTTTTATACTCTCATGTAGGTCCTTGCTTTTATTAAATAACATTTAAATCTCATTAGTTTTCTCAATATGACATCTAAGTATTGTGTTTCACTGAATTAACAATTAAATTCCTTTTCTAACTTAACTAACCTTTTTGTTGTCTCTTTGCGTATAATTACCATTCTACTTTCTATTTTTCCTTTATAAATTTTTTCACCATGAAATTGTATTTCCTTTCAATCTAGTCCTTAAAATTTGCTGCATTTGCTAAAATTATAGTTCCACCCTTATTTTATCAACTTTTTGATAAAATTACAATCTTACTTTTAATTTACTAAATTTGTTCAAATTTCTCCTTGTACCCTTTCTATTTGAAGATTTTATTATCTATTGACCAATTTACCCTTGTTTATTCTTTTTGTATCATTTATTTTATTTTGACTTTTCAAATTACATTTTTGTCTTTAATATTTCTTCATGATGCGATAAATTACCATTTTATCCCTTTAAATCTCGTTAAGCTAGTTAAATCAATTTGATTCTCTTAATATTATAATTTTGCTATTTAATCTTTTTTATTCTCATTTTTCTTCCCTATTTCCAATTAATTCTTACTTGAATGCAAATTTATAATTTAGTCCTTAAACTTTTTATTTCATTATACCTGACTTGATCTGGCTTCATATTGGCCCCTTTTTTCTTTAATCATCTTTGTATTCATTTTCTTCTTATTGGATCTTATAAAACTTCTACTTGAATATAAAATTAAAATTAGGTACCTAAACTTTTTATTCAACATATTTGACCTCATTTGACCTAAATTTTGAATCTTTTGCTTCCTTTGACTTTTATTCCCTTATAAGTGGAAAATTTATATTTTGATCCTTATGTTTCTTTATAAAGTGGTAAATTATATTTCAGTCCCTAAAATTTTCATTATTTACAATTTTTCCCTTTTTCACTTATTTGATCATTTTAATTTCTTTAATCACCTTATTGATGCTAAATTATGGTTTTACCCCTAGTTTATCGCGTAATTATGTTTTTACTCTTTTTCAATCCATTAATCATATTTTCACTTTGATTCACGTTTAATTGCATTTATGACTTTCTTTTTGCCTAATTTACTTTTTGGTCCCTATTTTCTCATGTAATTATAATTTTGCCTTTACTGAACTATTAACTACATTTCTGACATGATTTCTTATGTAATTAACTTTATGACATCTTTCATCCATGATTTATCATTTAACTTCTATTTTCCCATATATTTACCATTTTGTCCTTAAAATTTATTAATCCTTTTTTTTTCTCATTATTCTTACTCAATTAACTTTATGACATTCTTTATATATGAGTTATCATTTATTTCTTATTTTTATGTATATTTACTATTTTGCCCTTAGTGATGACCTATGGAAATCCTCAAACTCGATATGCAGAACGATGGTTGTATGGCTATCTGAATGTACTATTTGACTATATGTGAGACCTCAGAGCTGTATGTGTATTCTATATGACTGTATAAGAGAGGACACTACTTAACGGTAGTCAATCCTAGATAATAGCTTGCAGTATGATTTCACCATGGTATATGGATTCCTATGGCTAGCCATTATATCCTAGGATCCTGGATTACCCATTGTTTACTAAGGGCAACTAATTATCTTGCATGATGTTATATTTTTACATCCTTCTTCATGTTGTTACCTTTATGTGTCACGTCATATATTTTCATTCTCCATGCATTAACCAAAATTACATATGGTACCATAACATACATGATAAGTAACATCTAAACATGATAGATGTATGGCATTTTTATAAGGGATACCATTCGACCACATTGAAAAATCCAACATGCACTGTGTTTGATTATTCCTTCTTATGCTATATGTGTTTCTAAATTTAATTTATGTGTTCATATGTTGACATACATTTATTTTACTTAAGAAATCCTTAGTTACATAATAATGCACCATTATGTTCACAAACTAATTATTATGTACACATATTATTTTAAGCTCACATTAAACACACTCTGCTTATTCATCTTAGTAATTTATGTTTTATACGTATATGTCAATTAGCATCAAATTACCATGTTATGTAATATAACACACCATTCGGCCTGAACATGATCATCCACTTTATGCTTGATTTATTCCTCATTTCTTACTTATTTTATGTTTAAACCTCATTTTATAATGTTATCTCAAATTATTTCACATTTTCCTTTAAGTTCATATAGTTATATAATATTACATCATTATGTATACATAGTAAATATTATGTCTATACATTATTTCAAGTTCCAATTATTCAAGTTATGTTCCTTTCACCGACTATTACTTATTTCATGCTTAATGGGGTAATTATCATCAAGATATGATATTATACTACATTATGTAAAATTCGGTCCCCACATGAACTCTCATTCCAAATTTTATTTTTTTCTTATTTATTGTTTATTTCATGTTAAAATATCATGTTACATTGTCATCTCAAACTATTTCCCATTTTTCTTCACATTCTTATAGTTACATATCGTAATTTTTATGCTAACATTCAAGAATTAAATGAAATAGAGTGTAGTTTATATCCACTAACCTCTTGGTAGCTTGAAATCCCATATTCTTCTCTTTTCCTTCCTTTCTTCTCCTTGCATTCTTTTTTTCCCTTAATTTCCTCCTTTAGCCAAAATTATGGAGGAGAAATTAGTGAGCTTATGTCCTGAATTTAAACATCTAATTACTACTAAATAATCCTAATTAGAATACTCTATAAGCTTATAACAAAATTTCCAATTATTTCTACAAAAAACTCAATAATTTACCTTTTTAGGGTTACTTTTTCTCACTAAAAATCATCCACTTCCAAGCTTCCTTGAGCTCTAAACTTATTTCCATCTTGAAAATGATCCTTTCTAGTATGTATGGGTAAAATTTGGGCATAAGATATGATGGGATGTGAGAGAAATGAAGAAAAAATGGTGGAAAATGGTAGAGAAAGGGCTGGTTCGAATTTTTCAAGAAAAGGGGATGAAGATGGAACATTCTTGGGCAGATTTATAGATTATTCTAGACATCATTAGTCTTCCCTTAGGTCTACCAAATATAAGGCCAAGATTCCTCTATTTACTATTTGATGTAAAGGCTTATTTTAAAGCCACTTTTTACCATTTCATGGGGCCCTACACCTCCTTAGGCTATGTTGCTGCATGTATATGATTAGAACTCATTTATAATGACATTTATGTCCTTAGATAATTTAAATATGGCAATTAAGCCATTTAATTAATTTAATCTTCATTTTTTTGGAAATTGATGTTCCACTCATCCGAATTCCTTAACATTTTGCCTTACATGCAATAGCATATACAAAAGGACATGTTTAAAATTTTAGCTAATTACGACATCAGTTTGGTATAATTCCTACTCTAGAGGCAATTTCAGTCGGTTTAAAATCCAAAATTCTGAAACTGTCAGAAACATTATTTTCTACTTCCAATAGCTTATTTATGCTATTTATAATGTGTCTATGTGATCAGAATCATTTTTGGAGCTCTGTAGCACATTACTGAGTCCGATCAACCTTTCGGTCAACTATTTTTACGGTACCAAATAAAGTCTTCTTTATATGATTTTATGGCCCATTTAACTTTAATTTCATCTAAACTTGTACCACTGGACTTCGTTTAATACCTATTTTGCCAGGTCACTCATCCTCGAATTTCTCCATCCTGAGCACGTTTAACAATAATGCACTTTAAATTTTTTTCTATACTATAATGTTGTAATTACTCTGAAAACTATCCTAGGGTTACTGTTCATATTCTAAAATGTGCCATGCATGTCAGATGCAAATTTTAATGTGTTACCTTTCTCCTCCTATAATAAAAATTTCGTCCTCGAAATTTATCCAAATTGCAAAGCTGTAAATACTACTATCTCATGGTTTCCACAAGTTTCTAGGTTGTTTCCTTCACGTCATGACGTGTTCAGAGTACCTTGATGAATGGTATATGTCTGTTCCTTAGTTGACTAACTTTCTAACCAGAATTCTTAATGGTTTTTTCATTAAATGACAAATCTAGTCAAAACTGAACTTCTTTTGACTTTTTTGGTAACTTTTAGTTTGACCCAATTGCTTTCATTAAGTTTAGTTCCCCATGCTTCTGCTATGCAACTCTAAACGTCAGCTCTTACTCACTAACATGTCAAACATTTATTATAAAGTTTGCCATTTTTTCTTTTCATTACATACCATCAATGGTTTACTTTTTATCTCAATACCTTTTTGTTACTGTCTGGATATACCACATTACTTTTGATTTTGTGTCAAGGCATTCTTCCTTAACTATACTTTGTTTGGTACATGCGTTTTCCCTTTATAGTAGAGACTATCATCTCTAAAGAGAACTTACTACCCTTTTCCTAACTGTATTTAATAAATAATGAAAGTTAAATTTTCCTTTTTGTCTCTCTATGACTTTTACCTACTATAATTAACTGAGTTTAAATTGCATTTCAACTAAGAGTACAACATCCTAAACTGTAATTAGCATAACATTCATAGCCTTTAAGGTTGCTAAATCTTCAGCTTTTATCCCTTTTCAACTATACTACTCAAGATTTTTGCACGGTCGAGATGGTGACTAATGCTATAACTATGACTATAGGAGAGCTAAGGCCTCCAATCACTAATAAACATATCAACCACCATCTCTGTAAGGTCTATAATGCATAACTGTGTGATTGTATGAATGGGTAGTACATGAATATAATGTGTGATGTATAACTATGTAAGTATGTTGCATAACTGTATGACTGTATGTATATGCTCTATGCCTATATGTGTGAAGGTCTACATGTATGAAGGAATGCAAATTATGTGCAAATGGTTGAAGTGTTGAGCTAGTGGCAGTGTTTGTTGGCTGACTTGGTTAATTTGACTAGTGAGAGTCATCTAATTATCTGCTAGATTGGCTGGGGCCGCACTCTTGACATTCGCTCACCACATCACTCTCTCACCTAAAACCAAAAGTTATAACTATTACTTAAAGTACCTAAAAGGGACAGGTAAATTTCAATATTGAGTTGACTTATTCTTTCATGGCATGTACATGTATCAACCCAAATATTCATCCATACTGATACAATTACTTCGATCTTAGGACCACTTAAACCTTGCTCTAATACCACTAAATGTAACATTCTCAGTTCATTCATAACTTCCATATACTACATACTGTTACTCAACACGTTACATGGTTATTATTCATTAAGTCTAAATTTCAGCAACATAACGGCTTGTATACCGTGCTGTAATTCCCAAATAAACACTCCCAAATGGCAACCTCCACCTTCAATACTCCAATGACATACATAACACTTCTAATAACAACCCACAATCATCATCGCAATACAATTACAAATTCACCATTTATGCATAAAGTGGCAAGGCCACATAGGAGGGAAAGGGGGTAATTGCCCCCTTATTTTTTGAAAATTTTTTTATTATATTTATGTGTGTGTGTGTGTTAATTAGATAGTTTTGCCCTTTCAAAATTTTGTTTTGACCCCTTCTCCTCAGCTTATTTTTTAAGTTTAAGTATAACTTATAGTTTTGCCACCCTTAATTATAAATTATAGTTTTGCCACTACATGCATACAATTATATAAATATATATATATGTTCATTATTAGTAAGAATCCATAATATATTGTATTATATTACATGCTAGTTGTACCAAAACCTAATATATAAGGTTTCTAATCTACATCTACAAAAAGTGACAAATGTGCATGCCATTCGCTCCACATCCATCTTCGCATCCTTAATTACTTGTCCCTATGTGTAATCAACAAACAATGCACTAAGCAATAGAGTTGCCTAGTGGTGGATACAACTGCACTAAATTTCATTTAAATAAATTTTATTATTATTATTATTTGTTTTGTTATTATTTTTATTTATCTATTTGTGTGTGTGTGTGTGAATATATATATATATATATATATATATATATATATTCCAAATTACTATTTAATCTTTGTTGTTTTTATGTCCTTACATGGAAAATCTTTTTGTTGTTTGACTTTTATTGTTTATAATTTCAATAATTATTTTACACGTGTGCCTCTATGATTCTATTTAATTGCATACTAGTCCTGGTTCTTTACTTAATTTAATTATTTTATTTATCTCACTTTATTTGAACTTTATTCTGATTTTTTTCATCGTCTATAAAACTTAATATTATTGAGCATATTGCTTATGTAACTCAATTTCAATATCATTATCATTTCTTTCCTTGTTGATTGAATAGTATTTTGTCATACTTAATTCCTTAATTACTCTTAAATTTTTTCATCTTTTATAACATTCTCATGTAGGCCTTTACCTTTATTAAAAAACAATTAAATCTCATTAGTTTTCTCAATATGACATATAAGTACTATGTTTCACTAAATTAACAATTAAATTCCTTTTCCAACTCAACTGACTTTTTTGCTGTCTCTTTTTGTATATTTTATTTTATTTTGACTTTTCAATTTACATTTTAGTCTTTAATATTTCTTTATGATGCGGTAAATTACCATTTTACTGCTTTATTTTTCTTTAAGCTAGTTAAATCAATTTGATTCTCTTAATATTATAATTTTGCTTTTAATCCTTTTTATTCTAATTTTTTCCCTGTTTCCAATAAATTCTTAATTGAATGTAAATTTACAATTTAGTCCTTAAACTTTTTTATTTAATTATACCTGACTTGATTTGTCTTCATATTGGCCCCCTTTTACTTTAATCATCTTTGTATTCATTTTCTTCTTATTGGATCTTATAAAAATTCTACTTGAATGTAAAATTACAATTAGGTACCTAAACTTTTTATTCAACATGTTTGACCTCGTTTGACCTAAAATTTAACTCTTTTTGCTTCCTTTGACTTTTATTCCCTTATAAGTGGAAAATTTGCATTTTGGTCTATATGTTTCTTTATGAAGTGGTAAATTATGTTTTGGTCCCTAAAATTTTCATTATTTATGATTTTTCCCTTTTTCACTTATTTTACCATTTGAATTTCTTTAATCACCTTATTGATGTTAAATTATGATTTTGCCCCAAGTTTATCGTATAATTATATTTTTACTCTTTTTTAGTCCATTAATCATATTTTTCACTTTGCTTCATGTTTAATCGCATTTATGACTTCCTTTATGCCTAATTTACTTTTTGGTCCCTATTTTCTCATATAATTACAATTTTTCCCTTACTTAACTATTAATTTTATTTTGACGCTATTTCTTATTTAATTAACTTTATGGCATCTTTCATGTATGATTTATCGTTTAACTCCTATTTTCTCATATATTTATCATTTTTTCCTTCTTAAAATCTACTAATACCTTTTTTTCTCATTATTCTTATTCAATCAACCTTATGACATTCTTTATATATGAGTTATCATTTAATTCTTGTTTTTATGTATATTTAGTATTTTGCCCCTAGTGATAACCAGTGGAAATCTTAGAACCGGATATATAGGATGCGGATGATATGACTATCTGAATGTATTGTCTGATTGTATGTGAGGCCTCAGAGCTGTGTGTGTATATTGTATGACTGTATGAAAGAGGAGACTACCTAAAGGTAGTCAATCCTTGATAATAGCTTACTATATGATTTCACTGTGGTATATGGGTCCCTATGGCTAGCCATTGTATCATAGGGTCTTATATCACCCATTGTGTACTAAGGGCAACTAATTATCTTACATGATGTTTTATTTTCACATCTTATTTCATGTTGTTAACATTATGTATCATTTCATATATTTTCATTCTCCATGCATTCATCAAAATTACATATGGTACCATAACATACATAATAAGTAACATCTAAACATGATGGATATATGGCATTTTTATAAAGGATACCATTCGCCCACATTGAAAAATCCAACATGCCATGTGTTTGATTAATCCTTCTCATGCTATATATGTTTCTAAATTCAATTTATGTGTTGATATGTTGACATACATTTATTTTACTTAAGAAATCTATAGTTACATAATAATGCACCAGTATGTTCACATACTAATTATTATATACACATATTATTTTAAGCCCACATTAAACATATTATGCTTATTCATCCTAGTAATTCATGTTTTATACTTATATGCCAATTAACATCAAATTACCATGTTATGTAATATAACACACCATTTGTCCACAACATGACTTATGCTTGATTTGTTCTTCATTTCTTACTTATTTCATGTTTAAACCTCATTTTATAATTTTATCTCAAAGTATTTCACATTTTCCTTTAAGTTCATATAGTTACATAATATTACATCATTATGTATACATAGTAAATATTATATCTATACATTGTTTCAAGTTCCAATTATTCAAGTTATGTTCCTTTCACTTAATATTACTCATTTAATGCTTAATGGGTTAATTATCATCAAGATATCATATTATACTACATTATGTAATATTCGGCCCCTACATGAACTCTCATTCTAAATTTGATTTCTTCCTCATTTATTATTTATTTCATGTTAAAATATCATTTTACATTGTCATCTCAAATTATTTCCCATTTTCCTTTACATTCCTATAGTTATGTAATGTAATTTTTATACTAAAATTCAAAAATTAAATGAAATAGAGTGTAGCTTGTATCCACTAACCTCTTGGTAGCTTAAAATCCCTTATTGTTCTATTTTCCTTCCTTTCTCTTCCTTGCTTTCCTCTTTTCCCTTGATTTCCTCCCTTTGCCAAAATTGTGGAGAAGAAATTAGTAAGTTTATGTCCTAAATTTAAACATCAAATTGTTACTAAATAATCCTAATAAGGATGCTCTACAAGCCTATAATAAAATCCCTAATTAGTTCTACCAAAAATTTAAGAATTTACCTTTTTAGGGTTACTTTCTCTCACTAAAAATCATCCATTTCCAAGTTTCCTTGAGCTCTAAGATAATTTTCATATTAAATAGGATGCTTCCTAGTATGTATGGGTGAAATTTGGGCTTAAGATACGATGGGAGGTGAGGGAAATAAAGAAGAAATTATGGAGAAAGGGTTTGTTTGGATTTTTCAAGAGAAGGGGAGGAAGATGGACGATTTTTAGGCAAAATTACTGATGATTTTAGACCCCTTTAGTCATCCCTTAATTCCACCAAATATAAGGCCAATATTCCTTCATTTACTATTTGGTCCAAAGGCTTATTTTTAAGCCACTTTTCACCATTTCATGGGTCTCTACACCTCCTTTATGTCCTTAGATTTTTTAAATATGGAAATTAAGCCATTTAGTTAATTTAATCTTCATTTTTTGCTATTTTTTTTATGAAATTGACGTTTCGCTCATTATAATTCCCTAAAATTTTGCCCTACATGCAATAACATATACAAAAGCACTTTTTTAAAATTTCAACTAATTCCAAAATCATTTCAATATACTTCTGGCTCTAGAAGTAATTTGAGCCGGTTCGAAACTCAAAATTTCAAAATTGTTAGAAAAATTATTTTTCACTTTTAATAGATTATTTATGTTATTTCTAATATGTCCATGTGAACGGAATCACTTTTTGAGCTCTATAGCATATTTCATAGTTCGATCAAACTTTCAATCAAACATTTTTACGGTATCGAGTAAAGTCTTCTCTGTCTGATTTAATGGCCCATTGAAGCTTAATTTCATCTTAAATTATATCATAGGATTTCATTTAATACCTATTTGATTATTCCATTGTTAACTCAAATTGTCCGCCAAGTCACCCACCTTTGGACTTCTTTAGCCTGAGTATATTTAACACTAATGCGTTTTTAAAATTTTTCTATACTGTATTACTATAACTACTCTAAAAACTACCCCAAGGTTATAGTTCATACTTTAGAATGTGCCATCCATGTCAGATACAAATTTTAGGGTGTTACACTTAGCCATCAACCCTTTAGTTCCAATAAGAAGTAGTTAAAGAGTTACGAGTTGTAAATATCATCACCAACCTTAGGTGTACTGTCCAGAGAAGTAAAGCCTGAGATTTTTGAGGACCTTTTTCTACTACATTTATAGTAGAAAAAGATGTAATAAGCCACTTTTTGATAATGAAAAATGTGCATATGTTTTCCTAGCTATGTTAATAATATGAGCTTGTCTTACGTATGTGATGTCTTATTTTATTGCATCATGTATGGTAATAATTATAGTTTGTTGCTAAGAAATCAATTCAATAAACACAAGTCTTTATTTAATCTTAAATGTAGAGACATTTTAAGTGTATCAATTATGACTCCTTAAGTGAGTTTTGAGAGGATGGAATAAATCAATAATAATGTAAATAAAATTTTTGCTTGAACTTGCAATGGCACCCTAAGAAATGTCAAAAACATTGTAGCATGCCATTCCCATCTTTCCTCACTATAAACTTAAAGAGAAAGCCTAACTTACCTAAATAACAAAACCCAAATAGAAAGCCCAACTTACCAAAACCAATCCATTCAAAATTCAAAGAAAAGCTATAAGGGTTGATGGATAATAGAAGTCGCATGTATGTAAGGTGTTACCCTTTGAGATTAAATTAAGATCTATTTTTTTTATATCATATGCCTAGTTATGATTGTTGCCATTACTATATGGTATATAAAGATAGGGATGCATGCATATGCTAGGCATGAACATATGGTTAACTAGTCTAAGGAAACCTATGGCATGTATAGAGAAATATGTTAAAGTAGGCTTAATTTTAAGGCATTAATGGTAGTACTTCATGTGGTAAGGACTTCTTTCACTATTTTTCTTATCGTGGCATTTTCACCAAGACTACACTAAGTGCTTGGGGGCATTAGATGGTATATGTAAGGGTAATTATCTTTGGTTAGGATATGATGAACAATTTCCCCTGAAAATAATAAGAGGGCTTAGAAAAAAGGCAAGGAAAAAAACTAAGGGGAAATAAGCAAAGAAAGCTTGCCTAAAGACTATGAGTTATAAGGAAGACACGTGTGGGCAAATTAGCTAGCTCGCATTAGATATAAGGCCCTATAACTACTTATGGTGCAAGCCATGTTAGTGTAAGCCCTAGCCCCAATACATTGTAATAAAACACTTAGTTAATAAAATGAGGCATTTGTTTTATCTTTTGTATTCCTGTGCATGTCAATTAATAAAACTATCCAAGAATGTCATTTCGATTTAAGTTATCATGTGTGAGGCACATGATTGTAAGACCTTGAAACAAATGGGACTTCATTCTAAACATCCCTAGTCAGTCATTGTTATGGGAATAACAATGAATTAAAACTAGTATGCTCTCTCTGATACTATGAGTTCTGTCTTACAGATCATTAGGACAAGAGTGTCAATCAGATATCATAGATACATGTAAAAGAACATGGTATCTGGATTCGATCCGCTCATGAGAACACTACATGGTACAAGTCATAAGTGTTTCTCATATGTAAGTTTTGTATCGGAGTTCTTAGACCTAAAATCTCTATGAAACTTTTTATGAATTACTGTGTACTTTGACATACACCTAACGTGCTCGTAACAGAGTGACAAGTACGGGTATGATTGGGTATGCATTGATTCATGTTAGAGAGCATGAGAGAAGTGAAGGGATTACCCCTCTTGATAAGAGAGAAAATATCACCGGCCACTTGATCAGTGAACTGAGAAGTGTATGGCCATACCGAGATGAAATAATGAGTAATCATTATTTATCTGAGAGTTCAGTGTCACTGGAATATCAAGAAAGGAATTAATATATATAAGGATGACTAGTTCCATGCCTTATATTAATTCTGATATTTAAGGGTAAGGGACTATGCAAAATTGCATTAGGTCACCAAATGCCATATGCATTTTCATTTAATTTGGAATGCTATAATATCTTGCTAGAGAATATATATAGCCTTTGAATTAATTTGTTAATTCATTGCCAACATTAAATGGACCTATAGGATCGCACACAAAGCATTGGGCTTAAAATGTTTAAATTAAGTATTGGGCATTAATTTGGACTTTTAATTAAAGTCAAATTAATGTATGTAATGGGTTATAAAATTGCTATTGGGCTTTGGTCCATGAGAGAGAGAAATTCAGCCCATAAGGTTTAATTTCAATTAATTAATTATCTTGTGTTAATTAAGTTAATTGAGTATTAAAGCCTAAAGGAATTTAAATTAAATTAAATCACTTATTTATTTAATGAAGTGGCCGAAATTCCAAGAGGGAAATCGAGGAATTTTGGCACATGCTATTTATTTAAATTAAGTGTTTTCATTTAATTAAATGACTTATGTTTTATTTCAAATTTGAATTTAAATTCAAAGGAGTTTAATTCAAAATAGATTACTTATCTTTAGGAAGTGATAGAGTTTGAATTTATTATCTTAGGATAGTTGAATTCAAATCTAAGACTTGCCAAAGGATAAGTATACACATTAAAAGAAATAAAACCCTAGGATATATAAAGAAGTTGGCGTGAAAATAAGCTAAGCCACCTTGCTTTTGGCATGAATTAATTCTCTCCCTCAAAACAATTCTCTCTTGGCCGAAATACACAAGGAGAAGGATTCTTCCTTTCTTTCTTGTGTTCTTAGGCATTATAGCACCTTAAAGAAGAACAAGATCAAGTCTTGTAGCTTCAAACAATTGCCATTACACAATACTTAAAAGAGAGCTAGCAATCTCTATTTTAAGCCTTCTTTGCAAGTGTGTGTGTGAGGATAGAGGGAGTGGCGTAAAAGGATGTTCCTTGGCATTGGTGATCAAGATCTAAGGTGGATAGAGGTATCTTAGTTGCTGGTCATCACCAAATTCAAGATTAAAAGGCATCAAAAGTTGTAAGTTTTAAAACCCTAAAAATTGCATGTTTAGATTCTTGTTTTGGATATGTATGGTATGTATGATAAAATTTTTGTTTTTCCGCTGTGCTATCATGATTATCATACCATGTCATATTACATCAAGCCATGTGCTTTTGCATGCATTCTTGCATTTCTACATACATTTTTGCATTTTTGCATTTCTGCATATATTATTTTTGACACGAGTGTTTTGATGTATATAGCTTCCTGCATGTGTTTGAACACATCCCCTTTTACATACATTTTTGTAAATGGTTCATATACAATTTTATGGATGTGTTGGTGCATATATTCCTTTTGCATATACACTACATATAATTCATTTCATATGTCTCACTTGCATAATATCTTGTGTGCATCTCTTATATAATATTATGCATGTTGCTTCACACATAATTCCTTATGCACACACAATCTTTTATACATAACCTTACAGGTAGAATGAAAGCAAACTCTCTTGGGCCCTCGTGTGTGGGACACTAATTGTAAAGCCTAGAGATTCAAGGATTATTACCTCCCTTATGTGTTCAAGATGACAATTACAGCACAACCCTTTCCCTATAATAGGTAGTATTCTCAATTAAAATAATTTACACCTTAAGTTTAATTCATCTTGTCAAGCAATGTCCAAAGTTTTGGTATAATAGATTTGTAAGGCCCCTAACATGACCCTAATTTAATTTGTATATTATTGTAATTAAGTAAGGGGGTAAATTAACATGTTATTATGTTAATTGCATGAAAATATAATAAAAGAGTATGGTTTAATGTTAATTAAGGATGCAATTGAGGATAAAGGTATTAATTTGGGGTTAATTGGTATTTTCGGCATTTTGGTGGCCAATTGTGTAGAGAAGCATTTAATTCAAGGTTAAATTGAAAGAATGCTTAAATGGATAGGTTAATGTTTGAAAAAGAATTAGTGGAGGGGTTAAAGTCTAACATGCATAAAGGCTTGTGGCATTTGTGTGACAGGCAAAATGATGAAGGACTAAAGAGGAGATTGTCATGTGGGTACAAAAGGCTTGGGTTAGAGAATTTGATTGTGAGAATCGGCATTTGTGGAGAGCAAAACAAGAAATTCATCTTCTTCTTCCTCTTTGATTTCCATAAATTTATCTCAAGCATTTAGATGTTAATGGTGCATGTTGGTTAATCAAGAGTTTAAGGCTCTAAGCTAAGGTAATTAAACTCTCATTTTAACACTTCATCATCACCATCTTCTTCTTCATTTTCTGTTGACTGAGAATATGTCATTTGCTGGAAATGTATGTTCATGGTGATGGTATTTATGAAGGAGAAGAGGAAGGAAGAAGGATCAAAGGAAAAGGAATTGATAGAGGTTGAAGACATTGGGTTTATCAGCCAAGGTATGGGAATTTAGGCCATTCATATTGCATGTAAAAATGGATTACTGGAAGTGAATAGAATTTACAGAATTGAATTTACGTTTTTCTGGAAGTTTATCGTTGAAAGGTTGAAGAAGACAGACTTGCCGAGTCGTAAATGACTTCACGAATCGTGAACATCAGTCCGACTCGTGAAGCTCTTCACGAGTCGTGAAGTCGAGTCTTTCTTCTTCACTCATGAGCTTCTTCATGAGTCGTGAAGTTCAGCTTTTCTTCCTCACTCATGAGTCACTTCACGAGTCGTGAAGTATAGTTCCTTCTCCACTCGTGAACCCCTTCACGAGTCGTGAGAATCACCTTATTTGCTTCACTCGTGAATCCCTTCGCGAGTCGAACTCCTCTTCACGATTGAATGACCTATCTTGAATGTTTTGCTCATAAGTTGAGTTATAGAACAGCAAATTGAGTGATTCTTTTTGCATTGAAAAATAGACTTCCATACCTATATTTCACATGAAGAAACCTAAGCTTAAATCTGTCTCTATGTACATGTAATCTATAGTTGAATCTGGACTAGTTTTCTAGACTACTCTATGTAACAGAAATGGCTAGTATGAACAGATTGTTGCTACACTTGATAATATGATTCTTTAATTGATTGAGACAGCTATTTGCTTATGTGATAGAAAGTTAAATGTATAATGCATGTAAAATGACTGTCAATGAAGGAATTGTATGCATACACATGCGTTCATTTGTGAATATGAATAAAGACTAGAAAGGAATTGTCGAACCCATACATGTAAATCTTATGACATGTAAGTGCACCTTTTTATATGCACTTGTGATATGAAAAAGAGAATAATAGCATGACCTTGGCATGTGTATATGCCATATGAAAACATGTTGATATTTTGTATAGCACATGACTTGAATGATGATAAAGGTATATATATATATGTGTTGGAAACATGCTCATGAGAATAAATCGACTATATGTGAATGTACCCACAGGTATGTGCATTTATGATTATGTATATGAGTATATGAGCATGTAATTTCCTATGAGATAGAAGATGAATTAGCATGACTATGAACATGTGAAATGCTTAATGAAGGCATGATCAAGTCTATGATATGATGATTATATGTCATGCTTATATGATATGATGCAAATGATATAGTCATACAGATATAGATGAGCCAAATATATATATCTTGGCGTATGAAATGTGCATGTACCTGATTATGCACCAGAGAATTCACAGGTTGATAAGACTATGCATATGTGCAAACAGTATACTATGAATACAGTATTAAAATGTGAATTGAACACGAATATAGTTCCGCCTGCGATAGAGTTTTAGATGTGGATAGATAGGCGCCTATAGGGAAATTGCAGCTGCCATAGTTGGCCCATTTGGGTCCATAGTTTATGATCCCGTTTGGATCATGATCAGCCCCGTTTGGGTTGATAGGCTACCCCGTTTGGGTATGCTTGACCGGTCCATAGTACAGTTGGCCCCGTTTGGGTCTATAGATTCGATATCTTCGGATATCCCTCATTTGATACCATTGTGTATCCATAGTTCCCGCATCCACTGATAAAGCTAAGGCAGGCTAAACGTTATTCATAGTAATGATCAAAAGTAAACAGTTAAAGTTATTTGACTAAAGATTGATATGTGGCTTATATTATTGGTTTACCACAGGAATTATGCTTCAATTGAATATGTTCACTTGGAATATTGCCATCTATATGAATTATGGAAAAAGAAATATGTGTTTCTCTCTTGGGTACAATGCTTATGTACATGAGAATATGCTTATGCTTTAAAGTATATGTTATTGTTGCCATGTTATGTTGGACATGTTGATTATAGTATATGAACATATTGTATATGTGTATGTTTTGATGGCCTTGTGTATGGCCATCCATCTATAGATATTCCCCACTAAGCTCTATAGCTTAGCACGGGTTATTTATCCGTGTAGGTACCTTCTAGAAAGAATTTTGCTCAGGGACGTTCTCTGCATCAGGAAGGGCCAACCATCGACTTATAACCTTGATGTAGGATTTTTTTTTTGTAATATAGCTATCATATGTTTTGTATAATGGCCAGTCATATTTTGATATGTATATAACCTATGTGGGATAATGTAACTCACTAGTAGTAAAGCCACGAAAGAACATGTGTGCATGTGATATGCATGAAGAAATATCCACATAGTTAGTATGCATGATACTAAGCATGAAATGAAAAACAGGAACAGATAGGTGGCATAAATAATAGTATATGAAATCGTATGGCATGATTAATGGCTAAGTGATGGTTAATTGAACATGTAGTATGAGCATGATTAATAGTATTCATGATACATGTGATAATAGGGTATTTGCATAAGGGGTGCTGCAAATTTTGGTATCAGAGCCTAGGTTTAGTCTTTTCTGGGTAAAGATGAACCTAGGATTCTATAGTATGATATAGTGATTGCTGGCCTGATGCAGAAGTCCCTGTTTTCTTATAGATCAAAGATGGAAAGCTCTAGAGATGCTTTGGAGGAATCGGCTGAAAGCAATAGGCCGGTTAGAACTAATCCTTCCAATACTGGACCTTCATTCTCCAACCCAAATGAGGTCCCAGCAGCCATCCCTGCAGAAGCATTGTTAAAGATATCACAGGATATGGCTCAAATTCTTCAAAGAATGACAGCACCTAAAGCTCCAATCTCTGAAATTAGGAAGCTTGGTGCTGAAGAGTTTCTAGGCACTAATCTGGAACAGTCTGAGGAAGCTGAATTTTGGCTGGAAAGACTAGAGAGAATTTTTTATGAAATCCACTGTCCAGTGGGTCATAAGGCATCTTGTGCTGTGTCTCTATTGCAAGGAGCAGCTCATGATTGGTGGAAGTTGGTGTTGAGACAACCCCAGCTACCAGATCCCCTTACATGGGAATTCTTCGCAGATGAATTCAAGAAAAAGTATGTTACAGAGGCATATAAGCAAGAGAAGTTAAAATAGTTTCTCAACTTGAAACAGAGAGCTATGTCTGTGGCTGAATTGAGAAAGAATTCAGTCGCTTGTGCAAATATGTTCCGAATGAGATGTTGATTGATGCTTTTAAATGTAGACAGTTTGAAGATGGGTTGAATGAGCATATCAGAGAAAAGTTGATTGGGTCTACATCTTTGCAAGTGGTTAACTTCACTCAATTGGTTACAGCAGCCTTGCGAGTTGAAAAGAATGAAATGGCAAAGAGAGAAAGAGAACAGAGAAGAAGTGGGTCCAAGGGTGGATCTTTTACAGGAAAGAGAGCTAGAGGAGCACAAGGAAATCAGCCAGCTGAATCTGGCTATAGTTCTGCAAAGAGGGACAGGAGACAGGAGTCTTCTGTAATGTCTAAACAGGGAAAGGGAGCTTCAGGGAATTAGAGTGGGAGGCAACCTCCAGAGTGTTTCCATTGTACTAGGAAACATTGGGGTAGTTGCAGGAAATTGTCTGGAGCATGTTACAAGTGTGGTGGTACTGGTCACTACATGGCAAGCTGTCCTTCGAAAAAGGACCAGGATGTTGAACAACAAGGCAGTAGAGGAACTTTTAATGGACCATCTTCTGGTAGAGGCAGAGGGAGAGGACTTGGGGGATCGAGGCCCCAGGGATCCCAGTCCAGGAACATTTCTGAATCCGTTGACAGGCCCGCAGCTCCAGTTGTTCCTATTCGGGCTTATGCATTGAAAGCTAGAGAGGATCAGTGTGCTCCAGAAGTCATAGCTGGTATTTTCTCTCTCTTTGATTCTGACATGCATGCACTTATTGATCCTGGCTCCACTCATTCTTATGTTTGCACTGGGGATTTGGGTAGAAATGAGTCTACTGTGCATGAAATGGAATATGATATATGTGTAACTAACCCTTTGGGTCACAGTGTTGTTGTTAATAGAGTGCATAAACAGTGTCCTATAATAATTCAAGGGAAAGAATTCCTTGCTGATCTTATTGAGTTACCATTCCAGGAATTTGATATTATACTTGGTATGGATTGGCTATCTAGACACCATGCAGTGGTTAATTGTGAAGCTAAAACTGTAACTCTTATTGGTGCTGATGGTAAAGAAACGTTAGTTCAGGGCATTCGAGCTAAACCAATAGCTAATGTGATATCAACTATGCAAGCTAAACGATTTATGAGAAAAGGGTGTGAAGCTTTCTTAGCACTTGTGCTTGATTCAAGAATAGAGTATGCAAATCTTCAAGAGATTCCAGTGGTGAAAGAGTTTCCTGATGTGTTCCCAGAAGACTTGCCTTGTCTTCCACCTGAAAGGGAAGTTGAATTGTCTATAGACATTCTACCGGGTACAGCTCCTGTTTCGAAGGCACCATACAGGATGGCTCCTTTGGAATTGAAGGAACTTAAAGTACAGCTACAAGAGTTGCTTGACAAAGGCTTCATTAGGCCTAGTGTGTCGCCTTGGGGTGCACCGGTTTTGTTTGTGAAGAAAAAGGATGGGTCTATGAGGATGTGTATAGACTACAGACTGTTAAATAGGGTAACAGTGAAAAATAAGTACCCTTTACCCAGAATTGAAGATTTATTTGATCAGTTGAAGGGTGCTGGAGTGTTTTCCAAGATTGATTTGCGAACGGGTTATTATCAACTCCGGGTTAAGGATGTGGATGTTTCCAAAACGGCTTTTAGAACCCGATATGGGCATTACGAGTTTTTGGTGATGCCATTTGGGTTAACAAATGCACCGGCTGCTTTTATGGACCTTATGAATAGGGTATTTAGACCCTACTTAGATCAATTTGTTGTTGTGTTCATAGATGACATTTTGGTGTATTCGAGAAATGAAGCGGAACATGCTGAGCACTTGAGAATTGTTCTACAGACTCTGAGGGAGAATAAGTTATATGCTAAGCTGAGCAAATGTGATTTTTGGCTTAAGGAAATTTCTTTCCTTGGTCATGTTGTGTCTTTTGAAGGCATTAGAGTGGATCCAACAAAAATCGAGGCTATAGTGAATTGGAAGCCACCTCGAAATGTGACGGAAGTGAGAAGTTTTCTGGGTTTAGCAGGTTATTACCGTCGATTTGTGAAAGGCTTTTCAGTTATAGCCGCACCACTCACTAAACTGTTGAGAAAGGGTATAAAGTTTGAGTGGACTGATCGATGTCAAGCAAGTTTTGATCAATTGAAGAAATTTCTGACTGAGGCTCCAGTTTTGGCACAGCCAGTTACAGGAAAGGAGTATGCTATGTATAGTGATGCTTCTAGAGTTGGCTTGGGTTGTGTGCTAATGCAAGATGGCAAAGTAATTGCCTATGCATCTAGACAGTTGAAGCCACATGAACAAAACTATCCAACCCATGACCTAGAGTTAGCAGCAGTAGTGTTTGCTTTGAAAATTTGGCGACATTATTTATATGGGGAAAAGTGCAAAATCTACACAGATCACAAGAGTCTTAAATATTTGCTCACTCAAAAGGAACTTAACTTGAGACAGCGAAGATGGTTAGAACTATTTAAAGATTATGATTGTATAGTGGATTACCATCCAGGCAAAGCTAATGTTGTAGCTGATGCCTTGAGCCGTAAGATGATGGCTGCTATGATTTCACATCGCGGTTGATGGAGACTTGCTTATGATGGTGCTTTAATAGCACAGTTGAAGGCTAGCCCTTGTTTGAGGCAAACAGTGATTGATGCACAGAAACATGATGAAAATTTGCAACATATTTTAAAGTCTTCACATGAAGGGACCCAGTCTGAGTACTCAGTGAAAGAAGATGGGGGTGTGTATTATCAGAATAGATTATATGTTCCTGATGACAAAGAGTTAAAGAGAACAGTATTGAATGAGGCTCACAATACAGTGTTTACTATGCACCCTGGTGGGAATAAGATGTACCAGGATTTGAAACAAAGTTATTGGTGGCCTGGCATGAAGAGAGATGTGGTAGCCTATGTCTCCATATGTTTGACTTGTCAACAGGTAAAAGCTGAGCACCAGTTACCCTCTGGTTTGTTGAACCCCATTCCAATTCCACAATGGAAATGGGAGGATATTACCATGGATTTTGTAACAGGATTACCCCTTACACAGAAAAAGCATGATGCAGTTTGGGTTATAGTTGACAAGCTGACTAAATCAGCTCATTTCATACCAGTTCGGAGGGATTACTCCATGGATAAGTTAGCAGAGCTTTATGTAAATGAGATCATCAGATTGCATGGCATTTCGGTCTCAATAATCTCCGATCGAGATCCGAGATTCACATCGAGATTTTGGCAAAGTTTGCAACAAGCTTTGGGAACTCAGCTTCCTTACAGTACAGCATTCCACCCTCAGACTGATAGGCAATCTGAGCGGGTTATTCAAATTCTAGAGGATATGATGAGAGGATGTGTTTTGAATTTTACAGGAAGTTGGGAAAGATATCTACCCTTAATGGAGTTCGCCTACAATAATAGTTATCAAAGGAGCATCGAGATGGCACCTTATGAGGCCTTGTATGGTCGGAAATGTAGAACTCCTGTTTACTGGACTGAATTGTCTGAGCGCAAAGTTATTGGTCCTGATATTATCAAAGATACAGAGGAAAAGGTACTAGTTATCAAGCAGAGATTGAGGGAAGCTAGTGATAGACAGAAGTCTTATGCTGATTTGAAAAGAAAGGATATTGAATATCATGTGGGTGACAAAGTGTTTCTGAAAGTGTCCCTTTGGAGAAAAGTATTAAGATTTGGGAAAAAGGGTAAACTGAGCCCGAGGTTTATAGGCCCATACGAGATTCTTCAAAGAGTTGGGCCAGTGGCATATAGGTTGGCTCTCCCTGTGGAACTAGCCAAACTTCATGATGTGTTTCATGTTTCTATGCTACGGAAGTATCGTTCAGATGAATCTCATGTGATACCAGTTCAAGATGTGCAAGTACAGTCAGATTTCACTTATGATGAAGAGCCTATAGCAATTCTGACTAGAGAAGTTAGACAGCTTAGAAATAAGCAAATTCCACTTGTCAAAGTGCTCTGGCAACATCACGATATACAAGAAGTTACTTGGGAGCCAGAGACAGCTATGAAAGAACAACATCCTCACTTATTCAACACAGGTATGAATTTCGGGGACGAAATTCTTAAGGGGGAGAGAACTGTAAGGCCTCTAACATGACCCTAATTTAATTTGCATATTATTGTAATTAAGTAAGGGGGTAAATTAACATGTTATTATGTTAATTGCATGAAAATATAATAAAAGAGTATGGTTTAATGTTAATTAAGGATGCAATTGAGGATAAAGGTATTAATTTGGGGTTAATTGGTATTTTCGGCATTTTGGTGGCCAATTGTGTAGAGAAGCATTTAATTCAAGGTTAAATTGAAAGAATGCTTAAATGGATAGGTTAATGTTTGAAAAAGAATTAGTGGAGGGGTTAAAGTCTAACATGCATAAAGGCTTGTGGCATTTGTGTGACATGCAAAATGATGAAGGACTAAAGAGGAGATTGTCATGTGGGTACAAAAGGCTTGGGTTAGAGAATTTGATTGTGAGAATCGGCATTTGTGGAGAGCAAAACCAGAAATTCATCTTCTTCTTCCTCTTTGATTTCCATAGATTTATCTCAAGCATTTAGATGTTAATGGTGCAAGTTGGTTAATCAAGAGTTTAAGGCTCTAAGCTAAGGTAATTAAACTCTCATTTTAACACTTCATCATCACCATCTTCTTCTTCATTTTCTGTTGACTGAGAATATGTCATTTGCTGGAAATGTATGTTCATGGTGATGGTATTTATGAAGGAGAAGAGGAAGGAAGAAGGATCAAAGGAAAGGGAATTGATAGAGGTTGAAGACATTGGGTTTATCAGCCAAGGTATGGGAATTTAGGCCATTCATATTGCATGTAAAAATGGATTACTGGAAGTGAATAAAATTTACAGAATTGAATTTACGTTTTTCTGGAAGTTTATTGTTGAAAGGTTGAAGAAGACAGACTTGTCGAGTCGTGAATGACTTCACGAGTCGTGAACATCAGTCCAACTCATGAAGCTCTTCACGAGTCGTGAAGTCGAGTCTTTCTTCTTCACTCGTGAGCTTCTTCACGAGCTGTGAAGTTCAGCTTTTCTTCCTCACTCGTGAGTCACTTCATGAGTCGTGAAGTATAGTTCCTTCTCCACTCGTGAACCCCTTCACGAGTCGTGAGAATCACCTTATTTGCTTCACTCGTGAATCCCTTCGCGAGTCGAACTCCTCTTCACGACTGAATGACCTATCTTGAATGTTTTGCTCATAAGTTGAGTTATAGAACAACAAATTGAGTGATTTTTTTTGCATTGAAAAATAGACTTCCATACCTATATTTCACATGAAGAAACCTAAGCTTAAATCTGTCTCTATGTACATGTAATCTATAGTTGAATCCGGACTAGTTTTCTAGACTACTCTATGTAACAGAAATGGCTAGTATGAACAGATTGTTGCTACACTTGATAATATGATTCTTTAATTGATTGAGACAGCTATTTGCTTATGTGATAGAAAGTTAAATGTATAATGCATGTAAAATGACTGTCAATGAAGGAATTGTATGCATACACATGCGTTCATTTGTGAATATGAATAAAGACTAGAAAGGAATTGTCGAACCCATACATGTAAATCTTATGACATGTAAGTGCACCTTTTTATATGCACTTGTGATATGAAAAAGAGAATAATAGCATGACCTTGGCATGTGTATATGCCATATGAAAACATGTTGATATTTTGTATAGCACATGACTTGAATGATGATAAAGGTATATATATATATGTGTTGGAAACATGCTCATGAGAATAAATCGACTATATGCGAATGTACCCATAGGTATGTGCATTTATGATTATGTATATGAGTATATGAGCATGTAATTTCCTATGAGATAGAAGATGAATTAGCATGACTATGAACATGTGAAATGCTTAATGAGGGCATGATCAAGTCTATGATATGATGATTATATGTCATGCTTATATGATATGATGCAAATGATATAGTCATACAGAAATAGATGAGCCAGATATATATATCTTGGCATATGAAATGTGCATGTACCTGATTATGCACCAGAGAATTCACAGGTTGATAAGACTATGCATATGTGCAAATAGTATACTATGAATACAGTATTAAAATGTGAATTGAACACGAATATAGTTCCGCCTGCGATAGAGTTTTAGATGTGGATAGATAGGCGCCTATAGGGAAATTGCAGCTGCCATAGTTGGCCCATTTGGGCCATAGTTTATGATCCCGTTTGGATCATGATCAGCCCCGTTTGGGTTGATAGGCTACCCCGTTTGGGTATGCTTGACCGGTCCATAGTACAGTTGGCCCCGTTTGGGTCTATAGATTTGATATCTTCGGATATCCCTCATTTGATACCATTGTGTATCCATAGTTCCCGCATCCACTGATAAAGCTAAGGCACGCTAAACGTTATTCATAGTAATGATCAAAAGTAAACAGTTAAAGTTATTTGACTAAAGATTGATATGTGGCTTATATTGTTGGTTTACCACAGGAATTATGCTTCAATTGAATATGTTCACTTGGAATATTGCCATCTATATGAATTATGGAAAAAGAAATATGTGTTTCTCTCTTGGGTACAATGCTTATGTACATGAGAATATGCTTATGCTTTAAAGTATATGTTATTGTTGCCATGTTATGTTGGACATGTTGATTATAGTATATGAACATATTGTATATGTGTATGTTTTGATGGGCTTGTGTATGGCCATCCATCTGTAGATATTCCCCACTAAGCTCTATAGCTTAGCACGGGTTATTTATCCGTGTAGGTACCTTCTAGAAAGAATTTTGCTCAGGGACGTTCTCTGCATCAGGAAGGGCCAACCATCGACTTATAACCTTGATGTAGGATGTTTTTTTTTTTGTAATATAGCTATCATATGTTTTGTATAATGGCCAGTCATATTTTGATATGTATATAACCTATGTGGGATAATGTAACTCACTAGTAGTAAAGCTACGAAAGAACATGTGTGCATGTGATATGCATGAAGAAATATCCACATAGTTAGTATGCATGATACTAAGCATGAAATGAAAAACAGGAACAGACAGGTGGCATAAATAATAGTATATGAAATCGTATGGCATGATTAATGGCTAAGTGATGGTTAATTGAACATGCAGTATGAGCATGATTAATAGTATTCATGATACATGTGATAATAGGGTATTTGCATAGGGGTGCTGCAAATTTTGGTATCAGAGCCTAGGTTTAGTCTTTTCTGGGTAAAGATGAACCTAGGATTCTATAGTTTGATATAGTGATTGCTGGCCTGATGCAGAAGTCCCTGTTTTCTTATAGATCAAAGATGGAAAGCTCTAGAGATGCTTTGGAGGAATCGGCTGAAAGCAATAGGCCGGTTAGAACTAATCCTTCCAATACTGGACCTTCATTCTCTAACCCAAATGAGGTCCCAGCAGCCATCCCTGCAGAAGTATTGTTAAAGATATCACAGGATATGGCTCAAATTCTTCAAAGAATGACAGCACCTAAAGCTCCAATCTCTGAAATTAGGAAGCTTGGTGCTGAAGAGTTTCTAGGCACTAATCTGGAACAGTCTGAGGAAGCTGAATTTTGGCTGGAAAGACTAGAGAGAATTTTTTATGAAATCCACTGTCCAGTGGGTCATAAGGCATCTTGTGCTGTGTCTCTATTGCAAGGAGCAGCTTATGATTGGTGGAAGTTGGTGTTGAGACAACCCCAGCTACCAGATCCCCTTACATGGGAATTCTTCACAGATGAATTCAAGAAAAAGTATGTTACAGAGGCATATAAGCAAGAGAAGTTAAAATAGTTTCTCAACTTGAAACAGAGAGCTATGTCTGTGGCTGAATTGAGAAAGAATTCAGTCGGTTGTGCAAATATGTTCCTAATGAGATGTTGATTGATGCTTTTAAATGTAGATAGTTTGAAGATGGGTTGAATGAGCATATCAGAGAAAAGTTGATTGGGTCTACATCTTTGCAAGTGGTTAACTTCACTCAATTGGTTACAGCAGCCTTGCGAGTTGAAAAGAATGAAATGGCAAAGAGAGAAAGAGAACAGAGAAGAAGTGGGTCCAAGGGTGGATCTTTTACAGGAAAGAGAGCTAGAGGAGCACAAGGAAATCAGCCAGCAGAATCTGGCTATAGTTCTGCAAAGAGGGACAGGAGACAGGAGTCTTCTGTAATGTCTAAACAGGGAAAGGGAGCTTCAGGGAATCAGAGTGGGGGGCAACCTCCAGAGTGTTTCCATTGTACTAGGAAACATTAGGGTAGTTGCAGGAAATTTTCTGGAGCATGTTACAAGTGTGGTGGTACTGGTCACTACATGGCAAGCTGTCCTTCGAAAAGGGACCAGGATGTTGAACAACAAGGTAGTAGAGGAACTTTTAATGGACCATCTTCTGGTAGAGGCAGAGGGAGAGGACTTGGGGGATCGAGGCCCCAGGGATCCCAGTCCAGGAACATTTCTGAATCCGTTGACAGGCCCGCAGCTCCAGTTGTTCCTATTCGGGCTTATGCATTGAAAGCTAGAGAGGATCAGTGTGCTCCAGAAGTCATAGCTGGTATTTTCTCTCACTTTGATTCTGACATGCATGCACTTATTGATCCTGGCTCCACTCATTCTTATGTTTGCACTGGGGATTTGGGTAGAAATGAGTCTACTGTGCATGAAATGGAATATGATATATGTGTAACTAACCCTTTGGGTCACAGTGTTGTTGTTAATAGAGTGCATAAACAGTGTCCTATAATAATTCAAGGGAAAGAATTCCTTGCTGATCTTATTGAGTTACCATTCCAGGAATTTGATATTATACTTGGTATGGATTGGCTATCTAGACACCATGCAGTGGTTAATTGTGAAGCTAAAACTATAACTCTTATTGGTGCTGATGGTAAAGAAACGTTAGTTCAGGGCATTCGAGCTAAACCAATAGCTAATGTGATATCAGCTATGCAAGCTAAACGATTTATGAGAAAAGGGTGTGAAGCTTTCTTAGCACTTGTGCTTGATTCAAGAATAGAGTATGCAAATCTTCAAGAGATTCCAGTGGTGAAAGAGTTTCCTGATGTGTTCCCAGAAGACTTGCCTTGTCTTCCACCTGAAAGGGAAGTTGAATTGTCTATAGACATTCTACCGGGTACAGCTCCTATTTCGAAGGCACCATACAGGATGGCTCCTTTGGAATTGAAGGAACTTAAAGTACAGCTACAGGAGTTGCTTGACAAAGGCTTCATTAGGCCTAGTGTGTCGCCTTGGGGTGCACCGGTTTTGTTTGTGAAGAAAAAGGATGGGTTTATGAGGATGTGCATAGACTACAGACAGTTAAATAGGGTAACAGTGAAAAATAAGTACCCTTTACCCAGAATTGAAGATTTATTTGATCAGTTGAAGGGTGCTGGAGTGTTTTCCAAGATTGATTTGCGAACGGGTTATTATCAACTCCGGGTTAAGGATGTGGATGTTTCCAAAACGGCTTTTAGAACCCGATATGGGCATTACGAGTTTTTGGTGATGCCATTTGGGTTAACAAATGCACCGGCTGCGTTTATGGACCTTATGAATAGGGTATTTAGACCCTACTTAGATCAATTTGTTGTTGTGTTCATAGATGACATTTTGGTGTATTCGAGAAATGAAGCGGAACATGCTGAGCACTTGAGAATTGTTCTACAGACTCTGAGGGAGAATAAGTTATATGCTAAGCCGAGCAAATGTGATTTTTGGCTTAAGGAAATTTCTTTCCTTGGTCATGTTGTGTCTTTTGAAGGCATTAGAGTGGATCCAGCAAAAATCGAGGCTATAGTGAATTGGAAGCCACCTCAAAATGTGACGGAAGTGAGAAGTTTTTTGGGTTTAGCAGGTTATTACCGTCGATTTGTGAAAGGCTTTTCAGTTATAGCCGCACCACTCACTAAACTGTTGAGAAAGGGTATAAAGTTTGAGTGGACTGATCGATGTCAAGCAAGTTTTGATCAATTGAAGAAATTTCTGACTGAGGCTCCAGTTTTGGCACAGCCAGTTACAGGAAAGGAGTATGCTATGTATAGTGATGCTTCTAGAGTTGGCTTGGGTTGTGTGCTAATGCAAGATGGCAAAGTAATTGCCTATGCATCTAGACAGTTGGAGCCACATGAACAAAACTATCCAACCCATGACCTAGAGTTAGCAGCAGTAGTGTTTGCTTTGAAAATTTGGCGACATTATTTATATGGGGAAAAGTGCAAAATCTACACAGATCACAAGAGTCTTAAATATTTGCTCACTCAAAAGGAACTTAACTTGAGACAGCGAAGATGGTTAGAACTATTTAAAGATTATGATTGTATAGTGGATTACCATCCAGGCAAAGCTAATGTTGTAGCTGATGCCTTGAGCCGTAAGATGATGGCTGCTATGATTTCACATCGCGGTTGATGGAGACTTGCTTATGATGGTGCTTTAATAGCACAGTTGAAGGCTAGCCCTTGTTTGAGGCAAACAGTGATTGATGCACAAAAACATGATGAAAATTTGCAACATATTTTAAAGTCTTCACATGAAGGGACCCAGTCTGAGTACTCAGTGAAAGAAGATGGGGGTGTGTATTATCAGAATAGATTATATGTTCCTGATGACAAAGAGTTAAAGAGAACAGTATTGAATGAGGCTCACAATACAGTGTTTACTATGCACCCTAGTGGGAATAAGATGTACCAGGATTTGAAACAAAGTTATTGGTGGCCTGGCATGAAGAGAGATGTGGTAGCCTATGTCTCCATATGTTTGACTTGTCAACAGGTAAAAGCTGAGCACCAGTTACCCTCTGGTTTGTTGAACCCCATTCCAATTCCACAATGGAAATGGGAGGATATTACCATGGATTTTGTAACAGGATTACCCCTTACACAGAAAAAGCATGATGCAGTTTGGGTTATAGTTGACAAGCTGACTAAATCAGCTCATTTCATACCAGTTCGGAGGGATTACTCCATGGATAAGTTAGCAGAGCTTTATGTAAATGAGATCATCAGATTGCATGGCATTTCGGTCTCAATAATCTCCGATCGAGATCCGAGATTCACATCGAGATTTTGGCAAAGTTTGCAACAAGCTTTGGGAACTCAGCTTCCTTACAGTACAGCATTCCACCCTCAGACTGATGGGCAATCTGAGCGGGTTATTCAAATTCTAGAGGATATGATGAGAGGATGTGTTTTGAATTTTACAGGAAGTTGGGAAAGATATCTACCCTTAATGGAGTTCGCCTACAATAATAGTTATCAAAGGAGCATCGAGATGGCACCTTATGAGGCCTTGTATGGTCGGAAATGTAGAACTCCTGTTTACTGGACTGAATTGTCTGAGCGCAAAGTTATTGGTCCTGATATTATCAAAGATACAGAGGAAAAGGTACTAGTTATCAAGCAGAGATTGAGGGAAGCTAGTGATAGACAGAAGTCTTATGCTGATTTGAAAAGAAAGGATATTGAATATCATGTGGGTGACAAAGTGTTTCTAAAAGTGTCCCTTTGGAGAAAAGTATTAAGATTTGGGAAAAGGGTAAACTGAGCCCGAGGTTTATAGGCCCATACGAGATTCTTCAAAGAGTTGGGCCAGTGGCATATAGGTTGGCTCTCCCTGTGGAACTAGCCAAACTTCATGATGTGTTTCATGTTTCTATGCTACGGAAGTATCGTTCAGATGAATCTCATGTGATACCAGTTCAAGATGTGCAAGTACAGTCAGATTTCACTTATGATGAAGAGCCTATAGCAATTCTGACTAGAGAAGTTAGACAGCTTAGAAATAAGCAAATTCCACTTGTCAAAGTGCTCTGGCAACATCACGATATACAAGAAGTTACTTGGGAGCCAGAGACAGCTATGAAAGAACAACATCCTCACTTATTATGAATTTCGGGGACGAAATTCTTAAGGGGGAGAGAACTGTAAGGCCCCTAACATGACCCTAATTTAATTTGCATATTATTGTAATTAAGTAAGGGGGTAAATTAACATGTTATTATGTTAATTGCATGAAAATATAATAAAAGAGTATGGTTTAATGTTAATTAAGGATGCAATTAAGGATAAAGGTATTAATTTGGGGTTAATTGGTATTTTCGGCATTTTGGTGGCCAATTGTGTAGAGAAGCATTTAATTCAAGGTTAAATTGAAAGAATGCTTAAATGGATAGGTTAATGTTTGAAAAAGAATTAGTGGAGGGGTTAAAGTCTAACATGCATAAAGGCTTGTGGCATTTGTGTGACATGCAAAATGATGAAGGACTAAAGAGGAGATTGTCATGTGGGTACAAAAGGCTTGGGTTAGAGAATTTGATTGTGAGAATCGGCATTTGTGGAGAGCAAAACCAGAAATTCATCTTCTTCTTCCTCTTTGATTTCCATAGATTTATCTCAAGCATTTAGATGTTAATGGTGCAAGTTGGTTAATCAAGAGTTTAAGGCTCTAAGCTAAGGTAATTAAACTCTCATTTTAACACTTCATCATCACCATCTTCTTCTTCATTTTTTGTTGACTGAGAATATGTCATTTGCTGGAAATGTATGTTCATGGTGATGGTATTTATGAAGGAGAAGAGGAAGGAAGAAGGATCAAAGGAAAGGGAATTGATAGAGGTTGAAGACATTGGGTTTATCAGCCAAGGTATGGGAATTTAGGCCATTCATATTGCATGTAAAAATGGATTACTGGAAGTGAATAAAATTTACAGAATTGAATTTACGTTTTTCTGGAAGTTTATTGTTGAAAGGTTGAAGAAGACAGACTTGCCGAGTCGTGAATGACTTCACGAGTCGTGAACATCAGTCCAACTCGTGAAGCTCTTCACGAGTCGTGAAGTCGAGTCTTTCTTCTTCACTCGTGAGCTTCTTCACGAGCCGTGAAGTTCAGCTTTTCTTCCTCACTCGTGAGTCACTTCACGAGTCATGAAGTATAGTTCCTTCTCCACTCGTGAACCCCTTCACGAGTCGTGAGAATCACCTTATTTGCTTCACTCGTGAATCCCTTCGCGAGTCGAACTCCTCTTCACGACTGAATGACCTATCTTGAATGTTTTGCTCATAAGTTGAGTTATAGAACAGAAAATTGAGTGATTCTTTTTGCATTGAAAAATAGACTTCCATACCTATATTTCACATGAAGAAACCTAAGCTTAAATCTGTCTCTATGTACATGTAATCTATAGTTGAATCCGGACTAGTTTTCTAGACTACTCTATGTAACAGAAATGGCTAGTATGAACAGATTGTTGCTACACTTGATAATATGATTCTTTAATTGATTGAGACAGCTATTTGCTTATGTGATAGAAAGTTAAATGTATAATGCATGTAAAATGACTGTCAATGAAGGAATTGTATGCATACACATGCGTTCATTTGTGAATATGAATAAAGACTAGAAAGGAATTGTCGAACCCATACTTGTAAATCTTATGACATGTAAGTGCACCTTTTTATATGCACTTGTGATATGAAAAAGAGAATAATAGCATGACCTTGGCATGTGTATATGCCATATGAAAACATGTTGATATTTTGTATAGCATATGACTTGAATGATGATAAAGGTATATATATATATGTGTTGGAAACATGCTTATGAGAATAAATCGACTATATGCGAATGTACCCTCAGGTATGTGCATTTATGATTATGTATATGAGTATATGAGCATGTAATTGCCTATGAGATAGAAGATGAATTAGCATGACTATGAACATGTGAAATGCTTAATGAGGGCATGATCAAGTCTATGATATGATGATTATATGTCATGCTTATATGATATGATGCAAATGATATAGTCATACAGATATAGATGAGCCAGATATATATATCTTGGCATATGAAATGTGCATGTACCTGATTAAGCACCAGAGAATTCACAGGTTGATAAGACTATGCATATGTGCAAACAGTATACTATGAATACAGTATTAAAATGTGAATTGAACACGAATATAGTTCCGCCTGCGATAGAGTTTTAGATGTGGATAGATAGGCGCCTATAGGGAAATTGCAGCTGCCATAGTTGGCCCATTTGGGTCCATAGTTTATGATCCCGTTTGGATCATGATCAGCCCCGTTTGGGTTGATAGGCTACCCCGTTTGGGTATGCTTGACCGGTCCATAGTACAGTTGGCCCCGTTTGGGTCTATAGATTCGATATCTTCGGATATCCCTCATTTGATACCATTGTGTATCCATAGTTCCCGCATCTACTGATAAAGCTAAGGCAGGCTAAACGTTATTCATAGTAATGATCAAAAGTAAACAGTTAAAGTTATTTGACTAAAGATTGATATGTGGCTTATATTGTTGGTTTACCACAGGAATTATGCTTCAATTGAATATGTTCACTTGGAATATTGCCATCTATATGAATTATGGAAAAAGAAATATGTGTTTCTCTCTTGGGTATAATGCTTATGTACATGAGAATATGCTTATGCTTTAAAGTATATGTTATTGTTGCCATGTTATGTTGGACATGTTGATTATAGTATATGAACATATTGTATATGTGTATGTTTTGATGGCCTTGTGTATGGCCATCCATCTATAGATATTCCCCACTAAGCTTTATAGCTTAGCACGGGTTATTTATCCGTGTAGGTACCTTCTAGAAAGACTTTTGCTCAGGGACGTTCTCTGCATCAGGAAGGGCCAACCATCGACTTATAACCTTGATGTAGGATGTTTTTTTTTTGTAATACAGCTATCATATGTTTTGTATAATGGCCAGTCATATTTTGATATGTATATAACCTATGTGGGATAATGTAACTCACTAGTAGTAAAGCTACGAAAGAACATGTGTGCATGTGATATGCATGAAGAAATATCCACATAGTTAGTATGCATGATACTAAGCATGAAATGAAAAACAGGAACAGACAGGTGGCATAAATAATAGTATATGAAATCGTATGGCATGATTAATGGCTAAGTGATGGTTAATTGAACATGTAGTATGAGCATGATTAATAGTATTCATGATACATGTGATAATAGGGTATTTGCATAAGGGGTGCTACAAGATTCTTATTAATTTACTTTCAATTTGAAATTTTACTTCATCCAAGTAATTCTCAACTATGAATGGTTTCAGCCTTAATTTGAGAGATTTGTGCTTCATTCGAACATGAATTGAAAAAAAGGTAGTCATATTTTATCTTTGTCTTCTATATTGCAAAAAAGCCTTGACAATACCATACAATTTCTAAATCTTGAGCACTTTAGGCCCATTTAAAAAAAACTGCAAAAAAACTGTTTGCAAATGAGGGGATTAGGTAAAACTCAATAACGACACTAGAACCTTTTTTATTACCCTTCAAAGTGACCCCGGGATGAGATAAAACCTAAAAAATGATTCAGGCAGCTCTTCTTTATCCAACTTTCTAAATGACTTTTTCCTACATTGATTTCATAGTCGCTTTCCAGCCCATTTAGCCTTTATTCTAAGCAAGTTGAATGCGTGCTCATTTTATTGTTACACACATCAAAACAACCCCTTAACCTAAATTTATTTTGGCTTTCCCTTAGGAAGATGACCTCTATGGTAAAGCCAATTTCATATTTCAAGAATAGGGAAGATTAATTACTACCAATCATTTGTATAAATTTTGCTTATAGAGAATTGAGTTTTTTTTTTTATGAAATAGACTTGAAAAAGAAGAAAAGAAGAAAAGGAACAAATAAAAAAAAAGAGAATAAGAAGAAAAGAAACGAAAAAATGGAGACCTTGAGCTATTACCCTTTGAATAATCTTTAGTGAATAAAAAATCATCAAAGCCAAATGTTAGAGTGCTTTGACTAATTGAAGATCATCAAAGCCAAATGTGTTTTCTCTTTTAATTTTCATGATAAAAAATGTGACTTTGAATTGCTTGACTAAGGAATTCTATCACAAATTACATAACAAGCCAAAGGTGTTTGGAATGACAGCATCGCCTGTTGTTAGAAAAGGTATGGCCTTTTTCTATTCAGTGGCATGGTTAGTTTTGATTGAGTCGTCCAAGAAATGCAAAACTTCTCCACACTTTTTATGTTCAGCACCCATTTGTTTAGCTTGCAATATCCACTATAGCATCTCATCTGGGGTGGGCCAGAATTATCTTCAACACAATATATCTTGCAAAGCTTCTTGGTATTATTTAATTGGGCATTCTATTATCTGATAGCATACCTCATTGAATTAAGCACCTAATGCAGTTATCACTACTGGTTCGGCATTGATGTCATTAGTTCTGCTTTTACATTGTTTCTTATTCCTTTTTGTGCTTCTAACTTTAGGACTTGTATTATTTGTTTTGTGACGAGTTAATTCTTGAACTTTAGGACTTTATTTATCCTCTTATTATGACCATCTGTAAGACCAATTTTTGTCTATCTGGAGGTACTTAGTTTTTGCATTTATTTTCAAGTTTGTGATTGCTGAAGCTGTTCATGTGATGCTGTTTATTAAATTGTAGGCGTTTCCTCATCTATGGATTGTGAAGATCAAATATCAGAACTCGAGAGTGTATTGGACTCCCAGGTATATTTTTGTTTTAGATTTTGATAGCCCTGCATTGGTCATGGTTCTCAACTTTAATGTAACCATGTCTTGCTTGCACTTTGCTGCAGATTGATACTATTAAGGACAAGGCAATTTTATGGAGGAATTTTACAGGAAGCAACACATTAACCAAACCTATGATTTTGTAAGCATAACTAATTGATTTTTATAAATCTCGATGATAATTAAAAGATAATATTAATATTAATATTAATTAAAATGCAGGTGAAGAAAATGAGAGTTGAATATGGAAAATATGATAAGGCAGAAATGGGGATATGGGAATGCTGTGAACTTCTGAATGAAGTAGTTGATGAAAGTGATCCTGATCTTGATGAGCCCCAAATCCAGCATTTGCTTTTATCTGCCGAAGCTATTAGGAAAGATTATCCCGATGAAGTGATTGTTCAGCTTGCATTTTATCTGTATATCCAGGTGCTTCTAATTCAAACTTCTATAGAAGAATTACTCAATCATAAATTATTTGACAATTTAGCAAATTCAAACTCAATATCATGTTTGATTGCTGTGAAATCACATGAATTTAAATTGTCATTCAATTTTAGCTATGCCTATGTTTTTTAGTATTAAAAATTCTGGCTTGTTTTTGTGATTTAAGGCTATTTGTGCCTTTGCGCTATCGCTGTGTAAAACCCCAACTGGAATTGTTTCTAAATTTTAGAGGCATTTTTGGTTTCAATTCTTTTTTTTTTAAATTTCTTTGTCCCTTGACTTATATACATGTTTTCAGTATGAACATTATGATCCTCACTGCTACTGTTTCCTAGTTCATGCTTTTGACTATTATGAGCTAAAGTTTGACATGCATGTATATATTATTTTGGATATGTTCCTTCTATATATGCATGCATATTATTGCCAAATTTTACTAGCAGATTTTTTATCATTGAACTAAACTTACAACTTCATATTTTTACAGGCATTAAAGAAGGCCAAAAGCATGAGATTAGGGGACCTTGACTTTTCAGCCGTCTATGAGATTGTGAAGTTGCACAAGGATTAATCTTATATACTAGGGGAACACTTCATGAATTGCAGCAAAATATCCTTGATGACTCTAGTAGTAGCAAGGATTCTCATGCAACTTAAAACAAACTAGTGATATTACAGGGTCCTTTGTGCTGCATTTATGTAATGGTAAACCAAACAATAGAAAAGGCCATTAATGACCAATAAACTATATCTTAGTTATAAAACCAATAGAATTATTTACTTGCATATTGTAGTTCTTTTATCCATAGTTTCTTTCTATGGTTTTATGCAGGCAACTAGTGGATTACTCTATCATTACTTCAGTTTTATGTTTCAATGCTCTTTTTTGTTATTATTAGCTATGTTTTACACTTGTAAATAGCAATTTATTCATTAATATATATTTTTTTATATTAAATATTGAATAAATATAAATTTGTTATTTTTTAGTTTATTGTTTAAATAATGAAATTTTCATATTAAATTAATAAAAATAAGTTTATATCAACATTTAGCGAACATAAATCTCATGATAAAATTTCATGTTTGTAACAAAATTAATCCTAGCGGAATTTAGCGAGGATATCAGTCCTCGCTAATTTTTGCGAGGACTATATTTTGCGAGAATTTAATCCTCGCAAAAGATAGCGAGGACTTAGTCGTCGCGAAATTAGAAAGGACTAATTCCTCGCAAAATTAGTGATGATTTAGTCCTCGCAAAAATTAGAGTCCTCGCTAAATTTAGCTAGGATGACTTTTGTTACAAAATTTTTGTCCTCGCTAAATCCTCGCTAAACTGATTTAGCGATGAAAAATCATCATTTAGTGAGGAAAAAAGTCCTCGCTAGTTTGCATTTTTCTTGTAGTGTTTGCACCAACAAATGGGGGCCTCTCTCTCTCTCTCTCCCCCTTCTTCCTCTTCGTTAAAGTTGCTATTTGTAACTTAAAAAAAGTAAAAAAGTGAAGAGCCAAAAATATGATATTCCTTTGTTCTTAGAGAAAAAAAAATCTAAGGGTAATATTCTCGAGGCCCATACCCTTCTAACCTTTTATTTTTTATTTATTTTAATTTTTAGTGCAAATACGTTCAATTTCCATTTTTGTTCTTTAATATTCTCTATTTTTTGATTTCTTGTTCTTAGCTTGTAATCAGTTTATTTCTTGATTTTTATGTTTGTTTTAATCATAAGAACATAGAAAACTAAATAAAAACATGTAAAACATTGATTAGCTTAAAAATAAAATTTACTATTCATCATCTTCAACCTTTGATTTCTAAATTTCAATTTGTTTTTTTAGTTTAATTCACTTAAAATGAGTTTTAATCACTTCTAAATGACTTTTAAGGATTTTCGGTAAGTTTTTCTAAGTGTTTGCATGTGTTATATTAATTATATAGGCAAAGAAATGAGTTTTCCCGTTCCTTGCATGAAATTATTTTTTCTAGGTCCTTTAGCGATGCTAGGTTTTTTCCATCATGAAAAGGTTCCTTTTGGTTACCACTTATTCATCTTACAGCTGGTTGTGGACTTTTGCCAATCGAACATTATAGCAACATTCAAAAACTCCCGTCACTAAAGGTCTCCTTCCTTGCTCCAGCCTTTAACTTCCTTATCTCTAGGCTTATGGTGACACTATTTTTCTCCTATCACTATAAGCCTTCCACTCTTAATCTTCCAATGCCAACCATAACTCATCCTTCTCATGCCCAATATTGTTGTATGGTACTATTCAAATCTGCCAACTTTGTATGTTTTTCATAATTTCCATTTCTTCTTTTGTTTTATTATTTTAAATTTTTTTATCATTAATATTATTAATTTTGTTGTTAATGTTGTGAGGACCCAACATAGGCCCTAGTTGAATTCAAGGGCAATTATATGTTATTAAAGTATAATCAAGCATTATTCGATGAATTATTAGTAGTTAAGATATTGATTGAGGGATAAATGTTATTAAGTAATAATTAATTATATGATAAATGTGTGAATTATATGGTATAAATTTTATAAGGGTATAATTAAATTATTATATTAGTATAACAATATTCAAGGGTGTAATTGAAGCATGAAGCATGAATTTAGGGGTGAATTTGTAAATATGGCATTTTAAGGGCCAATTATGAATAAAGAAAGAATTTAGTGGTTGATTTAAGAGAAACATTTAATGGAGGGGTTAATGTAAAACATGTAAGAAAATATAAGGTTTTAGTGGGACATGCAAATAATGGAAGGATTTAAAATGGAATTTTCCCTTGCCATTATAAATAGCCATTTACAAGTTGAGAGAGAATATGTATGGGAAAGAGGGACAACATTCTTGAGAGAGAGTTACAAAAATTTCTTCTTCTCATCTCTTATATCCATTGTTGATGTCTCAAATCTTTGCATGTGGAATTAATCAAGGATAACTAGTGTTATGCATTAAATTAAGCATATTAATTTAATAATTCATCTCTTCTTCTTCATCTTCTTCTTATTTGGTTGATGGAGGATTGAATTAAATGCTGAAAGTATGTTAAATGGATGAATTGTTGTTAAAGGAAGAAGAAGGAGGAGGAAAGGGCAAAGGCATTTTGATCAAGTAAGAAGAGTAGATGTTTGATAGAGGTATGGGATTTGAACTTTGAAATTAATTTGCATATATGTGATATTTTTCAACTATAAGGTATGGGAATTGTTTTGATCTTGCATGTGTTTATAGTTATGAGGTAGATATTGAGAATGGCAGGTCATGCATGTGAAGATCATCAAATGATTTTGCATGTAAAGGAATTAAAATGTTAGGCAGTGCTATCCAGAAAATTCGGATTGACCTCTAGTGACTATTTTGATCATAGGTTGAGTTTTGAACTCCAAATTTGATTATTCTAGTTGTGATAGAACTGGGACATCTGTGCCTACAAATGTTATAGAAATAACAATAACAAAATTTTACCTCTAAGGCCCTAAAAAATGCCCAAATAGTAGCCCTTTTTTCAGTTGGCAGGTCAATGGAGCAGTCCTTAGTGATTTGCCAATAACTTGGGTTAGAGAGGTGATATTAAGATGATTTTAAATGTTATGAAAAATAAAAACATGGGGGAATAGGTTTTATTGAGATCACTTGGCCTAAAAATGATGTGTTATATTTTTAATATTGGTAACAAAATGAAATTTGAAATCTGCCACTGTGCAGAAGGTTTGTCATGGCTCCCTTATTTCACATAAAATTTACCAAAATGTCTCAAATGATAGTAAAGCTTATTTAGAACTTCTTGAATTTTTTAGAGCATCCTTATTAAATAAATGAACATAATAGAGAGATAAATACATGCAGTATGTGATGATATCATATTGTAAAGCAATAGGTATGATTAAATGATGAAGCATGTTTATGGGAATGACAAGATTAGGTATGTTAATAATATTTATCTATTTAAGAGAAAGAATGTGTATGATTAATATCATATAAGCATGTTTATTGCTTACTTGACATAACATTAGTATATGGGAATGTATAGACATGAATAAAGAATGACCATTCATGAATGATATCAAATCTTGACATATGAGTGACATGTATGGGAATAACTTTTATGAACCTATTTCACAAGCTTAGTGATAAAGTGTACAAGCATAATAAACATGCATACTTATATATGTATAATAGTTAATAGTTTATATATACATAATAAATGAATTTTATGAATAGTAAAGTGAACAAATGTGCATTTTGAATTAATAGTATTCCTAAAAGAGAGTACATAAAGTATTATGAACTAATGGCTGTAATTTTAGCATAATTTGAGTTAGAAATATTAAATTGAGATTATTCCAATTTTCAATGATACATAAGATATATGCCTACAAAATTGTAGAAGGAACCTAGCATTGAAATTGCTTTTAAGACATTCAAATAATTAATTGAATTTTCTATCAGCTGTTAATTTCGGTTCTGGAACAGGCTGAAGTACAAATCATGTATCTTTGTGTATATTGGTTAGAATGATATGAGGTTGATTTCTTTAAAAAATTGACTTCAAAATCGACATTTCATATGAGGAAGCTAAGCCTAAATCTATCTCTAAGCATGTTAAATGTTAGCTTGAAATCGGACCTGTTTACAGTACTATCCTTAGGAACAATATTCAGAAAAATACGGATATCTTGAGTTCTAGATATGTTATTGATATGATTTTTGATGTTATGGAAACTATAAACATAAGGAAACAAGTTTGTAGAAGGAATCTTTTGCGAAAAATGATGTTTTCTAGGTCAAAAATGTTATAAAAGTTGAATCTAAAATTCTGTCTCTAGGGCAAAATGTATGTCACAGTTACCAAGTATTACCTAATGATCGTGACCCCTTTCCTTTTCACCTAGAGTTCATGTAAAGGTCCCAAATTGATAATGAAGGTTATCTAAACCATATTTAATATAAATAAAGTAATACTTAGTATAGAAACACCATGTAACAAGGGATATAAATTGAGTTAAGATTATATATATATATATCTTATTTACATGTTGTTATGTTTAATGAATGACTACATGGAAGCACATTGAATTATAAATAGCATCTAATAGGATTGAGAATAAAGATATGTATAATCATATAAGTTCAAACTTATGTACATGGTTTATTATATGAAATTATGCTTACATGTATATACTTATATGTTGTGCTTATATGCTACTATGCAAAGAGTATATGAAGACAATGATATACATTCATTCATAGCTAATTGTATTATGCTGATTATACTCGTATTCATGTGTATACTATCAGAGATTCCTTATCATCTTATATGAACATATATTTACATATATGTACAAATTGAATATTTACAGTTATTTGTATAAGTGATTGTATGTGTGCGTGTGTATATATATATATATATATATAGTCATATATGTATGTAAGCATATAGGTTAACATGTTGTGCACATGATCATACAAATAATTGATTAAAGAAACTCAATAGAGCATGATGTTATGTATCATCATATTACATATGTGAAATAACTACATGATTTGAAGGGATTACAAGTACAAAATAGTAATACTTAATTGTTCTCAAGATGACATGTTTATAGAAAATTCATGCATGTACATGTATACAATATCTTGCTTATATATATATATATATATATATATATATATATATATATATATATATATATATATATATCAATATCTATATGTACATGATGAAAAAGAGCAAGGTAAAGAATAGCAATACTTAATGGTACACATGACCATATGTTGACAGAAAGTTACCCATAAGCATGTATATGATTATCTTATTCATAGTTACACAAGAGTATATATTTGCATATATGAATATGATTGAATAGAGTAAAAGTAAAGTAAAGAGATTATATTTGCCTGCTACTACAACTGTGGATAGATAGGCGGCTATAGGGATATTACAGATACCACTGTTCACCTTTTTAGGTCTAAAGTATAGTTAATCCTCTTGGGTCATGCACAGCCCCATTTGGGTTGTTAGCTGACCCCGTTTGGGTCCATTTGATGGGTCCACCATATAGTCGACCCCGTTTGGGTTTATAGTCTTGATATCCTTAGATATCTACCATTTTGATACCTTCAGGTATCCACCGATCTTATTATCCACCTTTTGAACTTAGGTAGGCTAAACTATAAGTACAGTACTAACATTAAAGTATAAAGTACAAAGCAAGCATTACATAATAATTAAGGATCATGCTTGATTACATGTCCGACATGATTTGATTGTATTGTTTCATAAGTTTAAATAAATAGAGGTTACAAAGTACCACATGATATATATATATATATATATATATATATATATATATATATATATATATATATATATATGTATATCGGTGGATACCTAAGGGTATCAAAATGGTAGATATTTGAGGATATCAAGACTATAGAACCAAACGGGGGTCGACTGTATGGTGGACCAGTCAAATGGACCCAAACGGGGTCAGCTAACAACCCAAATGGGACTATGCATGATCCAAGAGGATTAACTGTACTTTAGACCTAAAAAGGTCAATGGTGGCAGCTGCAATATCCCTATAGCCGCCTATCTATCCATAGTTGAACTCTAGTAATATGCAAATATAATCTCTTTACTTTATCTTTCTTTACTTTACTTTTACTCTATTCAATCATATTCGTATATACAAATGTATACTCTTGTGTAACTATGAATAAGATAATCATGTACATGCTCATGGGTGATTTTCTAATCCATTGATTACATGTTAAATAAATGTGTATATATATATATATATATATATATATATAAAGCATGCTGAGTGTGATTACAGATGACTGTTTTTGAATGTCCTTATACTTCTAAGTAGGCTAATCTAGAGTATAAATACAACATAGTTAATTATAATATAACTATTGCTTATGATATATGAAACAACATGATTAACTTAGTTTCTAATGTATAGATTATATTTTTTAATGTTCAAATCATCTTAATCAATGTTGATATTTATGGTTGCTAAATTAAATGTAGGATTACATTGTTGTTTAAAATTGCTTATCTTAATATATATCTTTTTCTTATGAGTACATGATAACATGCTTATAGATTGTTCCACATGAACATGTATATGACTATCCTATAAATAGTTACACATGAGTATACATAAACACATATACATATGATTTTATAAAGTAAAAAGTATAATACATAAAGATAAAGTAAAGAGATTTAATTGCTTGCGTTGTGTTTAAGATGTGGATAGATAGGCATACTTATAAAGGCACCTTGTAGCTGTAATAGTTTGGCCCTATTTGGTTCTTTTGTTTTATACCTTCTGATATCTTTGGTACCTTCAAGTGTAGTAGTTTGGCCCTATTTGGGTCTTTTGTTTATACTTTCGGGTATCTCTGGTGCCTTCGGGTTCAATAGTTTGGCCCCATTTAGGTCTTTTATTTTATACCTTTGGGTATCACTGGTACCTTCGGGTGTAATAGTTTGGCCCTATTTGGGTCTTTTGTTTTATACCTTCAAGTATCTCCAGTACCTTCGGGTGCAATAATTTGGCCCCGTTTGGGTCTTTTGCTTTATACCTTTGGGTATCTCTGGTACCTTCGGGTGGAATAGTTTGGCCCCATTTAGGTCTTCTATTTTATACCTTTAGGTATCTCTAGTAACTTTAGGTGCAATAGTTTGGCCCATTATCCACTTCTTCAGAATAGTACATGCCTAATTCAAAGTAGAAGAAAAACATCATATTATGGTAGAAGGTTAAAGAAGTATGACAATTCTTATATTGATCTTTATATGATTCTTATATAAAATTTGTATGTTACATATCCCATGTAAATATTAGAATAACAAGCTAGGTGTATAAATAACTTATGCATCAATAATGTCTAGTCAATAATTATGTTGGTGAAAGTATATTATCTATGGTTATATGTTATTTGCTTGAGGTTGTTAAATGATGTGTGTGACTCTTATATATAAAAGTGATGAAATCCTGGATGTAATTTCATGGTGTTTCCTATACTTAGGAACACAAGATATAGGTCTTGGTATGTGTATAATCATGTTTTTCAATAATGATATTGACTAATATGTATCCCTATAACCACATGATTTTTGTTTAACATTGTACAATAATATGAGAAATATGTGTGACTCTTTGCTTATAAATATTAATGGGTTATGATCTCATAAGCATTGGTAAGTAATACATACACGAGATATGAATAAATTAACATGTCAATATAATATCAAAATGGAATGGTATCTAATTATGAAAGAGAATGGTATGATAATGATAAAAAGAATTTATTGCGATAATATATGATTTGGGTATATGAGATGCATTTTTATGTAATTATGTGTCTTATAAATTATTATTATTATTCTATACACAGGGGTTCAACTTTATTAACTTAAAGTTCTATGATTTTAAAATGAATTTTATAGACATAGATTGATATTATCATGCCTTTAAGAAAGTTAAGTAATACAAAGTGATTAGTCGAGTTTGAAATAAAAGAACTCAAGAATTACAATTGAGGTATGTAAATATTTGTTGAATAAGTGATAACAAACAGGAACTTTTACAAGTGTTTGGCATTGAACACAAGAATATTTTGAGAGTGTAAATAATTTTAAAAGGTTATGCTATATATTATTCTATCAAATGATTGGATTTTTATGCTCAAAGATATGTTTTGTGTGTGCAAATTTTGATGACTTTTTAAAGAGGTTGTCTGACGCAACCTTAACAAGTGTATTGAATCAACAAGTAATATAGAGTGCTCAATTTAAAACCCACGAATATCTTACCTAAGGGATTGTAGATGCAAGTAATAACAATTAAGTGTAAGCTAAAGAATTTTCAAAATTTTGTTGTGTGTTATGCTGTCACTATTTAAAATGCAGAAAAATGAAAATAAAAACAATTGTAATTTGCAGGAATTTTATATAAGTCAAGCAAGCAAAATATTAAACTAGTCGAAAATGAATATATCAAAAAATGTTGTTCAGGTTCACTCATCCTCCCCATACCCAAATATGAATTAAATTAATCAATGAATTATATAGATGAAATCGGGATAACCCTCTATACCCAAGCATTCCATTTCGGAGCAAGCTATTCTAATCACAAAACATCCCATTTCGAAGTAAGTCCTATAATTAGCCTAAGCATGGGTCTAACATCCTAGATTCGATTTGCTTTCCCATTTCAGAGCCAAATAACCCAAAACCCATTCATTTTACTCCAAAAACTAGTTCTAAAATCATAAAATCTAAAACTCATCAAGTCCCATTCCAGAGCAATATCAAAATTACAGCAATCATGATAAAAGATAAGAGGTGGCAACATCCATGGTATTCAAGCATTTAAGTACAACATCCAAACAAGGTAATATGATAAAATCAATCATCCAAATCTGGAAAGTTACTCAAAATAATAAAAACCCATAAATTTTAATGAAACAATAGTAAAATTCATTTATATAAAAATTAAGAAATATTTAATATTCACATTGAGGATAGGGGATTCAAAGATCCCCTAAACAACTAACTAATTACTCACTACCCATTACAAGATAAAAGAAGAAAAGGATAGAAAAAACCCAAAAATTCATGTAAGGAAGAACTCTCAGTTGGAACCCAAGCTTCTTCAGTCTTTTTCTCCAAATCTCCAATGAAATGAGCTTCAAATTAAAGAAACTAAGTATCTAATCTATGTATTTGTGTTTAATTTATGTATTTTGATATAAATCTAACCTATTTAAAAGTGTAAAACTATATACTAAGTAAAAGAAATGAAGAAATGAAAGAAAAAAAAATAAAGGACCCTAGATCTAAAAAATTGTAGATCTGTGCCAAATAAAAAAAATCTGGTTTATATAGGCCTGAAAGAGGTCACAGTCAATAGTGAATTCTTGCTGACCATGACATGCTGAAATTCTATCTCTAGACTGAGATGGGTCACGGTCAACACTTTTTTCCTACTGACCATGACATACTACATGATTTGCTTTTGGATTAAAAAATATAGACCTCATGGTTAACACCCTTTTTTCTGTTGACCGTGACATATTGTTCCATTGCATTTTGGATTGAAGTCTGCATACCTCATGGTCAGTATATAATTACTTTTAATCATGAGGTATTCTCTTCTTTATTCTGGACTAAAAATTGTCTAAGTCACGGTAAGCACAAAATCTATGCTGACCATGACATAATTGAAACTGTGCGTTTTGTCATAAAGCACTAGGTCACGGTCAGCACTCAAACCTGCTGACTATAAGGTACCTGCAAAATTTACATTTAAGCATAGAAACCCATCATAATTCCTCCAAAACACATAAAAGAGAAGATTTATTAAGTTGGGGCATAAATTATTGAATTCAAGCAAAACAAAGCCAAAGACACTGAAAAGAAACCTAAAACCACACTGAAATCACTACAAGAAAAAGGGGTATTAAGGACCAAAAAATAAGGACCAGTCACCTTTTTGGTCTTTAAAAATACACTAATAAGGATCGATTTTTTATCTGATCCTTAATTCTCAATTTTCCAATTTTAATAGTGAAAAGATCTAATCTGGTCCCTAATCCATATAAAATCTAGTCTTTGATGTGGGACAAAAATGCGCCATTTGACAAAAAAATAAAGAATAGTGGAAAGTAGGGTTTTAAGTTATAATCATATATTCATATTTCATTACTTTCTTTTCTGCTTATTGTCATTTTTAGTCAATCTTCAAATTTTAGCAAAAACCAAGGCAGGCTGCTTGAAATTTCCAAAATTTGTTGATTGGGGCTGTCTTTTGGCTATGTGATGAAGCGATTAGGTGTTTTAAATGATGAGGCAATGTTGTTATCCTCTCAATGAACGAACGATGGAAACCATAACAGGATTACATAGTTGCTATTCTGGCAGTTAATCAACTCCTTTTTCAATCGATAAGGTATGAAATCGATCAATGCAAGATAAAAACTTGTGAGAAGAAAAGACCCATCGGTTATAAAGGTATGCATGTTTTAATGATTCAAAATTTTCATTCATCAATATATTCTACACTATGTAAGATTCTCATCCATTTAATTATAAGAAAAGGTACTGATTTGGTTAAGAACTAAGCTAAAATGAATCAAATTCGAACTCACCTAAAAAACCTGATTGGTAGGTTTACTTGCGCCTTTAATTCCTCTAGCCTATTATCTTTGATTATGATTTTGTGTAGACGAAGTTCAATTATTTATATATATATATATTTAAATTTTTGGCCTATTATCTTCTTTGTATTTCAACTGATGCAGAAGAAGGACCCTTGTGTTTATGGAATCAAGTGAAGGGAAACGGTAGTTATGCATTGCATTATTTATTGTCTTCATCTCTATATTTAATTTGTGTTTTGTGATATTGTGTTGGTGAATTGTATTCCATTGTTTGATAGGGGAAAAGATTGGAATTTGATGGTGAAGAGATGAAAGAACCTATGCACTCTCAATTATCATGTGGTGAGGCCTATGTTTGTGATGAGTGATAAGAGTCATCTTTTAGTACTCGAGCCACATGACTCTTCTTTCCTTTATCAAAGTCCCCTATTTCAAAATAATGATTAGAATTGAATTCTAACTGTTGGATATATCCACACCCTTATGTTATTCTATTTGATGGTAGCTGAGACCAAAACTACGTATATCCACATCCTTATTGTATCAAGCTTGAAGACATAAAAATGAAGCACAATATGGTAACATAACATGTATAGAAAGAATAGATGCAATAAAATTTCAACAAAATTTATTTCTCCATTAAGAATTATAAACATTAGAATCAATAGAGTTAAGTAAGGGATCTAAGACTGGCAAACACATTTAAAGTGTGTGAACCTTAACAATCCTGAAGCATAGAGATAGTAACCAAGGAATGCACTACTGTTGTAGAAATCTCAAGCTTTTTACAATGGCTAAGGGTTACCAACAAGAGCATGTATGAAGAGTCATGTTAGAAAATGCAAAATGAATGCCTTAACAAGTTGGAATCTAACAATGCAATAGGTAATCACAGTTTTGAAAGGGCAAGCTTAGCAATAATAATTAGCACAAACTAGTAACATCCTATATCAAAATAAGCATCCAAAAATAGCACGGGCCTTCAATGATCAAGTAACAGGTGTAAGCATGGGGATCACAAACAAGAAACTCAAAAGATGATCATGCCCTACAAATAAATAGAATATGGTACCAATGAGGATGCATACCACAAAAATAACAAAGTTCAAGGTATGTGGCACTCAACCATAATAATCGAGTTATCCTTTGGAAACTAGTAGTCTGCAGGTCAAATTATTTTAGCTGATATACCTTGATGCAACACAAGAAAAATAAAAATAGCATTCGGATGTCAAATAAATAACTAACTTGTTAAAAGTGCTATTAAGAGAGACATAAATATGCATTGGCCAAACTAATATGGTATTCGAAAAGCAACAAGCCACTTGAAATTGCTAAATACATGAATATACTACGAATGCTTAAAACTCACAGATTCCAATAAAGTATAATAGCAACATGAGGTTCAATTCTCAATGGATATCCTTTTAAATAATATAACTCACACAAGAAGTAAGACGTGGAAAAATTTTAAGTGTTGGTAAAGTGGTGTGTTTGAAATCAAACTTGAAACAATTAGTAAGCAAGTTCAAAAATTTTTGGCTCAAATAAATATAAGGTTCTAGTTAGCAAGCAAGGTGAAATCCACACAGGTCAAACCATGCAAAATGATAGAGTGCTGCCAAAAGAGACAATTAAAGATAATAACACACTCCCTAGTAGATTAGGTCTAAACCCATTACCTATATGCACCTAACAATTCCAAGAGATTCCCTGTGAGCATGTTTAACTACATACTACATGCTAGCCATTGGTGGTCAACAAAATATCACACAAGTAAAATGTTAGACAATAATAAAGGCTTACTAGAAATAAGGACCAAAGACCAAGTGGCCAAATTTGGACTCAAAGGCATCAAGCATTTACACTAAATTTCCTTGTGAAACAATCAAGGGTTTCAATGTAGCTCAAGAATTTATTTGCAAAAATAGGCACAGTTAACAAGTTAAAATTGTCAAAATGCAAGATTCACACACCCCCATCCTCTTTCACCGTATACTTAGACTAAATCCCTTTATGTGAAGACTTCACAATCTGTTACAACGTTTCACTATATTTCTGAGCATCAATCACTGATTGCCTCAAACAAGCTCTGACCCTCAACTGAGCTATTAAAGCACCATCAGATGCAAATTTCCATCTACACTAATGTAATATCATAGCAGCCATCATCTTGTGGCTTAAGGCATCTGCTACAATATTAGCTTTTCTTGGGTGGAAATCTATTATACAATCATAATCCTTAAATAATTCTAACCATCTTCACTGTCTCAAGTTGAGTTCCTTTTGAGTGAGCTAATACTTAAGACTCTTGTGATTTGTATAAATTTTGTATCTTTCCCTTTAAAAATAATGTCATCAAATTTTTAAGGCAAACACTACTACTGCCAACTCTAGGTCATGGGTTGGATAATTTTGCTTATGTGGCTTTAATTGTCTAGATGCATAGGCCACTACTTTGCCAACTTGTATTAACACACAACCCAAACCAATTCTAGAAGCATCACTGTACATGGAATATTGCTTTCCTAAAACTGGCTGTGTCAAAACTAGAGCCTCTGCTAATATTTTCTTTAACTGATCAAAGCTTACCTGACATCGATCAGTCCACTCATACCCTTTCTCAACAATTCAATGAGTGGTGCAGTAATAACTGAAAAACCTTTCCCAAAACATTGATAATATCCTGTTAAGCCCAGAAAACTTCTCACTTTTGTTACATTTTGAGGTGGCTTCCAATTCACAATAGCCTCTATTTTAGCTAGATCCACTCTAATGCCTTTAAAAGATAATACATGCCCAAAGAAAGAAATTTCCTTAAGCCAAAAATTGCACTTGCTCAACTTAGTATACAATTTATTCTCCCTTGGAATCTGTAGAACAATTTTCAGGTATTCAGCATACTTTGCTTCATTTCTTGAATAAACCAATATATCATATATGAGCACAATGACAAATTGGTCCAAGTAGGGTCTAAATACCCTATTCATAAGATCCATAAATGCAGCTAGTGCATTAGTTAACCCTAATGGCATTACTAGAAATTCATAATGCCCATATATGGTTCTAAAAGTTGTTTTGGGAAAATCCACATCCTTAAGTCGAAGTTGATAATATCCCGATTGCAAATCAATCTTAGAAACACTCTCTCACCCTTTAACTGATCAAATAGATCTTCAATTATGGGTAAATGGTACTTGTTCTTCACTGTCACCCTGTTTAGCTGTCTGTAGTCTATGCATATTCTCATAGATCCATCTTTCTTCTTTACAAATAAAACCGGTGCACCCCAAAGAGATACACTAGGTCTAATGAAGCATTTATCAAGCAACTCCTGTAACTGAACCTTTAGTTCCTTCAATTACAAATGAGCCATCATATATGGTGCCTTAGAAATAGGAGCTATACATTATAGAATTTCTATAGACAACTCAACATCCCTCTCAGGTGGAAGGCTAGGCAAGTCTTCAAAGAACACATCAGGAAATTCTTTCACCACTGGAATCTCTTGAAGGTTTACTTTCTCTCTTCTTGAATCAAGTACTAGAGCTAAGAAAGCTACACACCGTTTTCTAAGAAATCACTTAGATTGTATAGCCATTATTACATTAGTTAATGGTTTAGTTTGAATGCCCTGAACTATAGTTTCTTTACCATCAGCATCAATAAGAGTTATAGTTTTAGCTTCACAATTAAGCACTATATGATTTCTAGACAAGCAATCCATACCCAATATAATATAAAACTCCCGATAGGGTAATTTAATAAGATCAGCAAGAAATTGTTTCCCTTAAATTACAATAAGACACTATTTATACACCCTATTAACAACAACATTGTAACCCAAAGGGTTGGTTACACAAATATCATAATCTAGTTCTTGTATAGTAGACATATTTCTACCCATATCCCCGGTGCAAACATAAGAATGAGTGGAACCAGGATCAATCAATGGATGCATATCATAATTAAAGAGAGAGAAAATACCAGCTATAACTTTTGGAGCATTCTAATCCTCTCAAGCTTTCATTGCATAGCCCAACTAGGAAAAACTGGAGTTGTAGGTCTATCAACTGATTTAGACACATTCCTGGACTGAGATCCTTGATGATTCGATCCCCCATGTCTTCTACCTTTACCCCTACCAGAAGAGGGTGTATTAAAAGCTCCTCTACTGCTATGTTGCCTAAAACCCTGCTCTAATTTTGAAGGACAATTGGCCATAAAATGATTGGTACTACCACATTTGAAGCATGCTCCAGCTTCTTTACCCGACTTAAATAGTATATAAGATTCTTGTCTTTTATCCTTTTTTGCAGAACTATAGCCAGACTTAGCTGGCTGATTCCCTTGAGTTCCTCTAACTTTTTTCCTAGTGGAAGATCCACCCTTGGACCCATTTCTTCTATGCTCTCTCTCTCTTTTGACTATCTCATTCTTTTCGACCCGCAACGCTATTGTAACAAGTTGAGTTAAATTAACCATATGTAAAGATGTAGGTCTAAGTAACTTCTCTCTAATCGGATCATTTAATCCATGTTCAAACTATCTACATTTAAAAGCATCAGTTAACATCTCATTAGGAACTTATTTGCACAGGTGACTAAATTCTTTCTCATACTCAGCCACAGACATAACTCTCTGTCTCAAGTTTAGAAATTACTTTAGCTTCTCTTACTTGTATGCTTCGGTAACATATTTTTTCCTAAATTTAGTTGTGAAAAATTCCTATGTGAGGGGATCTGGTAATTGAGGTTACTTTAAAACCAATTTCCACCAGTCATAGGCTGCTATATGAAGTAGGGACACATTATGAATTGTTGGATAATGAATTTCGTCAAAAATTCTCTTTAGCCTTTCCAACCAAAATTTAGCTTCCTCTGATTGTTCTAGATTAGTTCCTAAAAACTCCTCTGCACCATGCTTCGTAATTTCAGATATTAGAGCTTTGGATGTTGTCATCATTTGAAGAATTTAGGCCATGTCTTGAGATATTTTTAATAATGCTTCTGCATGAATGGCTACAGGGATTTCATTTTAACTGGATAATGAAGATCCAAGATTAGAAGGATTTGTTCTAGCTGGCCTATTACTTTCAGCTGATTCCTTAATAGCATCTCTAGAGCTCTCTATCTACTATCTATAAGAAAACATGGACTTTTGCATTATGCCAATAAGACACTATACCATACTATAGAATCCTAGGTTCATATCACCCAGAAAAGGCTAAACCTAGGCTCTGATACAATATTTGTAACACCTCTATATTATTACCCGATTAATCAAATCTATTTAATTATATTTATCATGAATTTCATTTCTAACATGCCTGTATATTATCAATCATATAGTAATCAAGTTACCATTACTCATATCATGCTATATATCATATAAATATATGGGTGCTACTTTGACTGTTCGCATAATTCATCTTATGTTTAGCATCATGCATACCATGTTATCTATATGTTACTTTAAATACTACATGCACACATGTTCCTGCTTAGTCATATTGTGAGTTGGTTACAATTCACTTTACACATATTAAATACATCCTTATATGCTAATTAGCCATAATACAAAACTTTTCATAATACTAGTACAAAATCTCCCTATATCAATTCCTATCAGTCTTGAGTTGGCCCTTCCTGTAGCAGAGAACATTCTTGAAAAAAATCTTGTCTGCTAAACCTATAAGGATAAAATAACCCGTGCTAAGCTATAAAGCTTAGTGGAAAAATAACTCAAGATGGATGACCACTCACAGCGGTCATCAGCATACACAATCAATATGTATCACATGCAACATGACATATCAAAAATCACAAATTTTATTTTTAAAAATATCTCAAGTATATAAGCATTAAAGCAACGAGGACAACAAATATTCCTGAAACACCCTAAATCTAATGCCTATAACATATATCATGCTATGCATTTTAATCGTATAATAGAAGGATAATAAACCATTAAATCCTCATTAATCATTCTAAAGATCCATTATTAGTCAACCAATATATTAATTAGGTGTTTCTCACAACTTTATTTACTTTAATTACATACGCACAAGTACTCATCCCATAAACCACATATCATGCTCATACTAGATATAACTACCTAACTTTTCATATTTAATCTCATGTATATCTATAACACCCTAGTCTAATGCCTTTATCATGTATCATGTTATACCTTTCAATCATATAATGGTAGGTCATTAACCCAAAGCTATATACATTTATCATATCAGAAGTCTATTTATATAAGTATCCTATGCATCAAATAGGATTTCCCATAACTTCAGTTCTTTAACTATGCATGGATAATGGCTTATTCTATCACATACTCATCAACTTCCATGTTAGTTATAACTATCTTTAACTTCATATCATATCATGCATAACATTTATCAAATGATCTAGCATATTTATAACTAAGCATTTTAGCTACTACATGCATGCATGCTTTAATATTCTTTTACTACTACTTATTACATCACTTACTCCATATTACAAATTTATATATATTTAGGAGTCCTTATTATACATATTAAACGTGCAAAAGAACTTGCACCAAAATATAACCAAAAAGAATCCTACATCGACTTTTACGACTTAGGTGTTGGCCTGTTCTGATGCAAAGATCATTCCTGAGCTTAAGCTTTTACAAAAGTACCTACATGGATTAAATAACCCGTGCTAAGCTATAAAGCTTAGTGGGGATGCAAATTTTGAAAGACAACCACTCACAGCGATTGTCGGGGGAATATAATATACAATAATTGATAATAACAAGAATAACATATTTCAAATAAATAAATGATAGAATATAATATCATTATTAACAGTCAAATCTCATATTTATATTCACATGCTTGAAAATTTAAGGCATAATATAATAGGATCAATATCAAAATATCCAATTATCACATATGCAATGGGAAATATAGTCAAACATATTATCTCATGTATTATGCTTTGTTTATCTAAGAGTTAACTGTAACACAATACCACAATAGTTTAGCCTGCTTAAGTTCTAAAGGTGGATAATGGGATCGGTAGATACCAAGGTATCAAAACGATGGATATCCGAAGATATCAAAACTATGGACCCAATCAGGGCCAACTGTACGATGGACCGGTCAAAGACCCACACGAGAGCAAGTAACAACCTTAATGGCTATGCAAGATCCAACAAGATCAACTATATTGTGGACCTAAAAAGGTCGATTGTGGCAGCTGTAATATCCCTATAGGTGCCTATCTATCCAACAATCGAACTCTAGTAGCAGGCAAAAATAGTTTCTGAGTTTATTTAGTATGTATATATCATGCTCACACCAATCTCATATATTTTGCTCATGTATGAACATATCATCGTACTTATTCCTCTAGTGTATGACATGTATTCATGCACACTTATAGTAATACAATTATCTGTGTTTGAACATACATATCATATGTACGCATCACATGTCATCTTTCATTTATTAAAAATCAAATAGGAGAACGTACCTGTTGGTCACTAATAATAACACATCTCGCCATTTAGTTTCTTTTATCATTTAATATCTTGAGAATTCATTGAACATCATTTAACTAAATATATATATATATATATATATATATATATCAATATTCTACTCATGCGAATGTTTGGCAAGTTATGATTTTATACATGATATGTAGGGGTGTCAAAGAAATAGCATAAAGTGTTCACTATACCAACAAGACGGGAGCGCGATAAAAGTGAAAGTAGCATTTCAAGTCAGTACATTGTCGCGAGCGCGACATACCCAGATTAAGCAACTTATAACAATTTTTCACTTCAGCAATTCCTGTATAGATTCCATTTTATGCCTAATTAATATGCTTATGTTTTACTTTATTAAAGCCCCTATTTCATGTCTTAAAATTTGGGATACTTCAAATTAATACTTTCAAAAGAAATTCCATAAATTTATCATCCACACTTAATATGATGAAATCTTATAATTCATCTAACTCACATTATTGCCATGTTAAGTTTCCTTATAACACTAAAATTATGTGAACACCAGAAACTATCAGGTAAGCATAAATTCCTTCTTCACTTTTCACATACATTAACACATCAATGGTTATATTTAAAGATTTTTAATTTCATTTGCTATAAATTTCACTTACTAGTTTAAATGGTTTTCACAACTTCCAAAACAACACTTCACAACTAATTCTCCTTTTTTCTTTAATTCAAAATTTCAATCAAACACAAGAAGCTAAGAATGCTCTAATCCCATACCTTGGCCTAACTTCCCTTTAGCCAATTAATCTTTAGCAAGACCTTTTCTTTTATCTTTTCTACCTTCTCCTTCTTTATCTACAATATAAATCATTCTCTAATCCATCATTTCTAGCAGCTAATCCCAACCGAAATCCACATAAAGAATGAAGAAGAAGATGATGATGAAGATTACCAAAATTAAACCATACCTTATTAATCTATATCAATAATTTCTTGAACAACCCACATGCATGCAATTGTCTTTATGAATTTATAGTAAATTGAGAGATGAACATAAAATTGAAAGAGATGAAAATGAATTCTCTTCTTTGGTGCCTTCCCACTCTCACCTTTCTCTTTCTTTCCACTAAAACCAACATATATATTGTGCTATGGTAATTATTCTTCTTGGTCCTTTAAGGTTTTGCATGTCACACAATAGACACAAACTTCTTTGCATGCTATAAATTATTCCCACCAATTAGTCTATTTTATAAATCAACTGCACCATTTAACCCTTTCCTTAAATTGGCCTCTCCATTATTCTTTAATTCGCAATTGACCCCTCAAATATCATAATTACAAATTTACCCCTAATCAATACTTTATACTCCAATTATACTCTCGATTAATATTAAACCACACTATTAAATTTTATTTTCATGCAATTAAAATAATAAAAACATATTTTATCCCTTATCCCAAACTTATACGAATTTCTCATTTAATTTTTATCTCAAACAAATAAAAACCCCTCTCAAAACATGAGATTTCAATTAGGGTCATGTAAGGGGTCTCACAATATCATTCTGCCAATATATACATATATATATATATATATCCATTCTAGCTCTTATATGCATGCACATACTAACATTTTTGCTGATGAGCTTAATACAACACCATCTATCCATAGGATATACATATATTATATAACCTTTATGCATATTAAACATACTTAAAAAACTTATACAAAATTAACCAAAAACCCCTACATAAACTTCTATGAACTAGTGTTCGCCTATCCTGATGTAGAGTATGTTCTTGAGCAAACACTTTGACTACAGTACCTACACGAATAAAATAACCCGTGCTATGCTATAAAGCTTAGTGGGAATACTAAACATGGAAGACAACCTCTCATAGTGATTGTTAAAATGTTATATAAGCATACATCAATTGAAACATTAAACAGGACATGTTCAAGATAGGTATATGATAAGATATGAAATCTTAAATAACAAAGTAATCATACATTTACTTCAGCATCAATGAATATCATGATTACATATATGATCTGTGCATTTATATATATAATACATGCATTAGAAACCATGGTTAAACAAGTTATTCCATATATCATATTGCAATAGTTATACTATAATTAACTGTGATCTATTATACTCAAAATTTGGCCTGCTTAAGTTCTAAAGGTGAATAACGGGAATGGTAGATATCTGAGGGTATCAAAACGGTAGATATCCTAGGATATCAAAATTATAGACCCAAATGAGGTCGATCAATTGGGCCTAAATGAGGTTAACCAATAACCCGAATGGAGCTATTCATGATCTAATAGGATCAACTGTAATTTAGAGCCAAACAGGGTGAATGGTAGCAGCTGGGCTCTTATCTATCTGTAGTTGAACTTTAGTAGCAGGCAATACAATTTTCAAGTTCATTTTAAATATCTTGCTTGTGCTTATATTATAAAATTTGCACATGTATGTTATCATAGAAAAAAAATACACAATCTCTTGTGTATAAACATGTATTCATAAATTCATATAACAATACGAGTATCGGTATTTGAATATATATATATATATATATCATCATGATCATGTACTTAAACATGTTAACATTAGGCACCACATGTTATCATAATCATGCTAAAATATTTCTTATTTCATTGTATAAGTGCATCTTCAGATACACATTTACTCTATCATAGGAGTACATACATGTAAGTATATTTGCATATAACAAGCATGTACATAAGTTTGCTCATATATGAATATTTTTATATCATTATCAACAAGTACTTATATATATATATATATATAGACCTTTATCAATAATCATATTACATGCCATATATAATTCAATGTACTTCCATGTTGGCACACATTAAACATAACAATATTCAAACATTAATATAAATACTTTAAAAATTTCGCATCCAAAATTCTGCACAGAGCCAGAATTCAGGATCCAATTTATGTGCCATTTTTAATTTGGACAAATTCATTTCCAAGAAAAATGAGCTTCTACAAACATAATCCCCTATGTGTCAAGTTTCCAAAACATTAAGATTCATCTCAATATCACATCTATAACTCAAGATATTCAAGAAAAACCATAGGTTCATAAAATCAAAAACTATTTTTTTTACCAATTATAAAATTCATAGAATAAAATGAAGAAAGAATTAGAATAACTTTCCTTCATAAAAGTTATACTCCTATATATCTAGTTTGACCATAATTTTACATCATAGCAATTTGATTCCTCTACAAAGAATTATAGCTGAAATACCAAAATTTGTTCCCTGACAATGCAACCAGTTCCTACGAGATTAAAGCTAACATTTGACATGCATGTAGACAAAATTAGTTAATGGTTCCTTCATATGAAATGTAAATTTAGAAGTCCATTTTCCATATAATTTAACCTTATAGCATTCTGACAACTATATATGAAATACATCATAATTACGACAACTTGTTCTAGAATCAAAATCAACAGCTCATATGAAATTAAATTAAATACATGGATGACTTAAAGGAAAATTTAGTGCTAGGTCCCTTCTACAAATTTGTAGACATATCTCTTTTGTGACCTTATAAATTGGAATGGTCTCAATTAAAGTTTTCTAACTCAATTTATGCTTAAATTATAGCCACTAGTTCATAAGGTTTTCATGTCTTCAGTTGTTGTAACACTCCCTAAAATTATTTTTTTCTTTTTAATTGATCATACTATCAAACATTTACATCATTTTTCTACTCTAATTAACCACATGCATGCATGATAACCCTAATCCCATACTTTGGTTGAATCCCCCTCTAGCCTTTAATCTTTTGCAATTCTTTTTCCTTTGTTCTTTCTACCTTCTTCTTCTCCTCTAACAACAATTCAATCTTTATACATAAATTTCCAACATTTTACTCAATCAACACTCAAAAAAAAAATAATAATAATAATAAGAAGAAGAAGAAGAAGAAGATGATGATGATGATGATGAGAACCAAATTAGAATTATTACCTTAATGATATACACTTAATAGTTATTGGTTAATCAACATGCAAAGGTTTTCTTCAAGAATACTTAGAAAGATTGAAAGAAGTTAAGGAAAGTGAATGAGAAAGAAGAACCAAATTAGTATTTTCCACTTTGAGATGCTGAACACCTCTCAACTAAAATCAATATTCTCATTATCTTATGTAATTTAGTTTTTTTAATGACATGGAAATTTCCCTTTTTAATCCTTCCATATTTTGCATGTCATGCTTATTTCTTTCTAACTTTTGCATGTTACACAAAGACCTCTCCCTTTTATGCTTCTTTTAATCAACCCCTCATTTTTTATTTTATTTATAATTAATCCTTTAAATGCCATATTGACAAATTCACCCCTAATTTCACACTTCATGCTTCAATTACACCCTTGAATATTATTAAAGTAAAATATTAAATTTTATTTTCATGCAATTAATATAATAAAAGAAGAATTTATTACTTGTCTCATTCCCCATGTATGAAATATACATTCTTAATTTAATCTTCATCAAATATAATCCTATAAAAGCATGCATTTCCAAATAGGGTCATGTTAGGGGCCATAAAATTTTCTCCCCCTTAAAGAATTTTGTCCTCGAAATTAATACCTATTTCAAATAATTGAGGATATTGCTCTCTCATGGTTGTCTCCGATTCCCAAGTTACTTTTTGTACACCATGATGTTGTCAAAGTACTTTAACTAGAGGGATTTGCTTATTCCTAAGTTGTCTTATTTCCCTAGTAAAAATTTCTTTTGGTTTCTCATTATACGTGAAATTTGGCTGTACTTGAATATCTTGTACTTGCAGCCTATGTGATTTATTCGAGCAATATCTTCTAAGCATAGACACATGAAACACATCATGAAGCTTGGCTAATTCTTTAGGAAGAGCCAATCTATAAGCCACTGGTCCGACTCTTTGAAGAATTTCTTATAAACCAATAAATCTTGGAATGAGTTTTCCCTTCTTCCCAAATCTAAGCACCTTTCTCCATGGCGATACCTTCAGAAACACCTTGTTACCCACTTGATGCTCAATATCCTTTCTTTTTAAGTTAGCATAGGATTATTTTCTATCACTAACTTCTTTTAGCCTTTGTTTGATAATTTGTACTTTTTCCTTTGTATCTTTAACAAGGTAAAGACTGGTCATTCTATATTCAGTCAACTCGGTCCAATAAGCTGGAGTTTTACATTTCTTTCCATACAAAGCCTCATATGGTTCCATTTTAATGCTCCTATGATAACTGTTATTATAGGCAAATTCTATTAAAGCCACATATTTGTCCCAACTTCCCGAAAACTCCAAAGCACATCCCCTCATCATATCTTCTAGAACTTGAATAACCCTTTTAGATTGTCCATCCATTTGAGGATGAAAGGTTGTGCTATACTTGAGCTGAGTTCCCAAGGCCTATTGTAAACTCTACCAAAATCTCAATGTAAACCTTGGATCTCAATCATAAATTACGGATGCCGGTATACCATACAATTGTACAATCTCATTCACATACAATTCTGTAAATTTATCCATAGAATAATCTATTTGAACCGGTAGAAAGTGAGCTACTTTGGTCAACTTATCCACTATTACCCAAACAACATCATATTTCCTTTGAGTAAGAGGCAAATCGGTCACAAAATCCATGGTAATGTCTTCCCACTTCCACTATGGGACTAGAATGGGGTTTAAAAGACCCAAAGGGAATTGATGTTTTGCCTTCACTTTTTGACATGTTAAACATTTAGAGACATACTCATGCTAGGCAACCAATAAAACCATTTTAATTCATGATACATCTTGTTCCCACCTAGATGTATAGTAAATATAGTATTATGTACTTCATGTAATAGTGTTCTCTTCACTTCTTGGTCATTAGGAACACACAACCTGTTATGGTAGTACACACCTCCATCTTCTTTCACTATAAAATTTAATTGTTCTCCTTCATATACTGCTTTCAAAATCCATTGCAACTTTTCATCTTCTTTTTAGGCATCTAACACTATTTGCCTAACCCTAGGCCTAGCTTTAAGTTGTGCTAGCAATGCACCATCCGATGTAAATTTTCATCTATACTGATTGAACATCATTGGCACCATTGTCTTACAACTCAAAGCATTAGCAACCGCATTTGCTTTTCCTAAAAGGTAATCAACTATGCAATCATAATCTTTGAATAACTCTAACCATCTTCGCTGCCTCAAATTAAGTTCTTTTTAGGTAAGCAAGTATTTAAGGCTTTTATGATCATTAAAAATTTTGCATTTTTCCCTATACAAATAGTGTCACCAAATCTTCCAAGGAAAAACCACAACTGCTAGCTCTAGATCATGAGTCAAGTAGTTTTGCTTATGCGGTTTCAACTGTCTAGATGTATAAGCTACTACTTGGTTATCTTGCATTAATACACATCCCAAACTAACTTTGGAGGCATCATTGTACACTGCATACTCTTTCCCTAACATTGGTTGAGTTAACACTAGATCTTCAGTCAACATTTTCTTTAACTAATCAAAGCTTGCTTGACAATGATCAGACCATTCAAACTTTATATTCTTTCTTAACAGTTTAGTGAGTGGTGACGTAATGATAGAAAAACCCTTTATAAAATGGCGATAATAACCTGCCAACCCTAGAAAATTTCTATTTTCATGCACATTCTTGGGTGGTTTCCAAATAAAAATAGCTTCAATTTGATTTGGATCAACCCTAATGCCTTCAGCAGATACAACATGATGAAGGAAAGAAACTTCCTTAAGCCAAAAGTCACATTTACTTAACTTGGCACACAACTAATTTTCTATCAAGGTTTACAACACAACCCTTATATGTTCAGCATGCTCAACTTCATTTATGGAGTAAACCAATATGTAATCGACAAACACGACAACAAATTAATCCAAGTAGAGTCTTAATACCCTATTCATAAGATCCATAAATACGGTAGGTGCATTTGTTAGCACAAATGGCATAACTAAAAATTTATAATCCCTATAATGGGTTTTGAATGTAGTTTTGGGAACATCCCCATCTTTAACTCCGAGCTGATAATAAACCTGATCGCAAGTTAATTTTTAAAAACACATAAGCACCACTCAAATGATCAAAAAAATCCTCAACTTGTGGTAAAGGATATTTGTTCATCACTATCAGTTTGTTCAATTATCTATAATCGATACACATCCTCATCGATCCATCTTTCTTCTTAACAAATAAAACTAGGGCATCCTAAGGTGACACACTGGGTTTGATTAAACCTTTGTCTAAAAATTCTTGTAATTAAACTTTTAGCTTTTTTAATTCAGATGGAGCAATTCTATATGGTGCTTTAGAGATCAGGGCTGTACCAGGTAGGAGATCAATAGACAACTCAACATCTCTTTCTAGAGGAAGACTTGGAAAATCCTCAAGAAATACTTCTGGATATTCATTCACAATAGGTATATTCTCAAGCTTTACTGTATCTCTTCTTGAGTCAAGGACTAAAGCAAAAAATGCTTCAAATCCTTTTCTAAGACAACGTCCAGCTTGCATTTTCGATATAACTTTATTCATCAGTTTAGAATGACTACCTTCAACTACCACTTCCCTTCCTTCATCATCACTGAGAGTTACTATTTTCATTTCACAATTCACCACTACATGATGTTTGGATAACCAATCCATTCCCAGAATTACATCAAATTCATAAAAAGGCAACACAGTCAAGTCTGCTTAAAACTCTTTCCCCTGAACTACTATAGGATTGTCTTTACATAATTTATTGACAATTACACTATGTCCCAATGGACTAGTCACACAAATATCAAAATCTAAATGTTGTATTTTTGACATATCTCTACCCAAATCCCTAATACAAATATAAGAATGAGTCGAGCTAGGGATTAATAAGTGCATGTATGTCATAATTATAGAGAGAAAAAGTACCAGCTATAACTTTTAGAGCATTATATTCTTCCCGAGCTTTCATTGCATAAGCTTGACCAGAAACCATTTGAGCAGAGGGTTTATCAATTGATTCTAACACATTTTTAGACTGAGATCCATGATAATTTAAGACACCCCATCCTCTGCCTTTACCTCTACTAGATGAAGGTGTATTAGAAGCTCCCTTGCTACCTTATTGCCCAAACCTTATTCCTTCTTCATAGGATAATTAACCAGAAAATGATTAGTACTACCACACCTAAAGCATTCACCAACCAATTTCCTGCAATTACCCTAATGACACCTAAAACAATGAGGACATTCTAGTAATTGACCCCCACTCTATCTTCTTGAAGATTCCTCCTCAAACTTAAACATGGTAGTGGATTCTTATTTCTTTCCTTTGTTAGCCAAGCTAAAAATTGACTCGATAGGTTGATCTCTTTGAGCTCCTCTAAATCTCTTCTTAGTGGAAAACCCTCCTCTAGGACTATTTCTTTTTTGCTCCCTTTCTTTTAGCAATTTCATACTTCTCAACTTTCATAGCAATTATAAATAGTTAATTAAAGTCCACCATATTCAGAGATGTAAATCCTAATAAGTTTTCCTTAATTCGATCATTCAGCCTATCTTTAAAGTGTCTGCATTTAAAAACTTTTGTTAACATCTCTTTAGGAACATACTTGCATAAACGGCTAAATTCTTTTTCATATTCAGCCACAGATAAAGTTCTTTGTCTCAAATTCAAAAACTGCTTCAATTTCTCCTCCTTGTAAGTCTCAATAACATATTTCTTTTTGAACTCTACCTCAAAAAATGCCTAGGTAAGTGGGTTAGGTAGTTGAGGTTGTCTTAATACTAGATTCCACCAATCATATGCCATGCCTTAAAGTATGGTCATAGCATAAGATACTTTATGATCAATATGACAATTAATTTCATCAAATATTTTCTCCAGCTTTTCCAACCAAAACTCAGCTTCTTCAAATTGTTCTACATTAATGCCTAAAAATTCTTATGCCCCACATTTTCTAATTTCAGATATTAGAGCTTTGGGCATTGTCACTCTTTGAAAAATTTGAGCCATATCCTGAGAAATTTTTAATAGGGCTTCTCCAGGAACAGGCATAGGAATTTCATTTTAAATAGATGATGAATATATAGGGTTGGAAGGATTTGATCTAGTCAGCAAATTGCTTTTAGCCGATCCTTCTATAACATCCCTAGAAGAATTCTCCATTTTTAATTTATAGGAAAATCAGGAACTTCTGCATTAGGCCAACACGACACTATCTTATGTTATAAAATATTATACTCATATTGCCTAAAAAAGACTAAACCTAGGCTTTGATACCAAATTGAAACACCTTGAATTTAATGCCTATAACATATATTAAGCTATGCATTTTAATCATATAATAGGAGGATGTTAAACCATTAAATCCACGTTAATCATTCTAACGATCCATTATTAGTCAACCTGTATATTAATTAGGTGTTTCCCATAACTTCATTTACTTTAATTACATATGCACAAGCACTCATCCCATAAACCACATATCATGCTCATACTAGATACAACTACTTAAGTTTTCATATTTAATCTCATGTATATCATTTAGCCAAATATATATATATGTATATATATATATATATATATATATATATATATATATATATATAACCATTCTAGATCCTATATGTATGCACATACTAACATTTTGCTGATGAACTTAAAATAACATCATCTATCCATAGGATATACATGTATTATATAATCTTTATACATATTAAACATATTAAAGAAACTTACACAAAATTAACCAAAAACCCCTACATCAACTTTTATAAATTGGTGTTGGCCTGTCCTGATGCAGAGTATGTTCCTAAGCAAATGCTTTAACTACAGTACTTACACAGATAAAATAACCCGTGCTAAGCTATAAAGCTTAGTGGGGATACTAAACCCGGGAGACAACCTCTCACAGTAATTATCAAAAATTTATATAAGCATACATCAATTAAAACATTAAACATGACATGTTAAAGATAGGTATATGATAAGATATGAAATCTTAAATAACAAAGTAATCATACATTTACTTTAGCATCCATGAATATCATCATTACATATATGATATGTTCATTTATATATATAATACATGCATTAGAAATCATGGCTAAGCAAGTTATTCCATATATCATATGCAATAGTCATACTATAATTAACTATGATGTATTATACCCAAATTTTGGCCTGTTTAAGTTCTAAAGGTGGATAACGGGAATGGTAGATACTCGAGGGTATCAAAACGGTAGATATCCGAGGATATCGAAAATGTAGACCCAAACGGGATCAACTGTATGGTAGACCGATCAAGTGGACCCAAACGGGGTCAACCAACAACCCAAATAGGGTTGTTTATGATCCAATAGGATCAACTGTAGTTTAGACCCAAACAAGGTCAATGGTAGCAGTTGCAATAACCTTATAGGTGCCTATCTATCCATAGTTGAACTTTAGTAGTAGGCAATACAGTTTTCAAGTTCATTTTAATTATCATTCTTGTGCTTATATTATACAATTTGCACATGTATGTGATCATACAAAAAAAATACACAATCTCTAGTTTATAAACATGTTTTCATAAATTCATATAACAATACGAGTATCGGTTTTTGAACATGTATATCATCATGATCATGTACTTAAACATGTTATCATTAGGCATCACATGTGATCATAGTCTTGCTAAAACATTTCTTAGTTCATAGTATAAATGCATATTCAAATACACATTTACTCTCTCATATGAGTACATACATTTATGTATATTTCCATATAACAAGTATGTATATAAGTTTGCTGATATATGAATATTTTTATATCACTATCAATAACCTTTACTTATGTACATAAATGAATATATATATATATATATAAAGACCTTTACCAATAATCATATCACATGCCATATATAATTCAATGTGCTTCCATGTTGGAACACATTTAATATAATAATATTCAAACATTAATTTAAAATACTTTAAAAATTCTACCTCCAAAATTTTGCACAAAGGTAGAATTTTGGATCCAAATTGTGTGCCATTTTTAGTTTTAAAAACATCATTTTTAGGCCAAGTGGTCTTCTATAAACTTAATCCCCTATGTATCAAGTTTCCAGAAAATTAAGATTCATCTCAATATCACATCTATAATGCAAGATATTTAAGAAAAACCATAGGCTATTCATAAAATCAAAAATAGTTTTTGTTACCACTTATAAATTTCATAGAATAAAATGAGGAAAGAATTATACCAACATTCCTTCATAAAAGTTATACTCCTATGTATCTAGTTTAACTAGAATTTTACATCATAGAAATCTAACTCCTATAGCAAGGCGTATGTCTGAAATACCAAAATTTGTTCCTTAATAGTGCAACCAATTCCTATGAGATTCAAGCTAACATTTGACATGCATGGAAAAAACAATTAGGCAATGCTTCCTTAATATGAAATGTACATTTATAAGTATATTTTTTCATATAATTTAACCTCATAGCTTTCTGACCACTATACAAATACATCATAATTACTATAACTTGTTCCAAAATAGAAATTAATAGCTCACACGAAATTCAATTAAATATATGGATGACTTAAAGGCAAATTTAGTGCTAGGTCCCTTCTAAAAATTTGTAGACATATCTCTTATGTAACCTTATAAATTAGAATGGTCTCAATTAAAGTTTTCTAACTCAATTTATGCTTAAATTACAGCCATTAGTTCATAAGTTTTTCATGTCTTCACTTGTTGTAATACTCCCGAAAATTATTTTTTCTTTTTAATTGATCATACTATCAAACATTTTTATCATTTTTCTACTCTAATTAATCATATGCATGCATGATAACCCTAATCCCATAGCTTGGCTGAATCCCCCTCTAGCCTTCAATCTTTTGCAATTCCTTTCCCTTTGTTCTTTCTACCTTCTTCCTGCCCTTTAACAACAATTCATTCTTTAAACATAAATTTCCAGCATTTTACTTAATCAACACTCAACAAAATAAGAAGATGATGATGATGATGAGATCCAAATTAAAATTATTACTTTAATGATATACACTTAATTGTTCTTAATTAATCAACATGCAAAGTTTTTGTTCAAGAATACTTAGAGAGATTGAAAGAAGTTAAGTAAAGTGAATGGAAAAGAAGAACCAAATCAGTATTTTCCACTTTGAGATGCCAACCCCCCTTTCCACTAAAATCCATTTTCTGATTTTCTTATGTAATTTAGATTTTATAATGACATGGAAAATCCACTTTTTAATCCTTTCACATTTTGCATGTCATGCTTATTTCTTTCTAACTTTTTCATGTTGCACAAAGACCTCTTCCTTTTTATGCTTCTTTTAAATCAATCCCTCAATTGTTCCTTTTATTTATAACTAATCCTTCAAATGCCATATTAACAAATTGACCCTTAATTTCACATTTCATGCTTCAATTACACCCTTGAATACTATTAAAGTAAAATATTAAATTTTATTTTCATATAATTAATATAATAAAAAAATAATTTATTATTTATCTCATACCCCATATATGTAATATACATCCTTAATTTAATCTTAATCAAATATAATCCTATAAAAGCATGCATTTCCAACTAGGATCATGTTAGAGCCCTTAAAATTTCAATATACATAATTCTTATAGATGGGCAATTACTTATATGAACATTTACAATTGAGACATAATTTCTATAATCAAGCTAGTCATATGATTTTATAATAATATTTAAATAAGTCATGCTTTGATTTGAGAGCTGTGATTAGTACTATAAATAGAATTTGGCCTGTCTTAGTTCTAACAGTGGATAACGGGAACTATAGATACACTTAGGTATCAAAATTGTGGATTTTCAAAGATATGAAATTGGTAGACCCAAACAGGGCCAAATTATACTCTAGACCGATCAAGCAGACCCAAACGGGGTCGACTAACAACCCAAATTGAGCTATTTATGATGCAAATGGGATCAACTATACTCTAGATTCTGGACCAATATATGATCTAGTATATATGTATTACATCTCTCTCTCCATCTAGGTACCTAAGATGAGATAGTTTATTATCGTCTACCGGACTAGTGACCCATTGCTTCTACAAGATAGAAGTAGTGAAATCACGAGTACTGATCTCATGAATAGTAGTCCTCAAAGGGAGCTAAGTCCAAATACTCTGATAGGAAAGGAATACCTAAAATTCCATCTTAGAAGCCTAGTGGACACCTAACGATGTCCCATGAATCCCTAAAATAATGAGCATAGTGGGCAGCAACATAAAAGGTAGCGTGATGCAATCTCTTTAGAGCAACACACTTAGATGTTCCATCCTATATTATATAAGTGATGGATATCCAAGTACACATAAACATAATGTCATAATCTGTCAAATGAACCAGCACGTTAACTTCATCCTGGACTAATAAAAACTTGCGTTGTAGGTGTCTAAGTGTGACATATCTCATAGGGTAAATGCCAATAACTTTGAGTTGGGGAGGAGGCTCTAAAATTGCTTTAGCTTCTTGTGAAGACATATCTAAAAAAAGACCTCTAAGGTGAGTTAGATTCATCTCAAACAAAAATAAAGCAAAACGGCACGTGAAAATTTGAAAGATGCATTTTCTAATAAGAAAAAGCTAGTACAAAACCCCATAAGGGGTGTACTGCCTTAAAAATAATGACATATCTAAAGTAGTATAGGACTACTAGAGATATGAGAATAAGGATCATGATTGATAGCATCCAAACCCATAATAGTCTACGTTAAAATTAGAGGAAAAGGATTGTGCCTCTTTGCACACTATCCACGATGCTAAATAATGCATAGTCCTAAGTTATCAAATCATTGGTATGCATCAGAAGGCATCGAGCAAAGCAAAATGACACCAGACTGAAAAGTAGGCACATCATTAAAGTCATCCAAAATGTAACATCTCAAAATTAGTATTAGACATGCTTAATACATTTTGGAGCACGAAAAGTAACTTAAGATAGTTTTTGGAAGTAATTATAGTAGAATAGTACAATATATATATATATATATATATATATATATATATATATATATATGAGTGTATAAGTATTAAATGTGCTCAGATCAGAAAAATTCGCAGATGGATGACCTGACGGACAGTGTGGGTTAGCCTTGAAATAAGGAAATAAGTGATGAATGGAGTTCAATGGTACAATTGGGAAAGTTTTGACCGGTAACTGTAGAAATGGTTGACCATGAGTTTGACCGAAATTTTAAAAATACCAAATGACTTTTAAAAATCATCAAAATTTTATGATCTAATATATATAGTCTAAATTAGTGTTTGGAAGTGAAAAAAAAAAAATTTCTGATGATTTTGGATTTTCGAATTTTCGATCGGCTAATTTTGCTCCTAATGTTAGAAATATACTGAAACGAGCTCGAAATGACCTGAAATTTTAACTGTACTTTCCCGAATTTATTTGAACAATAAAGGGTAAAATTTCAAAATATTCTCATGAGTGAAACAGTAATTTTTGAAAAATGGTAAAAAACAACGAAAAATCAAATTTAATTTAATTAACCAAATTAAGAAGTAATTTTTATTGAGTCAAGCATATAGTTGGCCTATTAATTTAGATCAAGATTGATGGGAACCGAAAATTAAGAAGGAATTAGTGGGAGAATTTTTTGGAAAAAAAAGTAAATTTGCTTATTTAAGTGAAAATGAGCCCATTAAGTTGGACCAAAATGGTTGGATGATTTGGCCCAATTAACACCACTATATAAAGGAGGGAAATATCAAATCTCTCCAGAAATTTCACTCCTCTTCCTCCCTTGAAGGTCGTCCCCTATGAAAGGAAGAATTCCCCATTTTTCTAGAGACTTCCCCAATCATATCTGACACAAATTGGTGCTCTCTACAATCTTAAGGCACTAAATATTCACTTCTCATCATCTTAGGAGTTTATGGAAGAAAGGAAAGAAATATGGAGACAAAGCTTGAGAAGAATTCGGACATTGTGAGGAGTGAGAGGAAATCAAAGAAAGCAAAGAGGGAGAGGGCAATTTAGGGTATCTCACACCATATTGAGGTAAGTAGAGGTCATTTTGGTTTTTATTTGAATAAATACCCTTGAATTTTGCTTGAGTTGTATTTTGTAACCATAGAAATTATGATATAAATGAGATATAAATTGAGTGTGCTCAGTAAGATGGTTTAATAAAATGAAATAACAAAGAATAACTAAAGAAAACAATCAAGAAGAAGAAAATTACAGGTGGCTTAGAATTTGGATTTGTGTCAAATGTGTTTTTGAGTTTGTAGAATATATGTGTATGATTAATTAAGTTTTTGGTTGAAGTGTGTAATTAAGCTGCAGACCATTTGAACGAATTGCTGTCCTTATGTCTATTTTATGGTTATGATTTAATTGTTTATTTATTTGAGCTGAAAGTTGTGTTTGTAAATTTGAATCAATCCTAATTATGTTTTATTTTAAGAATTAGTAATGTGTACAGTGAAAGTTGGAAAATTGTTGATTTCATTTCATGTGAGGTATAATTCCGATATAAGAGTGTAAATTAATTAAAGTGACCTAGTAGATTTAAGATATACAAGTCCTATTAATAGTAATTATAGTAATAATAGTATGGAAAGAAAGTTAAATAGTAATTTAATTAACATAATATTATTAAAAGAAATATGAGTAAATATAATTAAACTCATCACTAAGTAACAATATTATGGAAATTAAAGTTGATTTACAATGCACTTGAATATGTACTGAAAAATATTAAAATGAAGGAACAAAGTGGTATGCAGACAAAATGCTTTTGTTGGTGAAGATTTAGGCCTATTAGGTAATGGGTTCGTGAGACTTGATTTGTAAAATAATACATTGCATAATGTATAATGCTATTTGATGAGTGAAAGTTAAAAATAAATTTAAAATTCAATGTATATATATAAATGAAAATAATTATAATTGTATTGTGATATATTTTATAATTTTTTTATTGCCGAAATTAGTACTAGAATAAGTAGTAACTTTAATTGAATAAATAGGAAAATGGCGATACAAAATAAGTTAACCCTTAATGAACAAATAATTACGGCATTTAAAATTTTGAAATTGAGGAACTGAAATCGGGAATCGATGGTTCTCAATCTAGGTAATATTAATGAAATTAAAGGATAATTAATTTGAAAAACCAGAAGAAGTCATTAAGGGAACTTGTAACATATGGATTTAGTAATGAACTTAGGATATTACACAAAACATCTGTTAGGGGCTCTAAAGAAAAGGCCCTCACATGAGGCACTAAGCCTTTAGCCTCAGAAGGAAGGATACTGAGAGCATAGGCCACCTCCCTAAGATAACTAGGAATGATACAAGGCAAACAAGGTCAAATGCCGGGGGTAAACTTAGTACCAACTATCTCAACAAATTCTTCTAGTAAGGGGCATAATTCTTAGTGTGTGAACCTAAACACATGTAACCTCAGGTTCCAATATCGAGCAGCGACAAATATCAAGTTTTTGTCAAAGCATACTCTTCTTAGAGATCCCAGGTTGGAATATGGAGCAAAAAGAGGATCCTTTCAGGTTCTCAGGTCATTCAATAATCAATGTAATTTTACAAGTGGAGAAGTCATGATAAAAAGAAAATTTGAATGGTCTAAGTGAAAAAATGGTAGGGAAAAATAAATAACAAGAAGAAAAATGACCAAAAAGTAAAGAAAAAGAAATGAAAGAAAGAGAAAATACCTAGCAGAAGATTCCTTAGGAATCAGAGAATTCAAAGGCACAAAGACTAAGGAAAGTTGGCAATACTTATAGAAAAGGGATGATAGATGGCCATCCCTCAAAAAGTGAGCTACGACTAGCCCTTCTATCACCTTTAGATAACCAAAATGCATTTTTCTGCTTGTCCCATGCATTGCACGTACATGTTATTGCATTTTGCTTTTGCTTCCATTTTTTATACGGAATCCAAATGCTCCATAACCAAGGTAGATAAATTTGAAAGTTTTAGGATGTGAAAAGTCCAAAAGTTCAAGAGGCACGATAAATTTTAGGGAGTATTTTGTGTTTTCGATAAATATTTATGATTAAAAACAAATAATACTAGTATGTAAATATGTAAATAAAATAAATAATATTTAACATGTGTGACAAGCAAAAAAATAATGCGCTTTTAGATAAATAATGTAAATAAGGAATTGAAAATGATGAAAGTAAATTAAAAAAGAAAGAAAAATGTGAGGCCCCAACTTTGACCCTAGTGGAATTATGTATTAATTAATAGGGGTTATAGTAATGAAATGCTTAATTAACTTAATTAATGAATTATTGTTAGAATCTAAAGAGGATTAAATTGGTAATTTTATTATCCATGTTATGTATGTGGTTAATCAAATAATTAATATTAATTGATAGGTGTAATTAAAATTTGAGGAAGTTAGAGTTAGGGATAAATTTAAAAGAAGAAGTGTTAGTGGGTCAGACATTAAAAAGGTAGAAGTGTAAGGAGTTAAGCAGGATTTTGGTCTCCACTTAAACTCTCTGGAAATTTCATATGACAAAGAGTAAGTAAATGGTAAGTTAGTGGATAATGTTTCTGTAACACCCTTATCCTGTACTTAACTTTAATCACTTTATCTCAAATCATTAAACATGCTTTGCTATGCTTTATGGCTGAAATAATTTTTTTAATATAAATCCAATATATATACTATAGTGCTACAATTTTACTGCATACTCAAAAGTCTTTTTGAAAAAAAAAAATTTAAGATTTACATCTATAAAACATTTATACAATACAATAATTATCAACACTAAAAAAAACCCTTGAACCTAAATTAACTCAACATCATTAACTATACTTTCAGTCTCTCTCTTATGTTGGCCATCTTACTGTTGATATCATCCCTAGGAAGAAAATCAATTCTTGCAACCTACTTGGATAAAATACCTGTGCCAAGCAATAAAGCGTAGTAGGGAACATAAGACATGTGGACGACTCCTCACAGCAGTTATCGATGCATACACTTAAGATACAGCAAATTAAACATAGATTTATCTTTCGAATACAACGGTAATGCTTTCAGTCATAACACACACACACACACTCTCTCTCTCTCTCTCTCTTTCTCTCTCTCTCTCTCTCTATATATATATATACATATATATATATATAAACAATGAATTAACAAAGGGTCAACAATTAAGTCAACATACATATATCATATAATTATTTGGTATATTCTGTACATTTAAACTTGTGGAACAATTTCTGTGGTTAGTGTCAATCATGTACACTAGCAATAATTTTGATTAAATATACTTTAATGCTTGCACAATACTTACACTTTAGTTTAGCCTGCTTAAGTTTTAAAGGTGGACAATGGGAACGGTAGATACCCGAGGGTATCAAAACAGTAGATATCCAAGGATATAAAAAAAATATAGACCCCACAAGGCAAATTGTACGGTAGATCGATCAAGTAGACCCAAATGGGGTCAGCCAACAATCGAAATGGGGCTGTTCATGATCCAATAGGATCAACTATAATTTAGACCCAAACGGGTCAACAGTAGCAGCTGTAATATCCCTATAGGCACCTATCTATCCACAGTTGAACTCTAATTATAGGCAATACTCTATTTTATTCTCTTTTCATATATCATGCTTAGACTTATAATATTCAATTTGCACATGTATAATTATAGGATATATATATTGTTGCTATAGTATAATTATGTATGCAAAGTTCATATAATGCTTTAAACACTTTTTAACATGCTATCATTAGATATCATATATTAGCATAATCATGTTATGTCAATCAAGTAATGTATTATACCTGTTCAAGTGCTTATCATAAAACATGCCTCATTCTTAAAGCTTTACAATATGGCACATCATATGTATAAGCAAGGTCATATTATATCATATCTATTATTCCTTCATGTAGTAATACATTATAATAATTTATCTTTTAGCTATTAACATTTTAATTCCATGTTCATTTATATCGCATTAGCATGCATTATTGCTATTCATAGCCTATTAGGTTGACACATTATGTACGTATGTACTCGTATATAACTGAGTGTAAGATTATCATCCACATATTCCTGTAAAAGACTTTCTATAAACGTGTTATCATGTACACACATGAGTATTACTATACCATACTTATGACCAGTTCAAAAGCATGTAATTTATCATATAAGTATAACAACAACATCTATCGTCATCCTTAAATAATAAACTCTTATGCTTGTATAATACTTTTACAATTCATAAAAGCATACTTTTTTTGATTCATTATGGCAATCTTCCGTGTCTCTTTATACATAATTACATATACTTATTTTATATATTCATTTACTTTAAACTCATGTATCCATTTCAATAGTTGAAAATTCGTGTGTGTATATATATATATATATATAACACAATGTTATTATCATTCTAGAATTAATCTTATAATAAGATACTTTCATTTCTCTATACATTTATTATATTACGAGCTAACTCTTATTGATCATTTTGCTTAAGAATACTTAAGATCATATTACTACAATTCATTACAACATAGCCGTTACAATAAGTAGTGCACATTTTATTTGTTCAAATATTCATCATTTAGACCTGTTCTTATAGTTCAGTATTTAGCTTTATAGTAAAGTGTTCTTACACGTTATGACTTTAAATCATATATAAGTTAACTCTTAATTGCTGATCACTTATCAACTATTATAATCTCTCTTTCATAGCCAATTAGATCACAAAGATATCTATCCACATGTTAAACGGTTGGGTTTTCAACTAAGTAATTAACTATAATTATTTAACAAGAAGTTCTTGCAACCTAATACTCTAATTCAATAATAAGAATGAATCTTTATGATAATAGAAATACTTAAAATAAATTATTACAATTAGCTAATCCTCAATAAGAAGTTTAATAAACTTGGGAAAATTTCTCTGTATCTTTAAAAGGGGTTGCTCTTAAAAATTATTTACTTATTACTATGATTGTCCCAATTCAATTGTTTTTCACGTAATTATTTCCTAATATGATGATATTGTTACTTAATTCTAGAATTCAGCAACTAAGCTTAGAATAATAAATAGGAAAACTTCATCTATTATAATAAAAATTATTTAAAGGTTATACATAAACTACAACTATTAATGTAAAATTCTCTGCGTTAAAAGATTTATACCTGTCAAAGTAAGGCTTCAATATCGATTAAATATAATTACATTTTAATAGTTTCAAAGATTATTCAAAACCAATACACCTTGAACTTAACTAATTAAGAACATTACAATTATGTTGTTCTAACTTTAGGTATGACTTTTATTATTTATATCCATACTATAATTATTTATTTAAATTTGGTGACATGATAATATCAATACTTGTTTCATTAATATTATTACAATTATCGTGTATATTTAAATCACCTTAAATCAGTTATACATGTCATAACAATTAGATTATTTTTCCTTTATTTGAAATAACTACACGTAATGTATTTACTATGAACAGCTTGCTGTTGCTCTCTTGGCCTTAACTTATACCACTAAAACTGATATGAAAATACCTTTTTTTTGACAAAGAGGTATTCTTAACAATTGATTAGTAAGATCTTAACTATATACTGTAAAAATTTCAAGTCAATTGAATGTGTATCCCAGGAATTATAATGTAAGATGCACCTACTACTTCACTAACCCAGCAAAAGCAAAAGGGCTACAGTTTTGGGCATTTTTGAGGACTTTAGATGCAAAATTACGTTATTATTATTATTATTTCTATAATATTTGTACGCACAGATGTCCCGGTTCTAACACCACTAGTATCATGAAATTTGGTTTTAAAAAACTCAATTTATGATAAAAACAATCATTGGAGGTCAATATAAATTTCTGGACAACACTTATCTTTTTATTTATAGTTTATTAGATCACCTTAACCATGCTTAAATACTAATTTAATGGCTTTTCCATAATTTAACAGCTTAGTTTGGCAACCACCATTATCTCATCGCATTTAACTAATTTTAAACTTAAGTAATTATATATTAACGTTTAGTTTTCGAGTATCCAGCTTTCTCTATTAAAAGAAATAAAAAGACCTATGTTTAACCATTAAAACAAAGCTCAGGTGAGAGATCAATACTTAGAAAGTAAAACCATATTCTAAGTGAGTGTCTTTAACCCTCAATTAAATTAGTGCCGCCCTTGGATGAATGATAACTTATCACATAATAGAGTAGAGGATTGGAACTTAGGCAATTAAACACTATTATTAGTTAAAAAAATATAATTTAAACCTTACCAAAACCAAATTCTTATTTTATTGGTTTAATTTAAAGTTGAATCATCATGTAGAAGACATTTTATATCCCATTAATTAAGAAATTAAATAAGATATCAAACAACACCTATTTGAAATAATTCCCAAATAAATAATAGCAAGGACTCCTCACCTTAAAAACTTAGTCAAAACTATATCTTTATTGTCTTTTTTCATCTAAACCACTTTATAATTTTATACCTTCACACATCAACTATTAGATTAGGATATATAAAAATACTATTCCAAAGGTAAGAGAACATTATTATTTCAGAATTAGGTTTAAAATACTATATAAAAATCTAGACTTGGCAAACTGAGATAGACCTCTCGGCCGAGTGGCCATAGCACTCGGTTGAGTCTTGAATTTCAGCCTAGGGAACCAATTTCAGTAGTTCTTTGTTTAGAGTCCAAATACTCATTTGTAAAATTAATTTCCTAACTACTAGCTTATACTAAAGAAATATTAAAACACCTCTTTGCATGCCTTTTATATTTACTAAAAAAAACATTAACAAGCATCTCTTTTTTCTTTTTTTTTTTAAATTCTAAACCAATCATATAACATTCACTTCATGAAATTATGTGTAGAGAATAAATTATGTAGCTCCCACTATTTCTAATACACTAAGTAAACTTAAATAACAGACTCAAACACCATTAGTTCTTTAAATTAACTCAAAACTCAACTCATAATTATTCTCATATATTTAAACTTGCATGCGTTAGGCCTTATGCCCAATTACAAGAATTAACTCCTTTGATTCCTCACAACTAACAGAAACATTAATAAGAAACCTTTCCAAAGTTTCTTCATTTAAACTACAAATCCCTCATAATTCATCAAGTTTCACACATACAATATAGTTAGCTCCCTTTTGCATGCAATATCAACTTTACTAATAAATTCCATACAATAATCATATTTCCATTTTACCTTACTATTATCAAACACCATACTTATTGAACAAAAACAAAACACACGTAAGGTCAAAAAAGTTCCTAGACCTGATATTGAAGTCTCAACTCCGTCTTCCATAACTTTTTGTTTCGATTCTATTTCTTTTTATTGCTTCATTCCCTTTAAAAATCTTAGCCTTTGAAAACTCTCAATACATAAGCACATGTAAGAGGTAGGAATAGATTTTTTTGAGTGAGAAGAGAGTAAGAGGTTTGAGAAATATGAACAAAGATTTTTGTTTTTTTCAAAAGGTCCTCAAAACCCATTTATTCCCAAGGTCTCTTCTTCACACACTCTCCCATGTGATTTAGTTTCCCCATAAGATTATAGTAGGCAAAATGCCTATTAATCCTTGCATTAAATTCTCTTTCTTAAAATTGACCCACTAAAATTGTATTTCACAAATTACCCTTGCATTTAACCCCAATCTCAATAATTTACCCTATAATTCTATTTAATTCTCTAAATTAACCTTAGGAACAACTTACTTAGAAAAATTACCATTTTACCCCTCATACAATCTTGATTTCCAAACAACCTTCATCATTATTAACTATTAATGCAGTCTTAATTTTCGTAATTGGACATAATTTCTACCAGGGTCAAAGTCAGGGCCTTATAATTCTCTTCCCCTTAAGGGAATTTCATCCTCAAAATTCAATCCTGCCATCCATGCCATATTACTACTTACTTTCTATATCTCTGCTTTAACCACAACAAAACTCTAATCAAAACCTTTGCATTTAATTACTCATGTTCCATCTACCTCATCCCTTTATAATAATAACTCCTTTTCTTTTAATCAGATAATAATTAGGCTCATTATATTCTTGTTAGTTATCCTTTTTAGCTAGGGCTATCAATATGATATGATGCTATTCATGTTTTATCAAATGATGTGCAATGCTATGCAATGAATGTATCATTACATGTATGCAATAGAATACAAAAGTGTATGCTCATGTTCTATCTTTTTCCCCATACCATATGAAACTTTTATGAACAACCCATGCCTGTTAAGGAAGTACTGATAGGTATATAGAGCATCCTAATTAACCTTAATAGAACATCCAAAAACTTACTATAAAAAAAATATCTGCAAACCTATTACAACAGTAATATCGAAAGCAATAATATTCTATTTTCTAAAGCTAATAACTTATCAATCTTTTATTTTGTTTCTATCCAATCACCTAACTTCCAATTGATGAAACAGGGATATCTGCATTAGGCCAACACTCTATAACTTCCTATGACATCAATTTCTTAATTCTTATAAACCAGAAATGACTAAGCCTTTGCTTCGATACCACAAATTGTAACACCCTTATCCTATACTTAACTGTAATCACTTTATCTCGAATCATTAAACATTATTTGTTATGCTTTATGACCGAAATAATATTTTTAATATAAATCCAATATATATACTATACTATTATAATTTTACTACATACTCAAGAGTCTCTATGAAAAAAAAAATTAAGATTTACATCAATTCATTCCAAAACTTCATATAGGCCAATGATTTTTGGACTAAGTTTTCCCTTTTTCCCAAACCTCAATACTTTATTCCAATGTAGCACCTTTAAGAATACCTTATCACCAATTTGTATTAAATATCTTTTCTCTTCGAGTCTACATCAGACTTCTATCTGTCACTAGCTACTTTTAACCTCTGCTTAATAGTCTTCACTTTCTCTTCTGTGTCTTTAATAATGTAGGAACCAATCATCTTACATTTAACTAACTGAATCCAAAAAATTAGGGTACTACATTTTTTACCATATAAAGCTTCAGAAGTTGCCATACCGATGGTAGTCTAATAGCTATTATTCTATGAAAACTTTATTAAAGCACGATATCTATCCCAACTTCCTACAAAATCAAAAACACATCCTCTCGGCATATCTTCCAATACTTATATAACCATATCTGATTGCCCATTTGTTTGAAGATGGAAAGCGGTGCTATAACGGAGCTATGTTCCCAAAGCTTGATGTAAACTTTGCTAAAATTTAGATGTAAACCTTTGATCTTGATCAAAAATTATAGATGTTGGTATTCCATGTGACCAAACGATCTTATTTACATAAAGGTTAGCCAATTTATCCATTAAATAATTTTGCTGGACTGGTATGAAATGAGCTATTTTACTCAATTTGTGAACAATCATCTATACTTTATCATGTTTTCTTTGTGTGAGAGGCAAACCTATACCAAAATCCATAGTTATATCATCCCATTTCCATTATAGAATTGGGATGGGATTTAACAATCCTAAGGGGAGTAGGTGTTTCGCTTTCACTTATTGACAAGTTAAATACTTAGAAACATATTCCACCACATCTTTCTTCATACCAGGCCACCAATAAAATTGCTTCAAATCCTTATACATCTTCTTATCGCCATGATGTATAGTGAACATTATATTATGCACTTCTCATAAGAATATTCTTTTCAATTCTTTATCATCTGGTACATATAGCCTGTGCTAATAATACACACTCTATCTTTTATTTTTAAACACTCATATTGGTTCCCTTCATGTAGTGATTGCACAATCTGTTGTAGTTTCCCATTATTCTTTTGAGCATTTATCATCGTTTGCCTCATATTAGGTCGAGATTTCAATTAACCTATTAATGCACCATTTGATGCAAATTTCCATTTACACTACTGTAACATCATAGTTGCCATCATCTTTTGAGCTAGAGCATTAGCCACCACATTCGCATTACCCGAGTGGTAATCAACTATATAATCATAATCTTTAAATATTTCTAACAGTCTTTGCAGCCTCAAATTCAGTTTCTTTTGAGTAAGTAAATACTTGAGACACTTGTCATCTGTATAAATTCTACCTCTTTCTCTATGCAAGTAGTGTCACCATATCATCAAAGCATACACTACTACTGCAAACTTTGGATCCTGCGTAGGGTAGTTCTACTCATGTGGTTTCAATTCTCTAGATGCATAAGCCACCACCTTGCCATCTCACATTAGTATACAACCAAACTAATTCCAAAAGTATCATTATGCATAGAATACTCTTTACCCAAAATTGGTTATGTTAGAACTAGAGCTTTTGTTAACATCTTCTTTAATTATTTAAAACTGGCTTGACATCGATTAGCCCAGTCAAACTTGATACCCTTTCATAGTAACTTAGTTAGTAGAGAAGCAATGACTGAAAATCCTTTCACAAAGCGATCGTAATAACCTGCCAAACTTAGAAAACTCCTTACTTCAACTAGATTTCGAGGAGGTTTACAATTAAAAATGGCTTTAACTTCATTTGGATCTACTCTAATACCTTTAGATGACACAATGTGTCTAGGGAAAGATCTTCCTTAAGCCAAAAATCATACTTGCTCAATTTGGCGAATAATTATTTCTCCCACAATGTTTGCAATATAATCCTCAAATGATCTATATGCTCAAATTCATTTTATGAACAGACTACTAAATCATCAATAAACACCACCACAAACTTGTCTAAATAGGTTCGAAATACCATATTCATTAAATCAATAAAAGTCATCGATGCATTGGTTAACCTAACAGGAATGACGAGAAATTCATAATGAGCATACCATGTTTTAAATGCAAATTTTGGAATATCTTTATATTTTACTCGAAGTTGATAGTATCCTGATTGGAAATCGATCTTTGAAAACACACCAACACCTTTCAACTAACTAAATAAGTCTTCTGTTTATGGCAATGGGTACTTGTTATTCATAGTTACATTATTAAGCTTTGTGTAATCTATACACATTCTTATAGTGCCATCCTTCTTTTTAACAAATAGAACTGGTGCACCCCACAACGACACATAAGGCCTAATGAAGCCTTTGTTTAATAACTCTTGTAATGAAACTTTAACTCCTTTAATTTCGATGGGGCTATTTATTTTAGAGCTTTAGAAATGGGAGTTTTACCACGTAAAATTTCTATGGATAACTCTACTCCCCTTTTAAGTTAAAGACTAGGTAAGTCTTCTGCAAATACTTCAAGAAACTAATTGATCATCGACATATCTTTATGCTTTACTTTCCCCTTTTTGAGTCAAGTGCTAAAGCTAAATATTCTTTAAACCCTATTCTAAGAAAATGCCTTGCTTGGATAGCATATATCACATTTGCTAAGGGTTTAGCTCAAATGCCTTGTACTAATACTTCTTTACCATCAGCATCTCTAAGTGTTACTGTCTTTGCCCTATAATTAATCATTGCATAATGTTTTGACAACCTATCATTGCCCAGTATTACATCAAATTCTCAAAATGTCAACTCAATGAGATCGATTAGAAATTCCTTTCCTTGTAGCATAATAAGACAATCTTCACAGACTTTATTAACACATACATTATCCCCCAATAGGCTAGTTATATAAATTTTAAAATCCAATTGGCACGTAGCTAACATATTTTTACCCATATTCCCAATGCAAACATAGGAATGGGTAGAACCAGGATCAATAATTACATGAACATCAGAATTAAAGAGAGAAAAAAATACCCGCTATAACTTCTGGGGCATCTCAATCCTCGTATGCTTTCATTTCATAAGCTTGAATAGGGAGAATAGAAATTGTAGGTCAATCAATAGCCTCAAATTTTTTGGGCTAAGATCCAAATTTGCTTGATCTGCCTCTGCCTTTACTAGTTGAGGGTGCATTAGAAGCTCCCTTACTACCTGATTGTATGGATCTTTGCTCCCATTTCAAAGGATAATTTTTCATCTAGTGGTTAGTGCTATCATATCCAAAGCATGCACTTGTCAACATCCTACATATGCCTTAGTGCTATCTTGAATAGTGACAACACATTGGTGTCTAATCTCCAATCTGCCTTACTAGTGTTTCTCTATAAAATCTAGATGATCATTGATGTCTTTCCCTAGTGGTAGGACTATTAACAAACTTAGCTGGCTGATTTTCCTACACTCATCTAGGTCTCTTACAAGTTAAGGATCTACATCTAGCCCTACTCCTTCTTTGTTCCCTTTCTCTCTTCGCCGACTCATTCTTCTCTACTCGAATGACTGCTTGAACAAGTTAACAAAAATTCACAGCTTGCAAAGATGTAGGCCTCATCAACCTCTCTTTGATTCGGTCATTTAATCCATCTTCAAATTGTCAACACTTGAAACCTTCAGTTAGCATCAACTCCAAAACATATTTACTCAAATTGCTGAACTCTTTCTCAAATTTTGCAATGGTCATAACTATCTATTTCAAGATTAAAAATTGCCTCAACTTTTCTTCTTTATAAGTTTCACTAAAATACTTCCTTTAAAACTCGTCTTTGAAAAACCCCCATGCAAGTAGATCTAGAAATTGAGGCTATTTAAGCACTAGTTGCCACCAATCATATGCTACTCCTTGGATTAAGGACACAGTACATGACATCTTTTGATTACTGAGCATTGAATCTCATTAAATATTCTTTTGAGTTTTATAACAAAAATTCTACTTCCTCAAATTGCTCTAAGTAGTGCCCAAGAATTCTTCCACACTATATTTTCTAATCTTAGCTATCAGAGCTTTAGTTACAGTTATCATTTGTAAAATTTAAGTCATATCTTAGGAAATCTTCCACAATGCTTCCCCAAGAATGGCTGTAGGTATATCAAATTGACTAGAAGCCAAAGATCCTAGATTAGAGGGATTCATTTGAATAGGCAAAGTACATTAAGCCAATTCTTCAATAGCTTCCCTAGATTCCTCATCTACTATCGATAAGAAAAATAGGGACAACTGCATTAGACCAACACCAAAATTTACCATTTAACATAATCTTAGACTCCTACTGATAAGCAATGACTAAACATATGCTCTAATACCAAAGTATAACACCCTCTAACTAACAACTTGTTTCTATCATCATTCAAATATCATTAACCAAGCTTTATTCTATTTTCTTGTCCCTTATATTGATTAACATATAACTACATTTGTTATCACTTACATGCTTTACCTTAATAAATATTACTTTGTATATATATATATATATATATATATGCCAACAAAAGTAAGAGTATAACATGAGTACATGTTTATATTATTTTAGTTTACATATACATTCTTATATATTTACCATTTTTAAAATAAAAAAGTTATACAAAAGATAAACAAGGACTTCATACATCCAACCTCTCTTAGGACTTATGTTGGCCTTCCTGATGCAGATTACAAAAGTCCTAGCTGAAGAACCTATATGGATAAACAACCTATGCTAAGCTATAAAGCTTACTAGGGAACAAATCATTATAAATGACCACACACATTGGTCATCACCAAACACTCAACAACTATGAGTTATAATATAGAATTCATAATAATAATAAGAGTAGAGTTCACAATTAAGAAATAAGAATGTGACTCAATAAATATAACACACAATTTAAACATACTAGTTCATTGGCAGCATTTATTTATTTTAGCCTTTGATACTTTTCCTATAACTCACCTGCCTAAGTTCTATGGATGTGGATAACGAGAACGATGGTTACCCATAGGTATCAATCATATAAATACCCATAGTGAAACACCTTACATCTAAAGCCTTTATCATTCATTATACTATATATTTAAGTCATGTTATATTAGGTTATTATCTCGATTAAAATCTACGTACATTATTATCACCTGATCCATCTAATCAATCAACCTATATATTAGTTAGGTGCTTCTCACATCTTTCATGTACTTTGATTTCATATGCATAATGACTCATTATGCAACCCATTATGATAATCATGCTAGATTCAACTATCTTAGTCTATTTACTATCATGCATAGCATTCAGCATTTCAGTACATATGAATATAAGCATTCTAGCTCCTAAATGCATGCATATACTAGCATTCTCACTATATGCTTATTAAAACATCATCTTCCATGTGACATACATATATTATATAACCTTTTATACATATTAAACATGTTAAGAAACTTGTAAAAAATTAATCAAAATCCCTACATCAACTTTTATAGACTGGTGTTGACCTGTCCTGATGCAGAGAACATTCCTATGCAAAAGCCTTGACTATAGAACCTACACGGATCAAATAACCCATGCTAAGCTATACAGCTTAGTAGGGATAATAAATATGAAAGACAACCACTTACAGTGATTGTCAAATTCATCAAATCATACATAATTTAAAAACAATCAAAGTAACATATAATTGATAATCATATGAAAAGAATATAATGATTTTGATCAACAATGTATTCCTACATTCAAATTAGTCTCCATAAATTCCAACACTTAATAAAATACTCTGTATAAATATAAGTAAAAAAATATAATACATGCATTAGAAAACTCAGTTAATCATGATATTCCTTAAATCATAAGCCTTGTTATATTGTAACTGACTATGATGTATTTATACTATAACTTAGCTTGCTTACGTTCTAAAGGTGGATAACGGGAATGGTGGATACCTAAGAGTATCAAAATGGTGGATATCCGAGAATATCAAAATTATAGACCTAAATGGGGTTGACTGTATGGTGGACCGGTCAAATGGACCCAAATGGGGTCAATTAACAACCCAAACTGTTGTTTGTGATCCAACAGGATCAACTGTATTTTAGACCTAAACAAGTCGATGGTGGCAGCTGCAATATCCCTATAGGCGCCTATATATCCACAATTAAACTCTAATTTCAAGCAATACTCTATTTAAATCTCTTTTCATATATCATGCTTGCAATTAACTCATCTATTTGCATATGTACATTCATAGGATAGATATATCATTGCTATGGCATAATTATATATGCAAATTCATATAATGTTTCACATACTTTTTAATCATGTTATCATCAGACATCACATAATGTATCATACATGTTTAAGTGCTCATCATAAAACATGCCTTGTTGAAAGAACATTGCATTATAGCACATCATATGGATGTGATCATGTAAAAATATTCATAATCACAAGTATATATATATATATATATATATACACATGTATTCATATAGGCATAAAACAATACAAGTACTAACCATTGAGCATCTGCCATTATAATATATACTTTAGCATGTTATCAATAAGGCACTACATATGAACATGATCATACTAATGTATTTCTTTAATTCATAATATAAGTGCATGTTGAAATACACATTTACTCTTCATAAGAGTACATACATGTAAATAATTTTTCATATAACAAGTAAGTATTTAAGTCCAATCACATATGCATATTTGATATAATTATCAACAATCTTTACTTAAGTACATCTGTGAACATGTATATATATATAAACTTTTATCAATAATCATATCACATGCTATATCCAATTCAATTATTTGTCATATAAACACATATTTAACATAACTATATTTAAACCAATATAGAAAATAAATTAAAATCCTGCCTACACAATCTCTGCATAAGGGCAGCATTCTGGATCCAACTAAGGTGCCCTTTTTTGTTTGGCAAATGTTATTTTTAGGCTAAGTGACCTTCTAAAAATTCATTTCCCTATATGTACAGTTTTTGAAACATCAAAATTCATCGCAATATCATATCTATAATCCAAGATATTCAAGAAACACCATAGACTGTTCATAAATTCAAAAATAGATATTGTTACCACTTGAAAAATTCATAGAATAAAATAGGGAATGAATAAGCCTAACTTTCCTTCAAAAAAGTTCTAATCCTAGGTTTCTAGTTTACCCAAAATTTTACAACATAGCATTTTGACTCTACCAAAATTTATGCCCAAAATACCACAATCTATTCCTTAACAGTGCAACTAGTTTTTATGAATTTCAAGCTAACATTAGACATTCATACATGCTGAATTAGACAATGCTTCCTTCATATAAAATGTTCATTTATAAGTCTATTTTGTATATAATTCAACCTCATAGCATTATAACCATTATACAAGGAATTACATCACATGTTCTAGAAAATGTTCTAGAACCGAAATCAGCAGTCCTCTATAATTTCAAGTGAAATTATGACTATAATATAGACATATTTAGCCAAAATTTTCTGCTACAAAGTTATAGGTATATTACTTATGTAAAGTATAAAATAAAAATTATCTCAATTTAAGCTTCCTAACTCAATTTATGCTTAAATTACAACAACTAGATTTTGGTGCTTATATGCTTCTTCTTATCAATCCTCCTATAAAATTTATGCTCAAATCAAATTGATCAATCTATCATATAACAAATAATTTTTCTAATCCATTTAACCACATACATACATGAGGGTCCTAAGAATCCTATACCTTGGCCGAAGATCCCCTAGCCTCAATCTTGTGCCTTCCCCTTTCCTTTGCTCTTCCTAACTTCTTCTTCTCCTTTCACAAAAATTCATCAATTTAACAAGAATTTCCAAAATTTTACTTACTCAAACCCAAAAAATAAGTAGAAGATGAAGAAGAAAATGATGAATTATCAAATTGATATGCTTACCTTAATGTTTACATTAATTGTCCTAGATTAATTTCCACATGCAATGATTTCTTCTTCAAGATCACTTAAAGGTTTATCAATGGAGATGAATGAAGGAATGAAAGAAATTTTGTAATTTTTTTCCATCAAGTTGCCATCCCTCTTTCTCTATCTTAACATAATGATGACTACTTATAAATGCAAGGGAAAATAGCCTCTTCAATCCTTTCTCTTTTTGCATGTCTCACTAAAGCCTCTCACCTTTTTGCATGTTGTAAATTGACCTTCCCTTTTATTCCTTCTCTTAAATCAATCTCTCAATTTATACCTTTAATCACAATTAACCCTTAAGATTCCATATTTATAAATTTACCCCAAAATTAATACTTCATACTTTAATTATACCCTTAAATATTATTAAACAAGAATTTTAAATTTTACTTTCATGCAATTACTATAATATAATGAATTTATCACTTGTCCCACACCTTATGTGAAATTCACAATCTAAATTTAATCTCAATTAATTATAACCCTATTAAAACCATACATTTCTTACTAGGGTCATGTTAGGGGTCTCACAAATCTCTCCCCCTTAAGGAATTTCATCCTCGAAATTCATACCTATTTAAAACAGTAAAGGATATTCCTCCTTTATGGCTGCCTCCGGTTCCTAAGTTATTTCTTATACACCATGATGTTGCCAAAGTACTTTGACTCGAGGAATTTGATTGCTCCTCAATTGTCTGATTTCCCTAGCCAGGATTCCTTTCAATTCCTCATCATATGTGAAATCCAGTTATACTTAAATATCTTGAACTTGCAACTTATGTGACTCATCCGATCAATATCTTCTAAGCATTGACACATGAAACACATCATAAAGCTTGGCTAATCTATAAGCCATTGGTCCGACTCTTTAAAGGATTTCATATGGACCAATAAACCTCGAACTGAGCTTCCCCTTTTTCCTAAATCTAAGCACCTACCAATAAACCTCGGACTGAGCTTCTCCTTTTTTCCTAAATCTAAGCACATTTCTCCATGGAGATACCTTAAGAAATACCTTGTCACCCACTTGATACTCGATATCCTTTCTTTTCAAGTCAGCATAAGATTTTTGTCTGTCACTAGCTTTTTTCAGCCTTTGCCTGATAACTTGAACTTTTTCCTTTGTATGCCTAACAATGTTAGGATCAATTATTCTGCATTCAGTTAACTTACTACAATAGATTGGAGTTCTACATTTCCTGCCAAAGAAAGCATTATATGGTGCCATTTGAATACTCTTATGATAACTGTTATTGTAGGCAAATTCCATTAAAGCCACATATTTGTCCCAACTTTCAGAAATCTCTAAAACACATCCCCTCATCATATCTTTTAAAGCTTGAATAACCCTTTCAGATTGTCCATCCCTTTAAGGATGAAAAGTTGTACTGTACTTAAGTTGTGTTCCTAACGCCTGCTGTAGACTCTACCAAAATCTCGATATAAACCTTGGATCTTGATCAAAAATTATTGATATCGATATACCATGTAACCGTACAATCTCTTTCACATACAATTCTGCGAGCTTGTCCATTAAATAATCTATTCGAATCGGTATAAAATGAGCTACTTTTGTTAACTTGTCCACTATTATCCAAACAACATTAGATTTTCTTTGAGTAAGAGGCAAATCGGCAACAAAATCCATGGTAATGTTTTTCCACTTCCACTGTGGAATCGGAATGGGATTCAAAAGACCTGGAGGAAACTAATGTTCTGCTTTCACTTGCTGACATGTTAAACATTTAGAAACATATTCAACAATATCCTTCTTTATATCAGGCCACCAGTAAAATTGTTTCAACTCTTGATACATCTTATTCTTGCCTGGATGCATAGTAAATGTAGTATTATGCACTTCATGCAATAATATTCTTTTCACTTCTTTGTCATCAGGAACACACAACATGTTATGGTAATATATACTTCCATCCTCTTTCACTGTAAAACCTGATTGATCTCCTTCACATATTGCTTTCACCATCTGTTGCAAGCTTTCATCATCCTTCTAAGCATCTAACACTGTTTGGCTAACCATGGGCCTAGCTTTAAGTTGTCCTAATAATGCACCATCCGATGTAAATTTCCATCTACAATGCTTTAACATCAATGATGCCATTGTCTTATGACTCAAGGCATTAGCAATCACATTTGCCTTTCCCAGATGGTAATCAACAATGCAATCATAATCTTTGAATAACTCTAACCATCTTCGTTGCCTAATATTAAGCTCTTTTTGAGTAAGCAAGTATTTGAGACTTTTATGATCAGTATAAATTCTGCATTTTTCACCATACAAATAGTGCCACCAAATCTTCAAAGCAAAAACCATAGCTGCCAATTCTAGGTCATGAGTCGATTAGTTCTGCTTATGCAGTTTCAACTATCTAGATGCATAAGCTACTACCTTACCATCTTGATTAATACACATCCAACCCAATCTTGGAGGCATCACTATACATTACATACTCTTTCCCTGAAAATAGTTGAGTTAACATTGGAGCTTTAGTGAACATTTTCTTCAACTAATCAAAGCTTGCTTGACAACGATCGGACCACTCAAACTTAATATTCTTCCTTAATAGCTTAGTGAGTGGTGAAGCAATGACGAAAAAACATTTCACAAAACAATGATAGTAACCTACCAACCCAAGAAAACTTCTAACTTCATGCACATTCTTAGTAACCTACCAAACTAGGAAAACTTCTAACTTCATGCACATTCTTAGGTGATTCCCAATTAACAATAGCTTTAATTTTACTTGGATCAACCCTAACCTTCAGCAGACATAACATAACCTAGGAAAGAAACTTCCTTAAGGCAAAAGTCATATTTACTTAGGCATAAAACTGATTTTCTTTCAAGGATTGCAATATAATCCTCAAATGTTCAGCATGCTCAGCTTCATTTTTGGAGTAAACTAATATGTTATCGATAAACACTATAACAAAATGATCCAAGTAGGATTTAAATACCTTATTCATAAGATCCATGAATGCAATAATTGCATTTGTCAAACAAAATGGCATAACAAAGAATTCATAATTCCCACAACGGGTTCTAAATGTAGTTTTGGGAACATCCCCATCTTTAACTCTGAGCTAATAATAGCCTAATCGCAAGTCTATCTTTGAAAACACACCAGCACCACTCAACTGATCAAAGAAATCCTTAATATGAGGCAAAGGATATTTATTCTTCACTATCACTTTGTTCAACTATCTATAATCGATACACATTCTCATCGATCCGTCCTTTTCTTAACAAATAAAACTGGAGCACTCCAAGGTGACACACTAGGTCTAATAAAGCCTTTGTCTAACAATTTCTGTAATTGAATCTTTAGCTCTTTTAATTCAGATGGAGCCATTCTATATGGCACCCTGGAGATCGGGGATGAACCAGGTAATAGATCAATAGACAACTCAACATCTCTTTTTAGAAGAAGATCAGGAAATTCCTCAGGATATACTTTTGGAAATTCTTTCACAACCAGTATATTCTCAAGCTTCACTGTATATCTTTATGAGTCAATGACTAAAGCTAAAAATGCTTCACATCCTTTTCTAAGGCAACGTCTAGCTTGCATTGCTAATATAACATTAGTCATTAGCTTAGAATAGTTGCCTTCGACTACCACTTCTTTGCCTTCATCATCCCTAAGAGTTACTATTTTCATTTTACAAGTCACCACTACATGATGTTTGGATAACCAATCCATTCTCAGAATTACATCAAACTCATGAAAATGCAACACAATCAAATCTGCTGAAAACTCTCTCTCCTGAACTACTATAAGACAGTTTTTACATACTTTATTAACATTTACACTATATCCCAATAGACTAGTCACACATACATCAAAATCTAATCATTGTATTTTAGACATATTTCTACCCAAATCCCCAATACAACTATAAGAATGAGTAGAGCCAAGATTAATAAGTGCATGTATGTCACAATTATAAAGAGAAAAAGTACCAGCTACAACTTCTTGAGCATTCTTTTTTAACACATTCTGTGGCTAGGATCCATGACGATTTAATCCACCCTTTCCTCTACCTGTACCTCTACCAGATGGGGGTGCATTAGAAGCTCCCATACTACCCTGTTGCTTAAATCCTTGGTCTTGTTTCAAAAGATAATTAGCCATAAAATGGTCAGTACTGCCACATCTAAAGCATTCTTTTGCAAGTTTCTTATAGTTACCCCAATGATGCTTAAAACAATATGGACATTCAGGTGCTTGACCCTCACTCTATCTTCTTGAAGCTTCCTTCTCAGATTTAAACTTGGTAGAGGATTCTTGTTTCTTTCCTTTGTTAGCAGAACTAAAAATAGACTCTGCAAGCTGACCTCCTTGAGCTCCTTTAAATCTCTTCACAGTGGAAGATCCTCCTCTAGACCCACTTCTTTTGTGCTCCTTCTCTCTTCTAGCTATCTTGTACTTTTCAACTTTTATGGCGGTTATAACCAATTGATTAAAATCCACCACATTTAAAGATGTAAATTCAAACAATTTTTCTTTGATTCAATTATTTATCCCATCTTCAGAATGTCTGCATTTAAAAACTCCTATCAACATCTCCTTAGGAACATACTTGCACAAACGGCTAAATTCTTTTTCATATTCAGCCACAGATAAAGTTCTTTGTCTCAAATTCAAAAATTTCTTCAATTTCTCCTCCTTCTATAGCTCAGTAACATATTTCTTTCTGAACTCTGCTTTAAAGAATTCCCAGGTAAGTGGGTCAGGTAGTTGAGGTTGACTTAACACCAGCTTCTAGCAATTATAAGCCATGCCTTGAAGTAAGGACACAACACAAGATATCTTGTAATTAGCAAGATAGTTAACTTAATCAAATATTCTCTCTAGCTTTTCTAACCAGAACCCGGCTTCTTTAGATTGTTCTAAATTAGTGCCCATAAATTTTTATGCCCCATGCTTCCTAATTTCAGATATTGGAGCTTTGGGCATAGTCATTCTTTGCAGAATCTGGGCCATATCCTGAGAAATTTTTAACAAGGCTTCTCTAGGAATAGTAGCAGGAATTTCATTTTGAAGGGATGATGAAGTCACTGGGTTATAAGGATTTGATCTAACCGAAAAATTGCTTTCGGCCGATTCTTCTATAGCATCCCTAGAGGAATTCTCCATCTTTAATCTATAAGAAAATAGGAACTTTTGCATTATCCCAACATGACACTATCTAATATTATAGAATCTTATACTCATATTGCCTAGAAAAGACAAAACCTAAGCTCTGATACCAAATTGAAACACCCTACATCTAAATCCTTTATCATTCATTATACTATATATTTAAGTCATGTTATATTAGGTTATTAACCTAATTAAAATCAAAAAACATTTATATCACCTGATCCATCTAATCAATCAACCTATATATTAGTTAGGTACTTCTCACATCTTTCATGTACTTTGACTTAATATGAACAATGACTCATTATGCAATCCATTATCATAATCACGCTAGATTCAACTATCTTAGTCTATTTACTATCATGCATAGCATTCAGCATTCCAGCACATATAAATATGAGCATTCTAGCTCCTAGATGCGTACATATACTAGCATTCTCACTATGAGCTTATTACAACATCATCTTCCATATGACATACATATATTATATAACCTTTTATACATATTAAACATGTTAATAAACTTGTACAAAGTTAATCAAAATCCCTACATCAATTTTTATAGACTGGTGTTGGCCTATCCTAATGCAAAAAATGTTTTTGTGCAAAAGCCTTGACTACAGAACCTACACGGATCAAACAACCCGTGCTAAGCTATACAGCTTAGTAGGGATAATAAATATGAAAGACAACCACTCACAGTGATTGTCAAATTCATTAAATCATACATAATTTAAAAACATTTAAAGTAACATATAAACAATAAGCATATGATAAAAATATAATGATTTTGATCAGCAATGTATTCCTATATTCAAATTAGTCTCCATAAATTCCAACACTTCATAAAATGCTATATACATATATAAGTAAGTAAAAGAATATAATACATGCATTGGAAAACTCAATTAATCATGATATTTCATAAATCATATGCCTTGTTATACTGTAACTGACTATGATGTATTTATCCTGTAACTTAGCCTATTTAAGTTCTAAAGGTGGATAATAGGAATGGTGGATACCCGAGGGCATCAAAATGGTGGATATCCAAGGATATCAAAATTAAAGACCTAACTGGGGTCGACTGTTCGATGGACCGATCAAATGGACCTAAATGGCTATTTGTGATCCAATAGGATTAACTGTATTTTAGACCTAAACAAGTCGACGGTGGCAGCTGCAATATCCCTATAGGCACCTATCTGTCCACAATTAAACTCTAATTACAACCAATACTCTATTTAAATCTTTTTTTATAAATCATGCTTGCATTTAACTAATCAATTTGCACATGTACATTCATAGGATAGATATATTATTGCCATGGCATAATTATATATGCAAATTCAAGTGAGTTTTGATGGTGTTCCAGGATATAAAACTCTAGTTTGGTCCTAAATTAGAGGTGGCTTAGTGGGGACAAGGTTGGTCCCTACTAATTTGATTGATTCTGCCCCTTCCAAAAACATGTGACTCAACTACGATGTTAAGTAACTCGGTAGGGAGGATAGGTATACTTGCCGAGTTGATTATTGGCAGCTATTCTACCTTACCGTGTGATTAACTTTTCACATAACAACTAAATCTTGTGGGCAAAATGATTTTTTACAAAGTTGTTTCTCTATATTTCTAGTTTTTAAATAATTAAAAATCATCTCATTTTAACTTTTATATCACAAGATGTTCACAAAATACTATAGACTGCTCCAAATGACAGAGCAAAAGACATATCTAGTTTTCAAACTAAGTTTTGATATGTTTATGTGTAGAAATAGACTTTTACTTCTTCATATGAAATTTAGGTAAGTGAGTCTAGTTTCTATCCCAGCTAAAATTACTTAATTTGAAGCTCTACAACTCAAGTCATAGGCAAATTAGTCCTGCTAGTTCAAGTGAACCCTCGAATAGATTTTGTTGTCATAAGAACAACACTTATATTTCGGTTCTTTTGCACAATTAAAATTCATATCGATACTTTGAATTCATTTATGCATCTAACATACCATCTCAATGCATTGAAAAGAAGCAAGCACACACACAAAATGGTAGAAGTTCCTGTACCTCTTGGCAAATAACCATCTCCTTCAACCTCTCTACACTTCCTTCTCTTCGCCTATACTTGCTTCTCCTTCTACATCAAATAAGGTATATATTGTTATATGTGTAGACATTCATCTAATCCCTTCAATTTAATTTCCATTTCATGAAACACAAAAAGAGATAATGAGAGAGCTATTACCTATAAAATGTCCAACCACCCAATTCTCTCTCCTAACAATTGTTATGGTTAGATTTAGGTGTTAGGATAGCTAGATTTAGGAAGAAAATGGCTGCCTTTTTATCCTTTGAAGTGGGCAGCCAATAAGTGTCCCTTAAATCCTTTGATTTCTCTTTTTTTCTCAAAAGAATTCTAGGGATGCTAGGTGGCTTTCTCTCACTAGGCCACTTGTTAGGTGTAGAGAAATTGCACTTAGCTCCCTTATTTCTTTTAATTTATTATTCCAACCCCAAAACTTTCTCTCTTCCTTTTCAATTAAGCCCGTAAATTACATTTCCTTCTAATTACGCACATCTGTGACTTAATGTAAAATGACCATATTGCCCTTTCTATTTTAACACACTTACCTTTATGTTCCCACCTATAATTCATTGAGTAACCCATCAAATATGAACCATAATTTCCTTTTAAAACATACACGTGTACATTCTCCTAAAGCATAGTTAACGAACTCACACTATATGTCCTAACAACTTTCTTAAAGTAACCCGAAATATATACTTTTTGGGATTAAGGTGGAGATTATACTTGTCGATTCTCTTATAGAGCTTTTCAAAAGCTTCAAAATAGCCCTCTTAAGTTGCTAACTTGATTATCATGTCATCAACATATACCTTTGCCTCCTTATTAGTCAAGTTTTGAAGGATCCTGGTAGCCATCCTCTAATAAGTGGCACCCGTATTCTTCAATCCAAAAGGCATTACTCGATAAGGAAAGGTTCCCTATTCTATGACAAAAGCTATCTTGATTGGATCTATAATCTTGCTTAGAATCTATTTATATATAGCATAACCATTAACAAAATTATACATGCTCCAATAGGAATGACATTAGTTCGCCGAGTTAGGTACTAAACGTCTACTAAGAACTTAGCTTCATTTGCTTACATACCTTCTCCTTAACCTTTTTCATTCAATTTCGTGTAAGTGTCCTAAGCTTCTGATTAATTGTCTTATAACTCGAATATGTAGGAATGGCATGTTTAGCAATTTCATGGTCAATCCCTGGCATATCTTCATAGGCTTAGGCAAAGAATTTTTCATATTTTCTTAATATTCTCTCAAATTTTTCTCTCTTCACGAGTTATGTCAGATGCTATTAGGATTTCCTTTTAGTTTTTCTGTAGTGCCAAGATTAAATGAAGTAGTACTCATTGAGGTAATGTTAAATATGAATTATTCATACTTGTGATCATACATAGTGAAATCATGAGAAACATCAGAAAAGTAAAAAAAAATAGTTCATATTATTAATATAATCAAAGACAAATACATAAGTATTGAAAATTTTTGGAAAAAAAAGAACATCTAAATAAGCATCTTTCTCCTTTGGTAGTGCAAATGTTGCAGCCGATGTTTCTCCTCCCTCCTCGAGAGCTTCCTTATTTGTTTCAAGCATTGTTTCTTTGACCTCTACATTTTCTTTTCCTTTCACTCTAGTGGCAAATAGGTGTGGGATAATAACTTCTTTTGAAACCTCAAAATCTCATTCAGAGCGATAAATTAAAATTTCTTTATCCCAAAAAACCCTTAATCGGCTTGATACTCTAGTTATCCAATCAAACACATCACTAAACATTTCAAATTTAGGGATGACCATGCCTCCAACAATGTATGGCTCTACGTCCCCACAATAGTTTTATCCTAATGATGTTGGCATAAAATTGTCTAAAATATAAGGTATCTATGCTGATTCTACCTTAGTCTTACCTTTTTTCCCCATCGTAGCATAATCTAAATCTTTCCTATCATATTGCCCCTTTGTCATGATAACGGTGTAGGGCCCTTACAATTCCTTTCCTAACCTAGTGCATGCGAAGAAATGCATCTTCTTTATCATGTTAATAACCTGTGGGTTTTCTACTAAACCACTCACTGTCAGCATCAATCATTACCATATAAAAATTGCTGAAAGGTTGATTAGATATTTCGAAAATCAAAACCTTATTCTCTCTAGTAGCTTTAATCGTAATCACTTAGCCCTTAAACAAAATTTTTATCATTTGGTGTAAAGTGATGGGACTTCTCCAAGCTTATGGAACCATAGTCTCCCCAATAACACTAAAGAATTTGACAGAATTGGTAACACCCCAAATTTTACCTCTAATTCAACTAATCTTATTTTCACAATGGCCTTAAAAGTACCAGCAACCTGCCTTCTAGAATTATCATAAGTAAAGATGGTTAAATTAGACTTGCTCAATATAGACTCATTCAAACCAAAAGTAGGGATTGCCACTAATGGGAAGACATTTATTGGGGACCCATCATCAACCATGACATAAGGAGTGTGCTTGCCATTAACTTGGGCTCTTATAAATAGAAGGCGATTGTGATTGCGAACCTCGATGGCCAAATCTGCATTAGTATAAACAACATTTTGTATTTTACCTCTTTTTACATAATCCAATAACTCTAAAGGGGAAAAAAAAGTTCCCACAATCAACTTGCATAAGGCCTCAACAAATTTCTGTCTTTGGGATGGTGACTGTCTAAGTAAATCCCAAATAGAAATTTGGGCTAGAGTTTTCTTCTGTTGTTTCAAAATCTAATTTTTTTTCTTATTTTTTCTTTGTAGGCAATGTCATAGGAGTCTGCTGCTTCTCTACTTTAGGCACAAATATCCCATTTCTAGTGATAGTCCTAACGTTTTCCTCACTTTCTTTACCCTTGGCATCCCATAAGACTACAAGTTCTGCTTCTTCTCCCTCTTTACTATCATTGGTTGACCCTAACAATCAATGATGCTAATTAGCTTATCTTAACACTGTGTTGCTTCATTCTTCTCTAGAGTAGAACAAGTAATACCCACATACTCATTCCTATATAGATCCCTCATCACATACCACTTAGGTAGGCTCGATCCTATTATGAAGACCGGTAATGGAACAACATTGTAACTAGCCTTTTTTCTCTTCTCCTTTTTTTTAGTAGGAAATTAACATATTATCAATAAGGTCCTAAATTTTATCCCTTAAATTCCAATAGGGATTAGTTAAGTGCCATGTGTGCTGATGAAAAGTATGCTACTATCATGCTCGGTTACTCGAAATTCCTTAGTAGAGACACTAAGACCTGAGGCAACCTAGATTAGGGTTAGTTGATATGAGGAACTAGTCATATTTCTAATAGAAAGCATGAATTTCAAAGCTTTAACCTTGATTTCCACATTTTTATAAATGTTTTTATGGGTTTTAGAATTATTTTTCCAAGAGTTTTGAAAATAATTTCAAAAACCTTGAGTTTTGGCCTCTAATAGTGATAGATGGTCATCTGTCATGTAAGGACAACCATCTATAGCTATCTTCCTTCAGTCTAGGTTAAATTCAAGGATATTTTCATAATTTAGGGAATCATGTAAGGATGATCGTCTACCATCTACAAACGCACATCTATAGGGTTATCTCTAGATTCATGTTATGTTTATAAGGGTAATATTCTAGGCTATACTCTTTCTCTAGATTCATGTTATGTTCATCCATTTAAACATATTTACATATTATTTTGTCAAACACAATGCCATGTTACATGTCATTGGATTTGTTTATTTGATAGTTATCTATAGCACTGTTAACCAATACTTAGCTTTATCACTCTTTCTTAAACCATTAAACATACTTTACTACGGTACTATGCCAAAACAATATTATAAAGAGATCTTAATATAAAACTTAATCCAACATAAGTACCATATCATTAAAAATCTTTACTATATACTTGAAGAGTCTCTTTACATGTAATAAAATACAACTATTAGGCATCTTTACATACACTACTTCTAATACCAAATGAAGACTTTTAACAAAAAGAATCAAAATAAAAGTCCATACTTTTAGTCTCTATCTCTCTAACTTGTGTTGACCATCCTACTGCAGATATTATCCTTGAAAAAAAATTCCTTTTTTGCAACCTACACGGATAAAACACACATGCTAAGCTATAAAGCTTAATGGGGATCACAAAACAGATGGACAAACACTTTATAAGTCAGCAAAATGCACACAAATAAAACATATTTTTGAGTATAGAAATCCTATCATTAACATAATCTTTATAACATTTTTAGGTACTATTTGATCATATGCTATACTTATTACTCATATCAAATGGCTATTGATATTCATCTTTTTAATCACTTTCTTGATCTTAGAAATATTATGTGACATTTAGAATCTTATGCATTAAGTTCACTTTCTTAATCCCTATATGTTACTCTAATCTTATCACTTTGACTTACTCGTCTTATGCTATTCCATGTTAGTATTGATTAGAAATCACAAAAAGACCAAGTTACAAATCATATAACTTTATGTTACAAAATTGAGTCCCTAAGTAGGAGTAAATATTAATAATTTTACATCGCATAATCATAGGCAACACATCCTAAGTATCCAATCCATGTTTTGACTCTAACAAGTCTTATTATCATCAACATGCCATTTCTTATTCATAATAAAACAACATTTTAATTTACTATTACATTGTCATACTAATACTTTTATCTCATGTATATATTACATAACCTTGCATACAAATCCATGATCCATTTACTTTAACATGTATGCAGTCATACCTATCATTACAAGGTTAAATAAGAATCAAGTAGCTAAACGAATGCACATTAACCAATACAAATATGGTAAGTCATCACATTGTTCAAGTACAACTACATTTATCTTAGATTTCATTCATACAATCATCAAATTACTCTTTCTCTCCATATCATGCTTTTCTTATATTATACAATGAGACATATAGTATATATGTGAAAGCAAGTAAAACACATGACAATAAGATCTTGTATTCACCAATATAATTAGTATAAAAAATATGCATGAAGTACTAGTTCATATGCATAGTCTATAGGTCTAGTAGGCTCATGTGACACTGAAATGCCAATTTCATAATTATAATGAAACCACTCTTTCACTACATGTCTTCCATATACCATATAGAAACAATATGAAGATCAATTTAAAAAATATCATTTTCCTTTATCTTTTAATTTAATATGATACTCTTTTTTACTTTGAATTAGGCCTGCATTTTTTTAAAGAAGTGGATAACAGGTTATACGGCTATACCCAAAGGTACAAAAAAGATACCTGAAGGTATTAAATAGTGATCCCTTATGGGAATAAAATTGTACAGTAGGCCAGTCAAGCAAACCCAAATGGGGTCAGTTACAACCCAAATAGGGTTGAACTGTATTGCATAAAGATCCAAACGGGGTCGACGGTAACCCCATATGGGGTAGATGGTAACAGCTGCAAAATTACCCTTATAAGCATACCTATCTATCCACAACCTAGACACAAACTCAGGCAAATAATTTTCTTTACTTTAACTTTCTTTACTGTACTTTACTGTGTTTAATCATATACATATATGTACATGTATACTCTTATGTAACTATGTATAAGGTAATCATATACATGCTTATGTTTAACTTTCTATAAACATGTGATCATGTGCGTTGTTAAGTATTGTTATTTTATACTTTACTCTTTTCTCATCATATACATTTAGATGTTCATTCATATATATTCATTTATATCTATGAGCATGGTTTCATGCATATGTTCATGTATAAATTTTATATAATATGCTATCATGTACATAATTTAATATAAATATTTTGTACTTGTAATCATAGGAACTTATATTGCATGGAAAAATCATATGTGCCTACCATTACGATTCTATATCCATCCCTCATGCATCTTTATGCCTTAATACATCATCACATATTCATAATACTTAAACATGTTTAGTAAATATGATTAGGATATTATAGCCAATAAAGTTGCTCCAATGTATAAGTTATTCCTATTTCAAGTTTGGATCCCAATCATGTAAGCACACATACTTTACTATCATTTTCAGATGATACTTTCATCCCAACTATATCCATACGAAAACATTGCACATGCACCTTATCATTTATCAATTGCACTTCTAATCCTTCATAAGCGTTTATATAAGTGTATATATATACATTTATTTGTAACAAGCAATCCCATAAATATACAAAGTTTGTAAACATGTAAATCTTTAACATTATACATCATAATATAATGATTCATAATGGCATATGTTTCTAGTATTATTTCATGTGAATCATTAAGGTTATAACTATACATTTACTCATATACATGTCATATACACATATTATTTTCATTTTCATGAATACCTTTGCCTTTACACTTTAATGTTAGTATCCTTCTTTTAAATTTATATGACATTGATCATTATATAGTTCATACTTGCTTACTTATTCCTCTTTATACAATATTTATTCATTGTGAAATGCTCTAAAGATGTTTAAGGAGGCTTAGGTAGGCTTTGGTAACAATTTAGAACCTTTAAATCAATTATAAATGAAATAAGGAAGAGTCACGGTCATTACCAAATGTGTTCTAACCGTGACATAAGTGTATTTGAGGTTCTACACTAACCTCACGATCAACAGGTAAAAAGCTACTAACCATGACATAGATTCTGTCTAAAGGCAGATTCACTGGTTCATCTTGTCTGCAATTTTTGACCTACTAAAAATCTTTTTTAGGCTAAGTTCCTTCTACAAACTTATTTTGCTATATTTATAGTTTCTAAAACATTAAAATCATCTCATTATCATATCTACAACTCAATATATTTTAAAATTACAAAAGGCTATTCCAGTGACAGGGCAGCAGTTAATTGCGATTTTTAACCTAATTTTAGATAGCTTTACAGACATATTTAAACTTTTAGTTCTTCATAAAAAATATAGATTTGGAAGTGTACTTTATTTAGAATTTTTTATCATAGCATTTAGGCTTCTCTAATAAAATTTATATGTAAAATACTAACATCTGCACACAAAATCAATACAACAGCTCACATCCGATTTCAACTTAAAATTAAACAGACTTAAAGGCAGAATCACACAAATTTTTATTCTATAAAGTTATAGAGCTACATCTTAGTGAATTTACCAACTTGAATTACCAAAATTAGAGTTATAAAACTTGAGATATACTTAAAATACTGAAACTCGTTCCTAATGAACTAACCCAGATTTCTACTTCTTAAATCTTCAATAAAAGAAAACATACAAGGCACAATCCTTTATATTTCCCCTTATAATTATATTTTCAACTCAAAATACCATTCATTACACATTTATCCACATTTACTCAAATGAAAACCAGATGCAAAATTATTAAAAATCCCTAACCTTTAATGGAAGACCAATCTTCCATCAAGACTTCTTGCTATTGTCTTCTTCTTCTTCTTCTTCTTCCTCTTCATAAGACATGTAGTCATAAATTAAAAATAATTCTCAATATACAAAGTTTTAACCTTAAGAAGAAGATGATGATAATGAAATATGGAGAAGAACACATTACCTTTAAAATCTCCATTCAAAACTCTTTGAATCTAAACTCATAAATAGAAATCTTGAAAGGTGTTAAGAGAGGGAGCATGTAAAGGATTTTTTGAGAGAGATGAAAGAAGAGAAAAAATATGCATTTTTAAAGCTAATGCCATCCCCCCTCCCTTTAAAAACCATATAAATAAATTTCTCTCTCTTACATGCATTCTCTAAAAGTTTGTGTGAAAGGGAAAATTTCAGTTTTGGTCCCACCATTTTTTTACATGTTAGAAATCATCCCCTCCTTTGTTTCTCACTTTTAATTTATCCCCACACATACTTGCTTTCCTTTAATTGCACCCCATCTTCCTTTGTTTTATTAATTTGACTCACTAATACTTAATTTTATCATAATTGACCACTTAACTATAATTCCCTTTTTCAATTGCACACTTGCATACAACAATTTCAATTGACTTTCTAACCTTCTACCATATGAAAGCATTAATCCATAAGGTCTTAACTTAAAATAATTCCTTTAATTAAGCTTTATTTGACATTAATAACATGATAGTGCCTTTGAATTCTACTAGGGCCTATTTTGGGTCCTTACATGATCTTAGTCATGCCATGGCTATTTAAATTATTTAATATGTATTAGAATGCCAGGATAAGTTTCCTAATGTTCTCTCATTGATATATGAAAGAATTTTGATTTAAATTCTATTTTCCATGTTTTATATTGTTTTGGCATTGATTTGAATCTCATTATTGTTTCTTCATAGATTTGAAGTGTTTTTGTTAGTGGTTATGCCCTAGGCCAAACATTAGGCCCATATGTAATGTCACATTTCATTTTGTAAAATTGGATTCTCTTCATATTATTATATTGTTGGCATGTTACGTTATAATAATATTTGTAAATAACAATTTAATGTTATTTTGACTATCCCTAGTCATTTATCATTAAATGATTAATGATAAATAAAGACTAGTATAAGTTTGATTGATAATCATAGGATGATTATATATATAGTGATATGAATTAAAATTATAAGTACTTATTAGAGAACAGAGTATTGGACAGACCCGCAATGAGATACCACATAGGTTAATGTCATTAGTGATCTCATAATAGTTATGTTATCGATCCTTAGACCTGAGATTATCACAGTATCCTACATGGCGAACATTATGTTTTAACATAATCAAATATTATCTTTAATTGGATAATCATAAAGGTTATGATTGGACATAATGAGAATCATCCAGAGGATAGTGAATAATCAAGAAGGAATTTATCCCTCTCTTATGAGAGAGATATCTATTGGGCCCTTCGATAATTAGGACTGAGAAATGTATAGCCGTGCTCAAATGAATTGATGGAGCGATCAATATCATTTGATATTATCAGTCTACTTAGTGATCGAGAAATTATATGTTTGGACTATATAAGTTTGACATGGATCATGACTTATATTCAAACAAGATATCCTGAGACAAATGAATTATAACATGTTCTATTAGTTTAAAATTGAATTATCAATATTCATATTATTTGGATAATCATAATGTCTTGCTAGAGGCCGCTTATGACTTGTGGGCCTATGATGAGATTGGAGCCCACTGCTAATATAATATAAACCTATTGGGTCACATACATAAAATGTGATGAATAGACTAAGGGTTAATTCGCCCATTTGAAATTTTATTTTGTGATAAATTAAAATTCGAAATAAGCAATAATAATAATAACAACAACAACAACAACAATAATAATAATAATAATAATAATAACAATGTTTAAGATTAATATTATTTTTATTCTTATTTTAAATAAGAAATAAGGTATTTCTTATTATAATAAAAGTGGTGAATAATCAAGAAGGAATTTATCCCTCTCTTATGAGAGAGATATCTATTGGGCCCTTCGATAAGTAGGACTGAGAAATGTATAGCCGTGCTCAAATGAATTGATGGAGCGATCAATATCATTTGATATTATCAGTCTACTTAGTGATCGAGAAATTATATGTTTGGACTATATAAGTTTGACATGGATCATGACTTATATTCAAACAAGATATCCTGAGACAAATGAATTATAACATGTTCTATTAGTTTAAAATTGAATTATCAATATTCATATTATTTGGATAATCATAATGTCTTGCTAGAGGCCGCTTATGACTTGTGGGCATATGATGAGATTGGAGCCCACTGCTAATATAATATAAACCTATTGGGTCACATACATAAAATGTGATGAATAGACTAAGGGTTAATTCGCCCATTTGAAATTTTATTTTGTGATAAATTAAAATTCGAAATAAGCAATAATAATAATAACAACAACAACAACAACAATAATAATAATAATAATAATAATAACAATGTTTAAGATTAATATTATTTTTATTCTTATTTTAAATAAGAAATAAGGTATTTCTTATTATAATAAAAGTGGGCTCGAAGTTTTCTCTCTCTTAATTAGGGTTAGGTCAACTATATATATAGAGAGATGTATATATAAAACCCTAATTAAGCAAAAGAAGAATAAGTAGCCGCCACTTAAGACAGAAAGAAAAATATCATTTTCTTCTATAATCTCAAAAGAGAGAAAAACCCTAGCCACCGAAGAAGGGAGCTAGCACCCCAGGCAATTCTCTTCGTTGCATTCACATGTTGATACCAGTAGAGCGTCCCGTTTCACATGAAGTCACACCTACGATTTGATTTGTCTACGCTTCGAGAGATTGGTAATTGTTACACTCCTCCTTCTATTAAATCAATTGGATTGCTTGGGTCCATGGTGGGTTTCCCTTTTCGCTATGAATTTTTTTAAAATTTTAATATTTCGAAACCCAATAGTGGTATCAGAGCCACTTGCATGTTCAGTTGATTCAATTTTCATATTTCTATGTATTTGATGTGTGCAAAATTGATTTTATGTGATATGAACAGATTGTATGTTAATACATGATAAGTTAGTAATTGTTATAATCATTTATGTTAATCTGTTCATATGGGATATGAACGAAATTAATCTATTTATATGAGATATAAATGCAATTAATCGATTGATGTTTAAGATATAACACATATAGGTTGCGAAATTGATATATGTTAATATGATTAACATGTGTATGTTAATTCTGTTTTAACATGATTAAATGAATTATTATGAGATTCAATGTGTAATCTATAGTAAATTAAATTCGGTGGTATTTTGTATCGTTCTTATGATTGTTTAATGTGATTAAACATTTTGTGATATGATCAGTGGATTTGTATTTTAGGATACAGAATAATGTTTTTTAGGGAAGAAAATTGTTAATGAGATTAACATTGCCGATTTCAATAAATCGTGTTATCTAATCGTAGCGTATAATGTATGGTTAATGTTATTATTCACCGATTTCAATGCATCAATTTTATGCGATTAATTGAGTTTGATATGCAATGACTTGATTTTAATTGATGTATGTATGTATGATGTCTTTGCATGGTGTATAGCATGGCCAATTAAGACCCTTGTGATGGTGTTTAATTTATTTTCATTTTATGGGCTTGTAATTTTAAATACAACCCGCATGTCGTTCTTTTGTTGTAATTTTATTTTACTATTAGCTTTAGTAGAACATTTTATTTCATTATTGTAATGAAGATAAAGGAATTTGATGAAGACCCTGAAGGGGATCAATCTAATTCCATGATGATGGAGGTGCAAAGAGGAAGCTGTTGATCAAGACAAGTTTATGTAATTTCACCTAGGATTGACCTTTGATCTTCATATTGGCATATAAAGATCATATAGCTTTGGCCATGCTATTACACATTTTATATATTATGCATATTATATCGGTATATGATGCGATGAATGATTATATATGTGTATGAGATGACATGTGTGGGATGATACATGATATATAAATAAATAGACATCGTAACTTAAAATTTAAAATTCCCTCACTAAAATTTTAAGTCTTATGCCACCCGTAATTATATCACCTATCAAGACTAAGATCACCAAAATGTAGGTTCTACCAAAGCAAAGTACATTAGGTTATCATAGTAAGATATGATGGGTAATAGTGCTACCCATATGTTTAAAAATGGTTGGACTTAATTAGGCTATCAAAATGGTTTTAGGCCTAAGGCATAAGATGGGATTATAACATGCCGGGACATATGTTGTCAAAATCCCATAAAGAATCTAAGAGTTACATGAGATGTAATTGGTAAGCAGTTATCTATCTAAATAACTTAATTTTAAGCGTCATGCCAAAGTTGACTTAGAATTAAATGAAATATGGATCTTAGCCCACTAAATATTACAATTATTGTAATTAACATTGAGGGTGAATATTTTTGTGGGAGTTTTAAGAAATACCCTAAAATGAAATTGGAACTAATTTTAATATTTATTTTGCATATTTGTAGATCAATGGCTTCAAATAACACTTCTATACTATCACTAAGATCAATCCTTGAGAAGGACAAACTAAAAGAAGATGGCACTAATTTCCTTGACTGGTTTAGAAAATTGAAAATTGTTCTCAAGCAAGAAAGGAAGCTATATGTGCTTGATGACCCTGTTCCTCCTACCCCGCTTGCTGATGCCCAAAAGGCAGTTAAAGACAAACAAAAGAAACATATTAATGATTCTATTGATGTGGGATGTGTAGCACCCTCTATGCCTATTCTCAATTCCTAATATTCCTTAATTAATTCTACGTTTTTTACTTTATTATCTAATTATCGAAAAATTGACAATATAACGGCTTAATTTTCTTATTTCTCAAATCTGTAAAAAGATAAAATTTACACTCCCAATTATATTTTCTCCAACTTCCAAAACTCTGGGTAACAACTCAACACTTCTATATTCTCCCATTTTTTTCAAGTCATAACATATCATTATCCATCCTTCACATTCACATACAAAATATATATACATTACAAAATTATTACACAAGCCAAAATCCAAAGCTACTATCCCTAATACAGTGCATGCCATCTATTAATCTTCACTGCTGGCCTTGCACTCCTATCCCTGCGTGCAGTCACAAAACTACACGCTAAGCAAACTAGTTGTTTAGTGTTGGATGTATGTACATAAAATTTCACGTACTTAAATTTTCAATTAAAAGTCATTTTTTCCTTATAATAATTTAATTAAACTTTTACACTTTAAATAAATTAACCATTTATTCTATATACATAAAAATTATTATCCATTTATTCTGAAATACATTATTCCTATTTAATTTTAATAATTTCTCGCTTTAATTGTCAAATTTCCTCTTCACCCCTTAAATTTTACTTTTTCCTTTTAGTTGACCAATTTTGACTTTTTCTTTAAACTAACTTATTTAATTTCAAGTTAAACCCAATTAGCTTATTTTAATTATTACTTCACTTTAATTATTCAAACTGCATTTTAGTCCCTAAAATTTTCTTAGGGATGGTAAATTACGATTTAGTCCATAAACTTTAACTTAACTATAATTTTACCTTTTTTGTCAAATTATCCATTTTACCCCTTATTGCTATATTTTTCATTTTAGTTGACCGTTTTACCCCTGAATACTCATATAATTACAATTTTACCCTTAATTACTTATTTAACCTCATTTTTTATCATTATCTTTTTTACCTAGTATACATTAAAATTTACCATTTTGCCCCTAGTATATTATAGTGGGCTACCAATAGACTGGATAAACGGAACAAAATAACCCATACGCTGGAGGGACCATACCACTAAGGTATGATATTCTACTCCAGTATCATATCAGAGTGAGCCGGCTAATATCAGTCCCATACAGTTACGATTATAATACCCATATCAGATACAACAACAGAATCAGAAATCTGTGGCATAATGCAGTACCCCTATGGCTAGCCACACAATCCTAAAGCCCCGGTTACTCAACTGAACACTAAGGGCAGTACATTCATGATATTTTTATATCTCAATTATTCTTATCACAATGTTATAATCACTTTTTAGCGTAAATTGTTCTTATATTTTTTTTTACTTTGTACATCTTCGTATAATTGCATTCATACCTTAAAATTTTATTAAGCATACCATTCCACATATAATCCCATTCAGCCACAAATGAAAATTCAACTTCTAAATTCTTCATTCCTCTAATTTTAAGCCACACAAGTTTTAAAATTTATCTCATAACATAATATAAAGAATTACATCAAATTCATGTAATTATCCCTTAGTTACCAAACTTTCCCTCATTATGTAACTATTACATAATTAGTATAAATTCTCATATTTAAGTTTTGTCATCATAATTTCATTCTCCACATCTTTAATTAGTTATTTATCATCAAATGCCCAATTTTATATCTTTCTACATTAAGGCACCTTAAGGTACCATATTCGGCCACATGACTCCCATGCCTTTTTATTTTAATTTCTTCACTTAATTAAGTTTCTAACAACTTATTATAGCATTATATCATGTTACCTTAAATTATTTAACACTTACATGTAATTAAACATAGTTACATAATAGGAAATTTATGGAATTTCAATTAAAATAGTGAAATTAAATGTAATAAACATCCACTAACCTCACTATAGCTCGTTTGGCACCTAGTGCTCCTTCTCCTTGCCCTTTCCCTCTTTTCCTTCCTTGTTTTCTTTTCTTTCCCCTTAATGGCCAAAAATTCAAAGAATTTAAACACCACATTAGCTCATCAATTTAAGTAATATAAAATCACTAATGCACTCTCCTAGTCTAATACTACATGCTATTATAATTTCTACTCAAATCTCACAAAACCCCAAATTTTTATCTTAAAGTTTTTACCTTAATCACTAGATCTATTGGCCTCTCCTTGTTGCAAGCCCTATTTAGAGTGAAAGAGGATTAATTTTTAAGTACAGGAATGAAATTAGGGGGCTAAAATCAAGAGAGAGAAAGCTTAGTTGAAGAAAAATGGAGAAAGGTGAAGGAAAATGGTGGTCTCATTTATGCTGGAAAAAGGAGAGGAAAACACTGGAATTTTGAGGTGAATTCCAGATATTTTGCTACTTATATCGGGTACTTTAAGTATGCAAAAGGAAGGGCCATGATTCATTGTGTAACTATTGAATCAAATGGCTTTAATTTTTGCCACATGTCACTCATCTAGGAACTTAGGCTTATCCTACTTACTTGAGCTCACACCCACTTAATTATAGCCATAATTTAACCATTCTCACGAAATTTCATGTTCAAATTCTTTAATTTGACCCTCCGATTGACTTGATCTTGATTTTTCACTTTGAAATATGAATTTTCGATTCTGATGTTGGATTGCCCTGAAATTATCCCGAATGCCACTATATATAATAAAATATGTGGTAAAAATTTCAACTCATTGCGATAAACTTTTAGCTTCGACAATCTATCTGGCCAGTTCGAAACCTGAATTTCCAAAATTACCAGAATTATCATTTTTCAGTTCCCTTGATATCACTACACTATTTATAGCATATATATGAAATTTGAAGTGAATTGGAGATTCTAAGGTCTTCAAATAGTCAGTCAAATTTTTGGTCAAACCTATGTCGAACCGTGAAATATTTCTTCTTTTGCCCTTTTGAAAATATATTTGACCTCAATTTCTACATAAATTGTACCATTAAACTCTACTTAACATGTACTTTTATATTTTATGTTAAACTCGTACTGCCCGCCGAGTCACCCCTCGAATTTTTTAGGTCGGTACGTTTAACGATGCATTCATTTCAAATTTTTCAGTCCTAGTCAACCCTAATTAATTCAAAATTTGACCGATAACTATTCATAGTTTACAACATGTTATGCAATGTAAATGAAAAATTTGGGGGCGTTACAGTACTCCCCCTCTAAATAAAATTTCGTCCTTGAAATTTACCTGGACCGAATAGATGGAGGTATTGTTGTCTCATAGTGTCTTCAGGCTTCCAAGTGGCTTCTTCCACATTGTGATGTGTCCAAAGTACCTTGACTAATGGAATCGATTTGCTTCGAAGTTTTCTTGTTTTCCGTGACAAAATTCTCACTGGTTCTTCATCATATGACAGATCAGGTCTCAACTTTATATCGTCTGATGTGATAACATGAGAAGGATCTCAGCGATATCTCCTTAGCATAGAAACATGAAATACATTGTTGATCCTCTCCAGTTTAGAAGGTATTTTCATCCTGGATGCTACTGGTCCCACTCGCTGTATTATCTCATATGGTATGATAAATTTAGGACTCAGCTTGCCTTTCTTTCCAAAGCAAAGAACCTTTCGCCATGGTGAAACCTTCAGAAATACCTTATCCCCAACATTGAATTCTATGTTCTTTGTCTTTAAATCTGCATAGGACTTTTGTTGATCTGTCGCTGCTTTCAAATTATCTTTAATTAATTTCACATTTTCTTTTGTTTCTTTTATCAAATCAGGTCCCACTAACTTGCCTTCACTCAACTCTGTCCAACACAAGGTGTTCTGTATTTTCTCCCATACAATGATTTATATGGTGCCATCTTAATGTTGGATTTGTAATTGTTGTTATAAGCAAACTCAACTAAATGAAGATATTTCTCCTAGCTGCCTCCAAATTCAAGTACACAACACCGCAGCATATCTTTTATAACCTATATTACCCACTCAGATTGACCATTCATCTGTGGATGAAAAGCTATACTGTAGTCCAGGCAGGTTCCCAATGCTTCCTAAAGTTTTTGCAAAAATTGAGAAGTAAACCGTGGGTCCTTATCAGAAATTATGGATACTGGAACACCATAAAGCCTTACAATCTCATTCACATAGATCTCCACAAATCTGGATAGGGAGAAATCCGATCTCACTGGAAGAAAAATCGTAGATTTTGTCATTTTGTCTACAATCACCCAAATGGAATCATGTTGTTTCCTTGTCAGTGGTAAACCAGATACAAAATCCATAGTGATTCGTTCCCATTTCCACTATGGTATAATGATAAGATGTAATAACCCTGAAGGTACCTAGTGTTCAGCCTTGAATTGTTGACAAATCAAACACTTTGTCACAAAATCTGCGATTTTCTTCTTCATACCCGACCACTAGTACAATTTCTTTAAGTCTTGGTATATTTTGTTGCTATCGGGATACATAGCATAAGGACTGTTGTGAGCTTCTGTCAAAATAATTTTCTTCAAATCTGCATCATTAGGTACACATATTCTACCTTTGTAATACAAACAGCCATCACGACTCAAAGAGAATTCCATACTCTTATCGGTTTGCACCTGGGGATGTGAAATTATAGAAGCCAATTTATAATCCTGTCTTTGAGTAGCATTTACTTGTTGAAACCAATCCGATCTCAGTTGTATTTTAGCCACAAGTGCTCCATCTTGTGTCACATTTAACTTCACTTTCATAGCTCGCAGGGCCATCAAATGTTTTCTACTAAGTACGTTAGCTACCATGTTTGCTTTGCCTGGATGAAAATCCATTAAGCAGTCGTAGTCTTTGATCAACTCTAACCATTGTCTTTGTCATAGATTAAGTTCTTTTTATGTAGGCAAATACTTTAAACTTTTATGATTAGTATAGATGAAACATTTCTCCCCGTACAAGTAATGTCTCTATATCTTTAGGGAGAATACAATAACTGCTAGCTCCAAATCATGTGTGGGATAGTTTCTTTCATGCGATTTTAATTGTTTAGAAGCATACACCACTACTTTCCCTTCTTGCATCAACACGCACCCTAACCCGTTCCTGGAAGCATCACTGTAGATAGTGTAAGGTTTACCTAAAACGGGTTGAGTGAAAACAGGAGCTTCGATTAGCATATTTTTTAGCTTCTCAAAACTGTGCTAGCACTATTCAGTCCATTCAAATCTGACATTCTTCTATAATAGCCTAGTAAGTAGGGAGGCTCTCATCGAAAATGCTTTCACAAACCACCTGTAGTACCCAACTAACCCAAGAAAGCTACGAATTTCTGGAACATTCTTTGGTGGCCTCCAATTCAGAACAGCTTCAATCTTCTTAGGATAAACTTTAATACCTTCAACTGAAACCACGAGACCAAGAAAAGTAACCTCATTTAGCCAAAATTCACATTTGCTGAATTTGGCTTACAGTTGTTTGTCTTTCAGTGATTGCAGTACAATCCTGAGATGCTGATCATGTTCCTCTGGTATTTTAGAATACACAAGGATATCATCAATAAACATTATAATAAACTAGTTCAAATAAGGGTGGAAAATTCGATTCATGAGATCCATGAAAGTAGCCGGTGCATTAGTGTGGCCAAAGGGCATAACAACGAACTCATAATGCCCATATCTCGTGCGGAATGCCATCTTCGGGATATCTCCTTCCTTTACCCCAAGTTGATAGTAACCCAACTGTAAGTCAATCTTTGAAAAAGTATTGGTACTTTTTAATTGATCAAACAAGTCATCGATTCTAGGCAACGGATACTTGTTTTTAATGGTGACGTTGTTTAGCTGCCTATAGTCAATACACAATCTGAGAGATCCATCTTTCTTCTTTACAAACAACACTAGAGCTCTCCAGGGAGAAATAATGGGACGGATAAAATCTTTCTCTAATAGTTCCTGCAGCTGGATATTCAGTTCTTTCAATTCTGCTGGTGCCATGCGATAAGGAGCCATAGTTATAGGTGCTGTGCCAGGTAATATATACATACTAAATTCAACTTCTCTTGATGGAAGCAATCTCGATAATTCATTAGGAAAAATATCAGGGGAAATCCCTAACTGTAGGCACCTCTTTAACCTGCAATTTCTAGGTCTCAGATTTAGTAACAAAAGCCAAATAAGCTGTACACCCCTTTCTAATACACATGTGTGGTACAGTGGCTAAAATAACATTGGATAAGAAATCAGATCGTTGTCCCATACTCATAAAGCTAATCCATTCCCAAGATAACATCAAACTCGCGGAATGGTAGCTCGATCAGATTCGTAGGAAAAATAGCCTGCTATATCTATATAGGACAACCTCTAAATATTGTGTTCACAACCACGCTGTGACCCAAGGGGTTACTCACGAGAATGTCCTGATCTAATTGTACTTTTTATAACCCCTTTTCTTGTGCAATTCTAGTGCTCAGATATGAATGTGTGGACCCGAGATCTATTAATTCACAAATAACATAATCAATTAGGTAAAATTTACCTATAATCACATCTGGCACATCCTGATCCTCTTGAGCTCTAACTGCATATATCTTAGTAAAAGTTGGTCTATTGGGAACTAGTGGAGCTGATGCTCTGCCTCGAGTGGGAGCAATCCCACTGGATCCGCCTCTACCTCTACCTCTGGCTGATGAAGTACCCTGTCTGCCAGTAGGAATCTGTATAGTTTGTGTAGCAGGCTACGTAACTATTTTAGGACAATCCCATACTACATGGTCTCGAGATCCCCATCTCAAACATGCCTCTGTCATCCTCCAACACTCACAAGAATGTCGTTTCCCACAATACTCATAAGTAGGAGCCTTATATCTAGTAGAACCCTGACTCCGAAAGGAACTACCCACTGATGCTATAGATGATGGTGGCCATACAGTGGTATGCTGACTAGCTGCTAGGGTAGCTGAGAAATCCTTAGAAGAAGCTGTAATAGGACCCCTAGCTCTTTTACTAGATCCACTACCTGATGCCCCTGAAGTAGGCCTCCTTTGCTGTTGAAATCTTGCTCTTCGACTCACTTCTTCTTGCTGGATGGCTTTCATTCTGATAACTGTATCAGTTAAATCTTTTCTATTTGTATATTCTTTTAGTGCCAATATTTTTCTCAAGTCGTTGTGGAGGCCTCTCTCGAATAGTCAACACATCTTTGCTGGAGGAAATTTATAATCTCTCATATAAAAATTCAGTCTCTTAAATTCCCTATCATATTCCTGTAATGTCTTGTTACCCAGGCGATATCACCAAAAAGCTTCCTCCATCGATCTTAAGTATTCTCTGCCCACATACTTTTCCCTAAACTACTCATAAAAATAATCCCAAGTAACCTATTCTGGTTGAGTCTAACATCTAACTGTATCCCACCATATATATGCCAGGCTCTGAAACAATGCTACTAGTCCCTCGAGCTTCTCTTTCAGTGGACTATTGATAACTTCATATATTCTTTCTAACTTCATAAACCATTCCTCTACTTGAGTAACTGAAATAGCTCTCGGCTGTAAAAGTCCTCAGCACCCAATCTTTTAAATTGCTCCAGTATAGATCTTCTGGATGGCTGAGGTGGTACCTGCTGCTGGGGCTGAAACTTCTGGAAAAACTCCGCCATCAGTCGCATTACATCTGATGAAGTAGGAGGCGGAGAAGTCTATGCCACTGGAGCAGGTATAGGTGTAGGAGTGGGCTGAGAGGGTTGCTGTGATCTAGTACTCGACGTAGTCTCATGTGTTTCTGGGATTGCAGAAGGCTCACTCTCACCGTCACTCACCAGGAAAAAACTATGCGCCAAGAGCCGGAAGCCATAATCAATACTAAAATATATGAGAGACAGGTAAGTATTAAATCCCAGCATTTAATATCACAATTATGTGGCATGTACTCAAGTTATATACATATTCATCATTTTCCAATAAATTTCACATATATCGACTCTGATCTTAGGATCGTCTAAACCATGCTCTGATACCATTAATTGTAGCACCCTCTATGCCTATTCTCAATTCCTATTATTCCTTAATTAATTCTGCCATTTTTACTTTATTATCTAATTATCAAAAAATCGACAATATAACGGCTTAATTTTCTTAGTTCTCAAATCTGTAAAAAGATAAAATTTACACTCCCAATTATATTTTCTCCAACTTCCAAAACTCCGGGTAACAACTCAACACTTCTATATTCTCCCATTTTTTTTTCAATTCATCACATATCATTATCCATCCTTCACATTCATATACAAAATATATATACATTACAAAATCATTATACAAGCCAAAATCCAAAGTTACTATCCCTAATAGAGTACATGTCATCTATTAATCTTCACTGCTGGCCTTGCACTCCTGTCCTTGCGTGCAGTCACAAAACTACACACTAAGCAAACTATTTGCTTAGTGTTGGATGTATGTACATAAAATTTCACCTACTTAAATTTTCAATTAAAAGTCATTTTTTTCTTATAATAATTTAATTAAACTTTTACACTTTAAATAAATTCACCATTTATTCTATATACATAAAAATTATTATCCATTTATTTCGAAATATATTATTCCTTTTTAATTTTAATAATTTCTTGCTTTAATTGTCAAATTTCCTATTTACCCCTTAAATTTGACTTTTTCCTTTTAGTTGACCAATTTTGACTTTTTCTTTAAACTAACTTATTTAATTTCAAGTTAAACCCAATTGACTTCTTTTAATTATTACTTCACTTTAATTATTCAAACTGCATTTTAGTCCCTAAAATTTTCGTAGGGATGGTAAATTACGATTTAGTCCCTGAACTTTAACCTAACGACGATTTTACCTCTTTTTATCAAAATATCCATTTTACCCCTTATTGCTATATTTGCATTTTAGTTGACCGTTTTACTCCTGAATACTTGTATAATTACAATTTTACCCTTAATTACTTATTTAACCTCATTTTTCATTCTTTTTCAATTCTTCACTTTAGTAATATTTTTATCATCATTATATTTTTTTTACCCGATATACATAAAAATTTACCATTTTTCCCCTAGTATACTATAGTGGGCTACCAATAGACTGGATAAACAAAACAAAATATCCCATATGCTAGAGGGACCATACCACTGAGGTATGATATTCTACTCCAGTATCATATTAGAGTGAGCCGGCTAATATCAGTCCCATACAGTTACGATTACAATACCCATATCAGATACAACAACAGAATCAGAAATCCGTGGGGTACTATAGTACCCCTATGGCTAGCCACACTATCCTAAATCCCTGGTTACTCAATTGAACACTAAGGGCAATATATTCATGATATTTTTATATCTCAATTATTCTTATCATAATATTATAATGACTTTTTAGCATAAATTGTTCCTACATATTTTTTTTACTTAGTACATCTTCGTATAATTGTATTTCATACCATAAAATTTAATTAAGCATACCATTCCACATATAATCCCATTTGGATACAAACGAAAATTCAACTTCTAAATTCTTCATTCCTTTAATTTCAAGCCACACATATTTTAATATTTATCTCATAATATAATATAAAGAATTACATCAAATTCATGTAATTATCCCTTAGTTACCACACTTTTCCTCATTATGTAACTATTACATAATTAGTATAAATTCTCATATTTAAGTTTTACCATCATAATTTCATTATCTACATCTTTAATTAGTTATTTATCATCAAATGCCCAATTTCATATCTTTTTACATTAAGGAACCATAAGGTACCATATTCGGCCACATGACTTCCATGTTTTTTATTTTAATTTCTTCACTTAATTAAGTTTCTAACAACTTATTATAGCATTATATCATGTTACCTTAAATTATTTGAAACTTAGATGTAATTAAACATAGTTACATAATAGGAAATTTATGGAATTTCAATTAAAATAGTGAAATTAAATGTAATAAATATCTACTAACCTCACTATAGCTCGTTTGGAACCTAGTGCTCCTTCTCCTTGCCCTTTCCCTCTTTTCTTTCCTTATTTTCTTTGCTTTCCCCTTAATGGCCGAAAATTCAAAGAATTTAAACACCACATTAGCTCATCAATTTAAGTTATATAAAATCACTAATGCACTCTCCTAGTCCTATACTACATGCTATTACAATTTCTCTTTTAATTTCTACTCAAATCTCATAAAACCTTAAATTTTTATCTTAGAGGTTTTACCTTAATCACTTGATCTCTTTGCCTTTCCTTGTTGCAAGCCCTATTTAGAGTGAAAGAGAATTAAATTCTAAGTATAATAATGAAATTATGGGCAAAAATCAAGAGAGAGAAAGCTTAGTTGAAGAAAAATGGAGAAAGGTGAAAGAAAATGGTGGTCTCGTTTATGCTAGAAAAAAGAGAGGAAAACGTTGGAATTTTAAGGTGAATTCTAGATATTTTGCTACTTATATATAGTACTTTAAGTATGCAAAAGGAAGGGCCAAGATTCATTGTGTAACTATTGAATCCAATGGCTTTAATTTTGCCACATGTCACTCATCTAGGAACTTAGGCTTATCCTACTTACTTGAGCTCACACCCACTTGATTACGGCCATAATTTAACATTTCCTATGAAATTTCATGTTCAAATTCTTTAATTTGTCCCTCCAATTGACCCGATCTCAATTTTTCACTTCGAAATATGAATTTTTGATTCCAATGTTGGATTGCCCTGAAATTATCTCGAATGCCACTATATATTATAAAATATGTGGTAAAAATTTCAACTAATTTCGAATCGTTTTGATATATTTTTAGCTTTGACAATCTATCTGGCCAGTCTGAAACCTGAATTTCCAAAATTATCATTTTTCATTTCCCCTGATGTCACTACACTATTTATAGCATATATATGAAATTTGAAGTCAATTGGAGATGTCTAAGTTCTCCAAATAGTCATTCAAAGTTTTGGTCAAACCTATACCGAACAGTGAAATATTTCTTCTTTTGCCCTTTTAAAAATCTATTTGACCTCAATTTCTACCTAAATTGTACTATTAAACTCTACTCAACATGTACTTTCATATTTTATGTTAAACTCATACTGCCCGTCGAGTCACCCCTTGGTTTCCTAGGTCGGCACATTTAACGATGCATTCATTTCAAATTTTTCAATCCTAGTCAACCTCGATTAATTCAAATTTTGACCGATAACTATTCATATTTTACAACATGTTATGCAATGTAAATGAAAAATTTAGGGGTGTTACAGGATGTCTTATGTCAGCCACAATATGGCCAGAACTTCAAAAGGATCTGGAGCATTTAGAGGCTTGTGAGTTGAGTAGTCATCTCAAACAAACATTCCAACAACAAGCAAGGCAAGACAGGTATGAGACTACTAAAGCTTTGCATGTTTGTAAAATGGTTGAAGGTGCATCAGTAAGCGCTCATGTTCTGGAAATGAAAGGCTATATTGATCACCTTGAAAGGATTGGATTTCCCATCACTTTAGATTTTGCCACGAATTTGATCCTTAATTCATTGCCTAATAGTTATAACCAGTTTGTCTTGAATTATAATATGAATAATATGGAGAAATCCATTCTTGAGCTACATGCGATGCTTAAGATAGTTGAGAAAAGCATTATGAAAAGGCCCAATCATATTCTTATAGTTAATAAAGGAAAGGGGATGAAAATAAGGGCAAGGGTAAGGCTAAGGCAAAAGTTGCTGGTAAGCCCAAGGCACAAGCTAAATACAAACCTAAGGCAAAAGCTCTAAAAGAGGGAGTTTGCTTCCATTGCAATGAACCTGGTCATTGGAAGAGGAATTGCAAGCTCTACTTAGAAGAACTGAAAAAGAAGAAGAGTAGTGAGGCTACATCTTTAGGTATTTATTTTATAGAAATTATTTTGTCTACTTCTACTTCTTTGGTATTAGATACTGGATGTGGTTCTCACATTTGTACAAATGTGCAAGGACTCAAAAGGAGTAGGCAACTGAAAAAGGGTAAAGTGGATATACGAGTTGGAAATAGAGCAAGAGTTGCTGCTTTAGCCGTAGGGACTTATGAGTCAACTTTGCCCAATAGGGTTTTGTTAGTTTTAAACAATTGCTTTTATGTTCCTACTTTGAGTAGGAATATTATTTCAGTTTCTTGTTTGGATGATGAAGATTTTTCTTTTCTTATTAAGAATAAGAAATGTTCTTTTTATTATGATGATATGCTTTATTGTATTGTTGATTCATATACTAGACTTTACATCCTAAATCTAGAAAAATCCAACAATCAGAATATATATAATATAACTACAATGAAATCCAAACCCAATGATTTGAATAAAACATATTTATGGCATTGTTGCCTTAGTCATATAAATGAGAAACGCATATCAAAACTCAATCAAGGTGGACATTTGGAATCATTTGATTTTGAATCATTTAAAAATTGTGAATCTTTTTTATTAGACAAGATGACAAAAGATCCATTCACAAGACATAGTGAAAGGGCCACTGATTTATTGGGCCTTATACATACTGATATATGTGGCCCATTAAGTATAAATGCCAAGGGAGTATTTCAATAATTCATTACTTTCACTGATGATTTCAGTAGATATGGCTATGTCTATTTAATGAAACATAAACATGAATTGTTTGAAATGTTTAGAACCTTCAAAAATGAAGTTCAAAATAAACTTGGTACAACTATTAAAGCACTTAGATCTGATCGGGGTGGTGAATACTTGAGCCAAGAGTTTGATGATCATCTAAGAAATTCTGGAATTATTTCGCAATTAACTCGACCGGGGATGCCACAATGGAATGTTGTTTCTGAAAGAAGGAATCAAACTTTATTAGATATGGTTTGATCAATGATGAGTCAAACAGATCTTCCTTTATCCTTTTAGGGCTATGCATTAGAAACAACTGCATTCACTTTGAACCGAGTTCCATCTAAAGCGGTTGAAAAGACACCTTATGAGATATGGACTGGGAGAACTCCTAGTTTGTCTTTTCTAAAGATTTGGGGTTGTGAGGCTTATGTCAAATGACAAGTCTCGAATAAATTAGCACCTAAATAAAAGAAATGTTTTTTGTGGGATATCCTAAAGAAACTAAAGGATATTACTTTTACAATCCCTCTGAGAATAAAGTGTTTGTTGCTCAAAATTGTGTCTTTTTAGAAAATGAATTTGTTTATAAATGAACCAGTGGGAGTAAAATAAAACTTGAAGAAGTTCGAACACCAAAAGATGGCATTGGACCATCGATGGAAACTCAACAAATTTCACAAATAGTTGTGGAACCTGTGCAAGCTACACAAGAATTGCACAGATCTAATAGGACACAACAACAACCTGAGAGATATGGATTTCTCATAATAGATAGTCATGAAGTAATGCTCATAGATCAAGATGAGCCTACTACCTATCAAGATGTTGTATCAAGTCCAAATTTTGAGAAATGGCTAAGGGCCATGAAATCTGAAATGCAATCCATGTATGACAATTAAGTTTGGAAATTGATTGATCCACCTAAAGGAATTAAAACCACTAGGTGCAAATGGGTTTTCAAGAAGAAAACTGATATGGATGGAAAGGTACATACCTTTAAAGCAAGACTTGTTGCAAAAGGTTTTAAGCAAACTCATGGTATTGACTATGATGAAACCTTTTCACCAGTCTCAATGTTTAAATCAATAAGAATTTTTATTACCATTGTTGTGTATTATGACTATGAGATATGGAAAATGGATGTCAAAACAACATTTCTTAATGGAAACCTACTTGAGGATGTGTATATGACACAACCTGAAGATTTTGTCCATCCTAAGAATTCTAGAAAGGTGTGCAAGCTACAAAGATCTATTTATGGATTAAAGCAAGCTTCTCGAAGTTGGAATCTTCGTTTTGATGAAACAATCAAAGAGTATGGATTCATAAGAAATGAAGATAAACCTTTTGTATAGAAGAAAGTTAGTGGGAGTGCAGTAATGTTTCTTATCTTATATGTCGATGACATATTATTCATTGGGAATGATATCCTTATGTTACAAACGAACAAAGATTGGTTAGGGAAATCTTTTTTAATGAAAGATCTAGGCAAAGTTGCATATATCCTTGGGATTAAGATCTATAGGGATAGATCTAAAAGAATAATTGGTCTAAGTCAAAGTACTTATATAGACAAGGTGCTAAATTAGTTCAGCATGCAAAATTCTAAAAGACGATTTTTGCTAATGTCTCATGGCATTACTCTTAGCAAGACTCAATGTCCTGCAACATCTGATAAGCGAGACTGCATGAGTATGATTCCTTATGCTTCGACTATAGGATCTATCATGTATGCCATGTTATGTACTAGATCGAATGTCTCATATGCATTGAGCATGACAAGTAGATACCAGTCAAACCCTAGTGAAAGTCACTGGATAGCCATTAAGAATATCCTTAAGTACTTAAGAAGAACTAAGGATGCATTCTTAGTATATAGAGGATTAGAAGATGAGCTAGTAATAAATAATTACACAGATGCAAGCTTCTAATCTGACAAAGATGACTATAAATCATAGTTTGGATATGTGTTTTTCTTAAATGGAGGTGCTGTTAGCTGGAAAAGTTCTAAATAAAGCACCGTCGCTGATTCTACAACAGAAGCTGAGTATATAGCAGCATCAGATGTAGTTAAGGAAGCAGTATGGATTAAGAAATTCATCGCTGAACTAGGAGTGGTTCCTAGTATCACAAATCCTATAGACATTTATTGTGATAATAATGGTGCTATAGCATAGGCTAAATAACCCAAATCCCATTAGAGATCCAAACATATACTCAGGCATTTTCATCTCATTCGTGAAATCATTAAAAGATGAGATGTCAAGATATGCAGAGTACCAATAGATGACAACACTACTGATCCACTTACAAAGGCTGTCCCACAAGCCAAACATGATAGTCATACTAGGTCCATGGGTATTAGACACTTACATGATTAGACCTAGTGCAAGTGAGAGATTGTTAGTGGTTATGCCCCAGGACAAACATTAGACCCTTTATGTAATGTCACATTTCATTTTTTAAAATTGGGTTTTCTTTATATTATTACATTGTTGGCATGTTACGTTATAATAATATTTGTAAATAACAATTTAATGTTATTTTAACTATCCCTAGTCATTTATCATTAAATTATTAATGATAAATAAAGACTAGTATAAGTTTGATTGATAATCATGGGAAGATTATATATGTAGTGATATGAATTAAACTTATAAGTACTTATTAGAGAATAGAGTATTGGATAGACCCGTAATGAGATACTACATGGGTTAATGTCATTAGTGATCTCATAATAGTTATGTTATCGATCCTTAGACCTGAGATTATCACAGTATCCTACATGACGAACATTATGTTTTAACATAATCAAACATTATCTTTAATCGAATAATCATAAAGGTTATGATTGGACATAATGAGAATCATGCAGAGGATAATGAATAATCAAGAAGGAATTTGTCCCTCTCTTATAAGAGAGATAACAGTTGGGCCCCTCGATAAGTAGGATTGAGAAATGCATTGCCATGCTCAAATAAATTGATGGAGCGATCAATATCATTTGATATTATCAATCTACTTAGTGATTGAGAAATTATATGTTTGGACTATATAAGTTTGAGATGGACCATGACTTATGTTCAAATAAGATATCTTGTGACAAAGGGATTATAACATGTTCTATTAGGTTAAAATCGAATTATCGATATTCATATTATTTGGATAGTCATAATGTCTTGCTAGAGGCCGCTTATGACTTATGGGCCCGTGATGGGATTGGGGCTCACTGCCAATATAATATGAACCTATTTGATCACACACATAGAATGTGATGAATGAACTAAGGGTTAATTTGGCCATTTCAAATTTTATTTTGTGATAAATTAAAATTTGAAATAAAATTTGAAATAAGTAATAATAATAATAATAATAATAATAATAATAATAATGTTTAAGATTAATATTATTATTAGTCATATTTTAAATAAGAAATAAAGTATTTCTTATTATAAAAAAAGTGGGCCCGAAGTTTTCTCTCTCTTAATTAAGGTTAGGTCAACTATATATATAGAGAGATGTATATATAAAACTATAATTAAGCAAAAGAAGAATAAGTAGCCACCACTTAAGAGAGAAAGAAAAAAATCATTTTCTTCTGTAATCTCAAAAGAGAGAAAAACCCTAGCCACCAAAGAAGGGAGCTAGCACCCCGAGCAATTCTCTTCATTGCATTCACATGTGGATAACAGTAGAGGGTGCCGTTTCGCATGGAGTTGCACCTATGATTCGATTTGTTTGGTCTTCGAGAGGTTGGTAATCATTACACTCCTCCTTCTATTGAATCAATTGGATGATTTGTATCCATGGCGGGTTTCCATTTCCGCTGTGAATTTTTTTTTTTAATTTTAATATTTCGAAACCCAACAATTTTAAGGTCTTACAATTGTATGTTTAGGATTTAAATTTCATTTTTCTTGCTTTTGTGTAAAAATTTTACATTCTGTTTATTCCTCAAGTGATAGATAGGAAGAATGCTTGACATATAGGACATCTTAGTGCCTTCTCCTTATCCTATCTCTACCTCTCTTATGGCTGTCTGCTTGCCTTGGGGCATTTATAGCCCCTCTCCAATTCCTTTTTGGCATATTTTAGTGTTGTTTTGTTAATTTAATTCATTTTACGTGTTTAGATGTATTTTAATTTCATTTTTGCCTATATCCTGCATGATTTACATTATTTTCTTCTATTTTATTACAATTTGCTTTTATGAGTATTTCTAGTTAATTAATTAATTTGTTTTGATACTTGATTTATTTTTATGTGCTAATAAATTTTTGGTATGATTGTTTGAGCAATTTTGTTTCTCTATTTTTGATTATTGTTTAGGAGATTTACATTTTTAGAGGCCATCCTTCAATCGGTTATTTCTTCCTTCCCTTTATCTTTGTTATCTTGCATTAATTCTTCATTTTTATTTAATTATGGTTTAGTTTGATTTAGTTTGTTTATCCCTTTTGTATTTTATTTATTTATGATGTACTTCATTTTTTAGATGTAATAATTTAGTAAAAAAGGCATTTTTAGTACATTAATTAATTAAAAGTCATTTAAAATGATTTTTACTTAATTAATTACTTTTTTTAAATAAAATTAACCAATTTCCATCTTTCTATCCTAAAATCACACAATAAGAAGAAGAGTCCTATTTTCATTAAAATAGGGATCACTCATCCCGTGTTTTTTAAAAATTAGCAAGGACTCTCTTTGTTTCTTTTATAAATATGCAATATAGGAACCAATGTTCCAAAACTTAATCAATAGCTAGATTTATGTATATATTTTAATTTTTTGTTGGATGATTTGCTTTATAATAAGTTAAGTAGGATTTTTTACTTTGTGTATTTAATGCTTTATTTATAACTTTATCTAATTGATTGATATGTTTATATAATATTTATCATAGTGCATTGTGTGAGAAGAGAGATAGTAGATTAAGAAATAAAAACCTAATTATAAGAGAAACCTACTAAGATGTAAAGTAAGAGTGATGTCCTAAACACCAATCTCTATTTGGGCATCAAAAGGTTGAGATTTACTTCCCAACATTCTATTGGGTGGTAACTCCATGATACCTGCATCTTTGAGCCCACATTAGATGCCTTTACAGGTTGACCATTACAAATAAATTGGGCCTAACCTCTTTTTATTTTAAGTGGCTAGTTTATGATTTATAATGAGCCTCATTCAATCTCAGACCATAAAAGTGGACCTCCAAGAACCCAACCAGAATTAATCAAGCTCAAGCATGCATTATAATTGTGACTCTGCTAGGGAACGTGAGATCTTGCTCCTAAAAAAATCTCGGTTAAGTTACTTGTAATTATTATTTTTAATCCTATATCCTTTCAAAATTACATTATTTGCATACATCCTAGAGCCTTACAATTAAGTTAGGCATCCTTTTTTCAGCCTTAGTGCTATCTTGAAGCATGCCTTATGTTCACTCAATTTGGGGAGGTGTTAAGGAGACCTACAAGCCATGTCTATAAGCAATTGGTATATAAAATGTTGATCCATCAGTCATTATGATCATGATGAGAAAGACCTATAAGTAGGGACAATGCTTTGGTAGCCCTAAAGTTTCATCACCAACTATATCCCATGTAATGTTAATAGATTCTTCACTTAAGTTATTTAACCATAACAATCTTGCTTACTATATAAGCATTTATGCATTGAATGAACCCAAACAAATTAGGAAGGGACGAGTCAAAAGCTACCATACCTTGGAAGGCTTGACCCGATATATCTAAGTTACTCAAATACACAATGGCTAAAATCATACACCTGTGCTTTCAATTAAGAGAGGGGATGTTGCTGATTTTTCATCGTGCACCATATGTGTCCATCGGATTTACTGTTGACCTATGGGTTAAGCTCGCCTGAGAAAGAGACCGTACGACATCCTATGTAGGAGTAATAAGGTTGGAAGGCTTTGTCTTGCTTGTATATGGTTGTTATTGATGTCTAATGAACAGATTCATTGTATCAATGCATAATGTATATACCGTGTTTATGCATTATCGTTATGCATCATCCTTTACACTTGACTTCTACAACCATCATAGATTCATTTAGGTGGTTCAAAGGGTTAAATGGATGCCTAGTTCAAAGATCTATGTTTGAGTTACTAGATCTAAGATTGTAGTCAAGTTTAAAGTTGGGGTCTAAGATCAGTTTAGAGTTTGGTTAAATAGAGCTTTCAAAAAGTAGCAAAGAGACTACAGAAAAAAAAAAAATGGCCGATGATGAGAGATAGAAAATAGAGATGAGTAGAATGATAAAAGATCTTAGGCTAAGGATGTGTAATTTGAGAGGTGGAATAGCTTCTGCTTTAACTCCTCTTATTTTATAGGATGAATTAGATAGAGGTTGGATAGATAATACCAACATTCTGAGAAAAGGATGATGGCTCTACTCAATGGGTTGGTAGATCCCTTAACACCTCCTTCTAAAACTCAGCATAGAGCACTTGTATGTAGGCCAGTAGAACCAACACATGTCGAGGATGCTACCCAAACAACTACTATTGAGCTTTAAGTCCTACCGATTGAGCTAAGGAGATAAAAGATGTATGAGCCTAACAATGACTATATCAAAGAAAAGGAAGAGCCTCCTATAGTATTAGTGAGGAATGGGACCCTAGTACTAAGGATGTAGCCTTTAAGAAGATAGAGGAGAGGATTAAGGCTATGCCCTGATTATTATCTACTGGCAGAGGGATGAACCCTGAGGATAGGGACCTAGATAGAGATGAACTACTCCCTTAATGGTTGAAGATGTTAGATCTGTATAAATTTGATAGTCCTTCTAATTATTTATACACATGTGAAGCAATAGACCTTAATAATGTAGAGGACCACCTTAATTAAGAAGCAGAAGGTGGAATACTTCTTTATGAGCTTAACAGGCTTAACAAAGCTTGGTATCATGGGCTTAACGGATGCACTAAGGAGATTGGGACTTACTGACTGAAGAGTTCCTTAAGCAGTATGATTGTATTACTAGGATGGAGGTCACTCTGAAAGACCTCAAATTACTCTAACAAAAGCATGATAAATCCTTTCACAAGTACCTCACAAGGTGAAGGAACCAAAGATGGAAATGAAAAGGAAGTCTGAAATGGCTAACTAGATTAGGCTCTTCATTAGAAATACAAGTCCTTAATTATGGGATGGCCTAAAAATAAATGGACTGAAGGATTGGGAGTCCCTGAAGGACATAGCTATAAAGGCTAAAGGTGAGTATTTGTCCAAGAGGGCCAACAATGAGGGTGCAAGGAGGAATTTTGGCAATAAAAAGTAGTTAGGAGTAGTAATTAAGTGAATAGAAGTGGGAAGATGGCTGAAGTATCTACTACAGAGGCCAATCAGAGGTACTACTTTAACTTTGGTAAGACTTGGGTGTTGGATTAGCTAAGCAAAGAAAGGAAGTAACAGCCATTGCCATCAAGGATTGCTAGTGAGGGAATGCCTAACCACAGAAAAGATTAATGTTGTGCCTACCATCAACACACAGGGCATCTCACATATTATTGTCACATCTTGAGGAACAAGATTTAAGATCTGATAGATACTAAATAAGTTTTCAATCTTAAGAAAAGAAAAAAGAAGAAGAAAGGAGGGAACAATATTGTACCGCCTCCTATGTTTATGATTGGGTCTAACTTACTCAGTTGGTATGTGATGAAAGAATTGTTTGGGAATAAGTACATGGTTGTTACTCATTTCACCCCTAAAGTGATAAAGCTAGTTGAAGAAAATTGGCAAATTTCCATGATTGATTGTTGGGATTGCCCAATAAAAAGTGAGGATGAATAGGAAATGGTGCCCATTAATATATGGAGCTCGACTAGTGATAGTGAGGAAGAGGTGAGGAAAGAGGAGAAGATAAAGGCATTTATAAGAAGTGGAAGGGTGATGCTTGAAGTTAAAAAACAGCTAGCCCCTGCTACTGAGCCTTCAAAAAAGGATGATGAGGAGAGTCAAATTATCAAGCAGCTAAAGAAGACCCAAGCACAAATTTACATTTGGGATTCACTAAGGCATTCTCCATCACATAAGAAAAAGTTAGTAGAGGCCTTTTGTTAGTCCACTGTGACCATGACCATTTCACCATCTAAGTTGTTAGATCTGGCCAAGGGAGAAACTGTAGAGAATGTTGTGTACTCTAATGCTGATCTGCCCACTAAAGTTAGAAATTATAATTGCCCTCTCTATATCAATACCCAGGTGAATGTTAAACACACAACTTGTGTGATGATCGATGATGGGTCTTCAAACAATGTGTGTCCACTAGATGCAATTCCTACTTTTTGTCTAAATGAGAGCATGCTAAATAAGTCAAACTTGACTATCTTTGCTTTTGAAAACTCCAAGAGATACTCTACAGGGACTTTCAAGGCTGTGGTCAAGACAAAGCAGTATGATACTGATGTTGAGTTTGTAGTGTTACTTACTCCTACTAACTTTTTTATGCTACTTGGAAGACAATAGTTCCATAAGTTAGGGGGAGTGCCCTTAACACTACACAAAATGATTAATATACCTCATAATTGTTAGATGGTGACCATCAAAGTTGCAAAGGAAAATCAAGTATTGGTGCTTGAAATAGCTAAGTAGCCATATAGTCGATTTCATGTCTCTATGATTGATTATAAGGAGAATAAAAGTGACTTTACTGATAGGTCATAGGTGATAAACATGCTAAAAAAATGTAATTCTTGCCTAGAGTTGTTTTAGGAAGGAATTCTCAGGGGCCTCAGGATATTATCACTACCTAAAGGTAGAAAGATTGGAAAGGATTGGGTTACACTGGTCTAGAAAAGAAAAGTAAGGGAAAAGATGGAGTCGATGATGTATTTCATATTTCTAAGAGCTTTGTGATAACCTTAGGGGTCTATCTTTATTGTGGAAAAAATAAACCTCAGCTAGTGGGAGATAAGATCGTGCCTAGGTCTAAGCCATTCAATGATGTTTTCGATTAGAAATAAGGAATTATCAAGCCAGTTGATGGTTTTTGGGATGACAAGATTGATCCAGTTACATCACTTAATATGGGACAAGGATGTGCCCTAAGAGATTGTGACTAAGAAGTTGCTTGTTGTTCAAAAGAAGGGTAAAGAGAAGATGGAAGTTAAAGTTCCACCAGAGCCAAACCTTAGACTTAGAAAGGCATTAGTAGCTGCTATAAAGATTGAAGATCGCGAATCTTTCAAAAATAGTTTATGTACCCAAACTTTTTTATCAGAACGATGACTTTTGTTTTCAGTATATTTATAAGATGAGCAATTTTGCTTACTTGTGTGATGTTTCTTCTGATTTTAATATGCGTAATCATGATCATGAATAATTCTTATTTGACATTAATTCAACTAATACATGTTCATTTAATCTCGAAACAAAAGAAAATTTTAAAGAAATCTTATTGGCATCAGACATATCTCCTGAGGAGGGAGAAAATTTTGAGAGAACATGAAAATAAATATGAAAGAATCTTAGGTTGGACCTATGAGGACATACCGGGGATTGATAGAGAGATAGCTGAGCATGCCATTCCAACCTACCCAGGTTACAAGCCAGTTAAGCAAAAGCTTAAGAGACTTAGACTAAATTGGGCTGAGAAAGTCAAAGAAGAGGTAAGTAACAGATACAGGCCAAGTTCTTGGTAGAAATTCAATGCCCAACATGGTTAGAAAACATAGTCCCTATAGCTGAGAAGGATGGAAGAGTTAGGGTATGCTAACTTTCCCTTGCTTTATATAGATGTATTAGTGGAGAGTGCATTTACTTATGCCATGTATAGTTTTGTGGATGGATATGTAAGGTATAATTAGATCTTGAACAAGAATATGGATAGGATCAAGATAGCTTTCATCACCGAATAAGGTACTTATGCCTATCATGTCATGCCTTTTGGGTTTAAGAATGCAGGCCTTACTTATTAAAGGATGACAATGTTAGGAATTATCGGTTACATGCATCTCATACATAAGCAGAATTTAAAATTTTTAACCAATAAATCTGATCTTGCCATGAATTTACAATATACATACTAATGAGAATAAGAAAAATCACCTTTGATTTTTGTTGAACAGTTGATTTTCTTTCTCACCGGGTTGTCGCAAACCACAGTGTCCAGAATCGAACACCACCAATGAGTAATCCACACGAGAGAAGGATAGAATGAACCAACAATTGGGAGAAACAAGGGCTGGTTGAAAACCCTAGATGCTAGCTAGGGAAGGTGGCGGCTAGGGCTTTTTGAGTGAGAGAGAAATTTTTTTATTAATTGTTCACACTAAACCCTAATACACCATCACTTGGTTTTTATAGTTAGGTTAAAAAACCAACTTCATAATGGGATTGGACTCTTTAAAATTGCTGGATAATTATTAATTGGGCTTCTGGAATTATTTATAATTATTTGGGCTCAATTAAATCAAATTTAAGCCCTTTTACAAAAGACTATGCACAAAACCCATAAACTAGACCCTTTGTACATATACTTGGATTTAATTACCCAAATGAATTACAAATCCAACCAAATTAAATATGTAGGCTCCATAACACTTATGAAACATATTTAATTTATTTTGGGTCTAAGATTTAAGCCTCTAAGGCCTTCTGTTTGTAGTTGGCATGCGGCCCTTTCTCTGGAGGGTTTCTGCGCCAACTTCACTTCTTTAGGCCTTTATAATTCCTCCAATGGATCTATTAATTATTATATCAGCCCTATAACACTTATAGTCCAATAATAATTAATTATTAAATACATTATTTCAATTAGGTCTATTTTACATAATATTTCTAAAAAGTTATGCGAACAATTTTACTTGATCATAATTAATTAAACTCTTTAATTAATTATTCTCTTATTCACTTCTCTATCCCCATAATAATATAAAATATTATTATCCTTGTCATTTTACCATTTTTTCCTTTTCTGTATATGTGTGTGACCTATTGGGTTCCTATCCATATTAACAGTGTAATATGTAATTGTGAGTTCTATTTAAAACTTACATGATTTAAACTCCTTTAAATCATTTTATCAATCCCTATTGATATTTAAGATACACTATTATACAAATCATGAGTGGTCTCTAGCTAGATATCATGACTACCTAAATGTCAGGAAGTCAAGTGGTTTGACTATACCCTTCCATAGAAATAGTTACCGTGCAATTACTCCTTCTACCACTCTTATCTCAATTAGATTATGAGTATGGATTTCTGTCAACTGATATAAATCTAATTATGTATGTTCTATTAATTTAACCATTGTTCCCAAAATTCCCTTCATGGATCTCTATCCATCTTGGCATATTACTTTGGCCAGAGATTCTCTGAGCAAGGCAATTATAGAATCATGCGAGATAACTTCCTTTATTAAATTTGGGATGGTGAATCCTTTGTCAATCACTCAAATATCTTCAAGTAGGTCATGATATACCCAATATCCTAACTATGTTCACTCCCAGTTGGAAGTAATCAATTATGAAGTCAAAATATACCACTTGCTACTTAAGATAACTTTGGTGATCTCAAGTCTAAGGATACTTGCACAACCGCTATGAAGAGATTCCTCACTGACATAGATTTAATATCCATATGAGGATTCTATTTATAGGTCTCCAATGAAATTGTTCTTATAAGAAGCATCCACATGTTAGCTTTGATTATCTTCCATAATCACAGTTATAAGAACCATTCAAGAAGCATAACATGTGCTAGTCTGTCCGAATTAACAATGTCCTATCTTGTTAATTTTATGACTAAGGATATTTAGATATTAACACATTTGCATGTCCAAATTAACAATGTCATAGCTTGTTAATTCTGTGACTAAGGATATTTAGACATTAACACATTTGCATGCAATAGACGCCTCATATCATGAACACTTTCATGATTGCCTCTGCACTGTGTTTATAATATCAAGGACTTCATTTATTAATTTAAGATTTACAAACTCATGTATTTAAACATAGCATTAATAAATGAATAATGCCTTTTATTAAGAATATAAATTCATACATATGAAATTCATCCCTTTTATATAGGCTCTAGGGCATACTCTTTAATAATCTCCCACTTGCACTAGAGCCAATCACTCATATGTCTCAGACCCATGCTATTTATATGGTGATCATGCTTTATCTGGAAAAGTGCTTTAGTGAGGGGATCCGCCACATTATCATTTGTAGGGACCCTTTCTATTTTCACATCATTTCTAGCTACTATTTCCCTTACGAGATGGTAGCATCTAAGAACATGCTTGAATCACTGATGAGACCGTGGTTCCTTTGCTTGCGCAATGGCTCCATTGTTGTCACAATATAAAGGAACAGGATCAATAATGCTAGGCACCACTCCTAGTTTAGATATGAACTTTTTGATCCAGACTGCTTCTTTGGCTGCTTTTGAAGCAGCAATGTACTCAGCTTCTGTCGTGAAATCAGCAGTTGTTTCTTGTTTGGAACTCTTCCAACTAACTGCTCCTCCTCTAATTATGAACACATAACCAGACTGTGATTTATAATCATCTTTGTCAGATTGAAAGCTGGCATCTATATACCCTTTTACTTCCAAACTGCCCTCTCCATATACCAAGAATATATCCTTAGTCCTTCAGAAGTACTTAAGGATATTCTTGACAGCTGTCCAGTGTTCGTCTCCAAAATTGGATTGGAATCTGCTTGTGACACTCAAAGAAAATGCTACATTTGGACACGTAAATAACATAGCATATATGATAGAACCAATTACCAATGCATATGGTATTCTATTCATGCTCTCTCTATTCTCCAGTGTCTGCGGACACGTAGACTTAGAAAGGTGTTTCCTATGTACCATGGGTATAAACCCTTTCTTAGAGAGATACATACTGAACCTCTTCAATACCTTATCTATGTATGTACTTTGAGAAAGATTTAGCAACCTATTGGATCTATCTCTATAGATCCTTATTCCCAGAATATAAGATGCTTCTCCAAGGTCTTCATGGAGAATTGCTTGGATAACCATATTTTAACAGATTGGAGAAGAGAAATGTCATTTCCCATGATCAATATGTCATCCACATATAGAACCATGAAGATAATTGCATTCCCACTGACACTTTTATGCACACAAGGTTCATCTTCATTCTGTGAGAAACCAAACTCTTTGATTGTCTCATTGAATCGTATGTTCTAGCTCCTAAAGGCTTGCTTCAATCCATAAATGGATCTTTGAAGCTTGCATACCTTTTCGCCATTTCTTGATATGAACCCTTCTAGTTGTGTCATATACACATCCTCAGTCAGATTTCCATTTAGGAAGGCTATCTTCACATTCATTTTCCAAATCTCATAATCATAATGAGCTGCAATGGCTAAAAGTGTTCTTATAGACTTAAGCATTGCTACAGGAGAAAAAGTTTCATCATAGTCAATACCTTCTTTTTTATGATAGCTCTTTGCTACTAAGCGAGCTTTATAGGTAACTATATTACCTTCCATGTCGGTCTTCTTTTTGAAGACCCATTTGCACCCTATGGGTTTTATCCCTTCAGGTGATTGAGTTAAAGTCCATACTTTTTTCTCATAAATGAAGTCCATTTCAGACTGTATAGCCTTAAGCCATAAATCACGTTCTGAACTATTCAAAACTTCTTAATAGCTTATAGGCTCATTGTCCTCTACTACAGTTATGCCTCTATCTAAATCAATGTGAAATCCATATCTCATAGGGATAGAATGCATCCTAGTAGATCTTCTAGGATTTTTTGTATAATCAAGTTCAACCGTAATCTCATCATTATGAAAATCAGTCTCGGGTTCAATCGGTTGATTTGCTTCTATTTGTGGGTTTTGAACTTCACCAAGTTCAATTTTACTCCCACTGTCCTCTTGTAGGAGAAATTCTCTTTGCAAGAAGACAGCATGCCTTGAAATAAACACCTTTTGTTCTAAGGGATGATACAAAATAATATCCAAAGGTTTCTTTTGGATATCCCACAAATAAACATTTGTTAGACTTAACATCTAGTTTTTCTGACATTGTATTCTTCACATAAGCAGGACAACCCCATACTTTCATATGAGAAAGCGTGGATTTCTTGTTATTCCACATCTCATATGGAGTAACATCAACTGATTTACTAGGAACTCTATTTAACACATAAACAGCAGTTTCTAGTGCATATCCCCAAAAGGACTTAGGCAAGTCTTCTTGGATCATCATTGATCGAACCATATCTAATAGTGTTCGATTTCTCCTTTTAGATACACCATTGTTTTGTGGTGTATATGGTGGAGTCCATTGAGATAAAATCCCATTATCTCTAAGATAATCTTGAAATTCTTGGCTTAAGTACTCTCCACCTCGATCTAATCTAAGTGTTTTAATACTCTTTCCAAGTTGTTTCTCTACTTCATTTCTGAATTCTTTGAACTTTTCAAATGCTTCTGATTTATATTTCATTAGATCGATGTATCCAAACCTGAAATAATCATCTATGAAAGTAATGAAGTAGGAGTAACCTCCTCTGGCATGTGTAATCATTGGACCACATACATATGAATGTATTAAGTCCAAAACCATTTTAACTCGTTCTCCTTTACCAATAAAAGGAGCTTTTGTCATTTTTCCCAATAAACAGGATTCACATGTATCAAATGATTCATAATCAAATGATCCCAAATCACCTAACTTGTGTAATTTGGTCATGCGTTTCTCATTTATATGTCCTAAATGACAATGCCATAAATATGAGGTATTTAAATTATCATATTTTATTCTCTTGGTATCCACATTATGCACTTCTTTAATTAAATAAAGAATAGATATACCATTCTCAATGATAGCTTTTGTATAAAAAATATTGTTCTTAAAAATGTAACAACACTTGTCCTTTAAAGAAATGTCATGATCGTTCAATAAACAACTGAAATAAATAATACTCTTGGATAAAGCTAGAACATAATAACAATTATTTAATTCCAGTACTAATCCACTTGGAAGAGGCAAATGGTAAGCCCCATAACCGTTGTAGAGATGTTTTATCCAGTAGCTAACTGCAAACATATTTCTGCCTTTCCAACTCTTCTAAAGCTTTTAAGCCCCTGTAGATCATTACACAAGTGAGATCCACATCCGGTATCTAATACCCAAGATTTTTTTGAAGCAATAGATTAAGTATTAATTTCAATCATATGAATACCTGAGGTAAAAGCATCAGCATGCTTTTTCTCCTTGAGAGAATCTAGATAGGCCTTGCAGTTACGCTTCTAATGACCATCTTTTCCACAATAGAAGCAAGTTCCTTTGGGATTATCTTTCTTAGCAACCTTCTTCTTGGAGATCCCACCATTCTTTGGCTGCACCTTGGTTATCTTCTTCTTTGTTTGCTTTTTGCCTTTAGCAGAAGTGACAACCATGACACTTTTTGGATCCTTCTTAAAGGATCCATCAGCTATCTTGAGTATGTTGATTAATTCAGGAATGGTTACTTGGATCTTGTTCATGTTGAAGTTAAGCACGAAAGGTGAATAACTTGGAGCCAATGAGTACAAGATTAAATCTATGTATAGATCATTATCCATTACATAGCCAAGTCTACTTAAATGCTCAATATACCCATACATCTTCAATGCATGAGCAGCAATTGAAGTGCCTTTAACCATTTTACAACTAAATAGAGCTCGACCAATCTCATATTTCTCAGTTTTAGCCTAAAAAGAATAAAGCTCCTCTAGATACAAAATGATGGTTCTAGCATCCATCATCTCATATTGCTTCTGAAGCTCCGAGGACATAGCACCTAGCATCAGACATGCTGCTACTTCACTATCCTCCATGTATTTACGATAAGTGCCTTTGATCTCATCAATGGCATCATCTGATGAAAGTGGTGGTAGATCTTTATCCAAGACATAATGGATATTTTCAGCTCTGAGAACAATTCTCACTTGCCTGATCTAGTCAGAATAGTTGTTGCCAACCAGCTTGTTATCCAAGATTGATCGTATATTAATGTTTGATGTGCTCATGATGATGACCTAGATGTGAAAAAGAAAAGATATGAGAGTATGTTCATATATATATATGCATTAATAAGGTCTTTAATTAATCCATTTACTCCCACTATTTTATTGCGAATTAATAGCCCTCACTATATAATCCGAGAAAACCCGATGGTTTTCTTAGTGGGCCAATATCCAATCCTTGATATGTAATTTGACCTTGACTGTGGTCAATAAGCCAAATTCCATACCCTTGAAAGGTAGGTATCTCTATACCAATTGTGTTTCTACACAACTATTGGATCATTAGGTTATCAACTCTTGATGCATGCATATCATATATGCATTCCCTAATCTTGCCTCTAGAACCATTAGCCTTGACTGTGGTCAACAAGCTAATGGGCTAGCTAAGATGACCCATTTAATTAGATTTAAACATATTCGATATAATGTGAGCTTGACTGTGGTCAATAACCCACACTATAAAGAACTCTGGTTCTCCTCAAATTAATGGAAGGCTTATATATCTTAGTATTTGTTTGAGGGTTTTAGTTAATTAAGTCTCATCATACATGGTTGGCATACATTGGTATGCATTCTATATCTATCACATCAATATAACCATAAAAATATGGTATAGTTATTGACTTTACTACATTGATTTCCCCGAGCCAAAAGGGAAATCAAAAGGTCACACCTAGGTAGTATGCATGATTCAAACAAGTAAAAATAATTACATTATCTTAAATCTTGTTGGATCTCCATCTGGCCCATCTTGCTCCTTGATAGTGGTGTCCATCTCTATCTCTAATTCTAATCTAAGTAATCTAATTACATATTACAATTTGAAAAATAAGTACAAACCAAAAACAAGTGGCCAGGACATGAAAGTCCTCATTGGGCCAAAACATACATAATGCTCAATCACATTGGGCCTTGTCCATAACTATCCACCATGCCAATCATACACCCTTATATGCATTTCTAATGCATAAAGTATTGGATTAATAACCTTGTTTCAACTCATGAAACATGCTTTTGAGTTATTTTAATAATGTGATCAAATTAGGAAACTTTTTCATTTTGGAAACTTCCATTTTAGGAAACCTTTTTGCATGCATGTGTTCTTGCCTTAATAATCAATCCAACTGATTATTAATTAATTATTAATTTATTATTTAATTAATTAATCATATTAAATAATTAAAAGAATCAATTTTGTGCTTTACATAAAGTGTAGGCTGAAACCCACCAAACTAAACCCTAAATGCATTCACACACAAACTAGTTTTGTGTCTATTGGATCATTTGGATCTTTAGGAATGAGCCAGGCCCACTCCAGCCCTTAAAACGCATTAATAAAATTAATTATAGTTTATTATATTTGATTTAAATCAGCTCCTTGGGTCCACCAAGTCATTCACTAATTTAAACCAAGTCCGTAAACATAATTAAGCCCATTAAGTGGTTTTAATGAATTAAAATTAATTCAATTAATTCAAGGCCCATTTTAATTAATCCAATTAATTAAAAACACATTAATATATCAGATATATCATATTTAGAAGATTAAAAATCTTTCTAAATATGAACACAACAAGAACATACCAAAAACACACGAAAAACACCAAATTATCGAACTTTTCGACAAAACTAGTTTTCATGCAAAACTTGTTCGATTTTAATTTTGTTTGATCCTATGGCTTAATATCACATATTAAACACATAAATTATCATAAAAATGATCTTAGAGTGGATCAATAAAATTTTAATTTAGAACAGCCCCTAAACATCATTGAAAAATAAAAGCCATTCACGCCAAAACCATAATTCCTTTCTCAAAAAAATTGTTTTTATTTTTCATTATATATATTTGATCAAATATATCCACAAATCAATATTTATCATTCATTAACAATCAGATCTGATATTTTAAATTTCATGAAATAAATAACTCAAAAATAAAACTTATTCCGCAGAAAAATATAGAATTGTAGATTCATGGCAAAACCAGGCTCTGATACCATGTTGGGAATTATTGGTTACATACATCACATACATAAGCAGAATTTAAAATTTTTAACCAATAAATCTGATCTTGCCATGAATTTACAATATACATATTAATGAGAATAAGAAAAATAACCTTTGATTTTTGTTGAACAGTTGATTTTCCTTCTCACCGGGTTGTCGCAAATCACAGTGTCCAAAATCGAACACCTCCAATGAGTAATCCACACAAGAGAAGGATAGAATGAACCAAAAATTAGGAGAAACAAGGGCTGGCCAAAAACCCTAGATGCTAGCTAGGGAAGGTGGCGGCTAAGGCTTTTTGAGTGAGAGAGAAACTTTTTTTCTTAATTGTTCACACTTAACCCTAATACACCATCACTTGGATTTTTATAGTTAGGTAAAAAATCCAACTTCATAATGGGATTGGGCTCTTTAAAATTGCTGGAGAATTATTAATTGGGCTTCTAGAATTATTTATAATTATTTGGGCTCAATTAAATTCAATTTAAGCCCTTTCACAAAAGACTATGCACAAAACCCACAAACTAGACCCTTTGTACATATACTTGGATTTAATTATCCAAATGAATTCCAAATCCAACCAAATTAAATATGTAGGCTCCATAATACTTATGAAATATATTTAATTTGTTTTGGTTCAAGATTTAAGGCCTTCTGTTTGTAGTTGGCGTGTGGCCCTTTCTCTAGAGGGTTTATGCGCCAACTTCACTTCTTTGGGCCTTTATAATTCCTCCAATGGATCTATTAATTATTATATCAGCCCTATAACACTTATAGTCCAATAATAATTAATTATGAAATACATTATTTCAATTAGGTCCATTTTATAGAACATTTCTAAAAAGTTTTGCGAATAATTTTACTTGATCATAATTAATTAAACTCTTTAATTATTTATTCTCTTATTCACTTCTCTATCCCCATAATAATATCAAATATTATTATCCTTGTCATTTTACCGTTTTATCATTTTCTCTATATGTGTGTGATCTATTGGGTTCCTGTCCATATTGGTAGTATAATATGTAATTGTGAGTTTTATTCAAATCTCACATGATTTAAACTCCTTTAAATCATTTTATCAATCCCTATTGGTATTTATGATACACTATTATACAAATCATGAGTAGCCTCTAGCTAGACATCATGACTACCCAAATGTTAGGAAAGTCAAGTGGTTTGATTATACCCTTCCATTGAAATAATTATCGTACAATTACTCCTTCCACCACTCTTATCTCAATTAGATTCTGAGTATGGATTTCTGTCAACTCATATAAATCTAATTATGTATGTTCTATTAATTTAACCATTGTTTCCAAAATGCCCTTCATGGATCTCTATCCATCTTGGCATATTACTTTATCCTATAATCTATACATATCACTTTATCCATCTCATTACACATGTTTTACTATGCAACATAATCATATACCAACTATATAGAGAACTGATATTCATACTTAATTCATAAGAGTGCTAAACTATTAAGACTTTACAATATACATTAGAGTCTCTTTACAAAATATAACAATTGATTAACATCTTACAAAACAGCTGTACTTTTATAAGATTTCCAACACAACGTAAAACCCTCGAAATACAAAAAATGAGCCAAAAAGAAGACTATATACTTTATAATCTTCAAAGACTTGTGTTGGCCAACCTACTACAGATATCTATCCTGCAAGAAAATCCTAGCCTTGCAACCTACACAGATGAAATACCCATGCTAAGCTATAAAGCTTAGTGGGGAACTAAATCATGATAAACAACCACTCACAGTGATTGTCAACAAGCACACAACATGCCTCAAATATAACATTGATTTATTTTGAGAAATTAAAGAAATTGAACATTTACATTCACTTATAGAAATTATAAAGTTCAACGGTAAGAATTTGTATTGACGTTTCAATCACCATATATGATCATAAAAGTTCCAACATCCTTTGGACTTAAATTGAACTATTTATAATATGATTATTTTATTAATCAATGCTTAATCATAAAAGTATAGTTATCTATTATTAATTTCATAAACAATCTTCACAAGTATTGAAATTATCTTACTTCTATTCTTGTATGTCTAGGATATAAACACATTAGAATTATATAACAAAACAATTCCAATTACCATGAGATTATTAAATTACTATAGGCTTACTTTATATTCCATAAGTTATTCATGTTATAACATATCAGATGTGTCATAAAAAAATAAGCCTATCAACCAAACATAACACTTATATATTATTACCATTAATAACAAATAGACGTTAAAGAATGTGTACATGCAACAATGTGAACACATATATAAGCATAGGAAAACACATATATAATCATAGGAAAAATATTTCAAAAACAATGGTTATTATAGCATAACTCTTATAACCCTTAGTATGAAATATGTTATGCTATTATGACAATTATTACGTTCATTCAATAAGATAATACCCTATACCCTAATATAAGTTTCTTCATAAATCATACATTGTCATACATATAGAAATAAAGGACATATATATATCATCAATTTAACAATTAGCATGTATTTATGATACTAGTAGTATAGATACATATACTATTGGACATTCTTTTAGTTGTGGGTTTTATGTGTAACAAAAGGAATTTCATATATAGAATAGTATAAAGTCAATTAAGAATTTGCATACCTTATTAAAATTTTCTTAACCTTTGATAATAAAGCCTGCACTATTCTAAAGAGGTGGATATCGGGTTATACAGTAGTACCCGAAGGTACAAAACTGTTGATTATAATAGTGGCACCCTAAGGTATAAATAAAATACCCGAAGGTATTAAATGGTGATCCCTTGTAGGGATAAAATTGTATGATAAATCAGTGGACCCAAATGGGGTCAAACAAATAACATGGACCAGTCAAGCAGACCCAGGCAGGGTCGGCTACAACCCAAACGGGGTTGTTCAAATCAACTCTAACTTTTAAACCCAAACAGGGTCACTCTAACTTTTAATTTTAAGTGGACCTAAACAAGTCAAAACTGTTCAAAAATAGCTGCAAGGTACCCTTATAGGCATGTCTATCTATCCACTTCCTAAACTCAACGTAGGCAGTAAAATCCCTTTGATTTATCTTTCTAATCACATACATATATTTATGTATATATGTACAACTATATGCGGAATTTCATATACATGTTCATGTATAGACTTTATGTGAACATGATATCACAAACATATACCAGTATAAATAAGTTGTACTCTTGATCAATTCTAATGCATGTAGTTCATTCATATGTATGTGATCACGGTATGTATCATCATGCTATCTTAAATTCCAATATTCATTTATTATATACATACATACCAATATTTTCCATTATTTCAAGATATACAGTAAAGTTTAGAATCATATATTGAGTATGCATATCTTTTTACACATTTTTCTATCATACTCGTATATCACATTCATAGAAATCATAGTTATATGGAGATAAATGTACACATGTATGTTATCATTATATAATTGTGTATTTATACAATTCACTATAAAAACATGCTTTAGATCATTATTCTTAAACATATTTTACATGACAATCACAATCAATTAGCATAATTATTTCAAGTAAAATTAATCATCCATATTTACATTTCGAGGTTGATGTCTAATACTATAGTGTATTAGTGAATCAAATAAATCGATATTAGTTAGCTATATTCCTAAGCATATAATTGTTTGGGCATATATATATATACTATTTAATTTTAGCATCTTAATTATGTTCATTCGTGATGGTATCAGCATTTATATTTTCAATGTTTTAAACATGCACATTCAATTTGAGGTAATATAAATTATATGCATCCATATGAATAATTATGTATGTTCATATATACAACTTCCAGCATTCATGTATATGTATTTATATATATTCATATTTTCTTCTTCAATTGTTGAACTCTATATACATTTTATGGCATCAAATTTCATTTATAATACTTTAACATTTCATTATCAATTTCATAGTTGAATAATTGTATAACAATACACACTATCATTTGATTAAATATATATATAAGCATAATTTCACATAACCATCCATGTACATGTTTTTTACCATACATGTATATACATAAAATTTCAATCAAATAGCTTTCATGCTACTTGTAAATCATTGTATTTTCATGTATGCATAGATTTAACATAACACCATTTAACACTAAATATTGAAAATTTTTCCTTTAGAATTCTGCACAGTGGCAGAGTTTCAAATACAACTTGTATGCTATTTTTGACCTGGAAAATGTCATTTTTAGCAAAATTGTCCTTCTACAAACATGACCCCCTATGTTTCCCATTTTTACAAAAGGAAAATTAATTTCAATAGCACTTCCAAAACTCAAGATATTTACACTTTAATAAATATTGTTCCTATTGATAGTGATGTGTATAAGTCTGCAATTAATATAACATTAGGCAAGCTTAAGGACAAAATTAGGCTTTTATTTCTTTATGAAAAGTATAGGATTAGAAGTCTAGTTTTCACATAATCAAACCCAATAGCATTTCATTCACTATACAAAGAGATATATCATTTTTTTGACAATCTGCTCCAGAACTGAGAATAACAGCTCACTACAATTTCAATAAATCATATAAATTATTTAGAGGCAGATTTATGGCTAGGTTTCTTCTACAAAGTTGTTTATATTTATATTACATTTACATAGAACCAAACTTCACTCAATTATGACTTAAATAAAAGGCGTTATGGTTAAAACATTGGTAACTGTTCAAAACTGCCTATACACTCAAATAGTTCATTTGTACGAATTTTCTAAGTTCCCTAACAATAGAATCAAGCCATAACTCCTTATAATTAATTGTATATAATTGAATCTAGTTTATCTAGATTTTTGAATCACCTCAATCCGAGGTCTACAACTCTAGATATGGACAAATCAAGCAGCCTAGTTCACAAAAATCACACCCAGTTTTTCCTCAACATTCAAAACCACGATTTTTTTTCTGTTTAATCTCTCATTAACCCTAAGCAAACTAATAAATTACCATTAAAATTAAGTAATCCAATCATAAACATTTATATCCACACACATGCATTAAGAATAAGTTCCCAAATTTGATCATGCAACTGAAATCTTCTCTTAAACTCTTGTAATCTTCTTCTTCTTCTTAATGATTTACACCACTTTGTTCTTGAATGACAAAAATGCAATGGAATTTCACCAAGAATACTTAGAGAGATTGTAGAATAATGAAATAAATGATATAAATTCTGAAATTTCTCAAGCAATATACGTCCCTCTCTCTATCCACTCTAATCTTTTTCTTTCTTTCAACCAAATTCAGCTTTTATAATAGAATGCAAATTCTCTTTTTGGTCCTTCAAAATCTTACATGTCACACTAAGTTCCCTCGTCTATTTGCATGTTACACAATGTTCCACTCATTATCTTTTCTTCTCTTAAATCAACCTCTCCTTTATTTCCCTTTTTCATAATTTACCCTTTAAGTTTCATATTAACAAATTGACCCCTAAACTAATACTTTATACTTCAATTACACCCTTGAATATTATTAAACCAACAATAATAATTTAATTATACCCTTATAAAATTCATACCATATAATTCACACATATATCACATAATTAATGATAACTTAATAACATTTTTGCCCCAATCAATATCTTAACTCTTAATAATTCATCCAATAATGTTCAATTAGACTTTAATAACATGTAATTGCCCTTGAATTCTACTAGGGTCTATTTTGGGTCCTTACAGTATTGACCTTATGCAAATAGGGCAATTAAAGTAACTAATAAGAACATTAAAAGGATTTGGCTAAGATGGTTCGAACTTACAAAGATTAGGTTGATAAGCTACCCTTTGCATCGAAGGGATATAAGACTATAGCTAAAACTTTAATATGAGCCACTCCATCGTCATTAGTTTATAGGATAGAAGTTGTGTTGCTTGTAAAAATTTAACATAAGTCTTTAATGGTAGTTTTAGAAGCTTAGTTGCCATAGATAGAGTTGGTTAGATAGAGGCTTCTTTAGCTTAACCTATTAGACAAGGATAGGAAGTAAGCTTACTATCAAAACTAGCTCTACTAAAAGAGGCAAGCTATCTCATTTGGGAAAAGGGTTACAAAGCATCCTTTGAAAAAAGGGGGATATAGTGATCAAATAGATAAGGCTAGGAATTTTGAACATTCGGGGCAAGTTTAGACTTACTTGGAAAGGACCTTTTGTCCTAAAAAAGTTATTATCTAAAGGTGCTGCAATTTTGACTGATAGAGATGGCAATGGGTTTAGAGAACTAATCAAGATTAATAGATTGAAAAGCTTCCATGGTTAAGACTCAAAGAGAAAAAGAAGATAATAAAAGCCATGTGGATCAAAAATAAAAAAAAATAGTGGCCTTGTTAAAATTAGAGATTGAGAGAAAATAATAAATCAAGAAAAGCCGAGAGGCTGAATTGATGCCAGGAGTTCTGGTGCTTTTATGCTTTCATTTCAAGATTAAATAACTTATATTGCTATGTAAATGTTAAATAATGATCATGTGTAATGAAATCAGACAGAAAGGTCACATTTGTATTCAAAAGATTATTAATTGATTCAAAATAAATTCTCTTACATGTTCAAATTTGAAAGTTCTAATGAAAAAAAAAACATATTCTTTGATTATATCTAATTTAATATATATACTTCATTGCTCTCTCCCTCCAAATGTCTAAGATGATGTGTCATGTTGGTGACAATTGGACTAGTGACCCACTACATGTATACGATGGAAGTAGTGAAGTCAGAAGCACTGATCTTGTCTTTAATAGTCTTTATAGGAAGTCAAGCCCAGATCTACTAATGGTAACCTCCAGATGTCCAAAGGATACCTAATGATGTCTTGTCATTCTCCATACTGGCGAGTACAATAGGCAACAATACAGAAGGTGGCTCAATATAACCCATACAAGGGAACAAATCTAGAGGGTCCATCTCGAGTCATTGAAGTAATGGGCAACTAAAGGCACCCAAAGCTGATGTCACTATTTGCAATAATAGCCATCCAAATATCCCCCTTCATAAGACGAGTGAAAATTGTACAACTTCTATCTATAGAGATAATACCTTAAAGGATAAGTACCCATAGCTGGGGGAGGAAGCTCTATCAACAACCTTAATTTCTCCTACAACCAAACCTAAAAAAATAATAAAAAATGAGGCATTGGGATCAGTTGGATTCATCTTAAAAAAATAAGGCAAAGGAAATATGTAAAAATTTAAAAGGACACATTTTCCAACAAGAGAAGCTTGTGTAAATTGCATCTAGACTGAGAATCGTCTCTGCCAAGATTAAAGGAAATGGGGTCAGCCCACTATGCACACCATTTATAACACTAAACAACCTATAATCTCCAGTCAATCCATCTATGTCGACATCAAATACTGGGCAAAATAATATAGCAAAATGACACTTATTTGGAATATGGGCATGTAAGATAAATCATCCAGAACATTGATTAGTGACTCCAATAAAAAGGTCCTTCCAAAAGGTATTAGGCTTGTGGCCTCAAAACAAAGAATGCCCAAAGCTTATGTCACCTCCATTGGATAGTCAAGGAAACACTGGGGCAAATAGGGAAGAGTGCCAGGTGCAAATCTCGTGTCGACGATCTCGACAAATTTCTTTACTAGGGGGTATATGTCCTGATGATTGAACCTAAAAATATAGAACCTTGGATCTGAGTATCAAACAACAAATAAAATTTGGGTTTTATCTATCCTCCCCCTCCTCAATAACCTAAGATAAGAGTAAGAGGTCAAAATATAGTTCTTCCTAGTTTTTGGGTCATCCAAAAAATTACTACAATTTATTTAGAGCCTAGGTTGACATGGTGAAAATATTCAAGTTGTCTAAGTGCCAGAATAATAAAAATATAATAAAATGACTACAAATGAAATAAAAAAGAAAAAGAAAAAGAATAGAGAAATGCTTTAAGGAGAGGTTGACAGGAAGAGGAGGGGTTAAGGCACAAAAGTCAAGGAGAAATGAAGCTATTGATAGAGAAACCTTGATAGATGGCATTCTAGCTATAAGTCACTCCTTGAGGGATGGATTACATCTTTCTACATGTCCCATGCATTGCACATATATTTTTACGTCCATTTTGCCTTCATTTTGTAAGATGTGTGGAAAGCATAAGGGCATTGTTGGAATCCTTAAAGATTTAAATCAAAGAGGATTTAATTCAGGGAATTTTTTATTGTGCATAAAAAAAGAGAAAGAAGACAAGAAATAATAAAATGTGCAAATTAAATACTTTGAGCATGTTAGTTAAATATATATGTAAATCATGTAAATTGGTGTGAAGTAAAGTGAAATAAAGGAATAAAATAGGAGAAAAATGAAGGTTAAAATAAATATAAATAATAAATAATAAAAAAGAAAAAAGGAGCAGCAGACGAGACATAAGTGGTGGCCGTAGCTCATTACGACAGAAGACTAGCCCATCTATCACTCAAAATTTGAAAAATTGATCCATTTTTTTCTTCTTCTTTTTCCTCTTTCACATTTGTTTCTTCTTCCTAACAATTTCCTTCATTTTTCCTTGGTTTTTAATCTTTTCTTCTCCTTTTCTTCTTTATATCAAAATTCTCTCAGGGTCGATGCACTTCTCAGGGTTATCTATTTCAAGCTTTATTGTCTTGTTTTTTATTTCAATTTCAGCATAAAAGGATGGTAATCTCCCCCTTTATTTCTTTTTTCTTTTCTTTTATGTTTTTATGCTACAATTGATAATTGCAGTAGACTCTAGAATTGATAATTACATTGGACTTTTCTTTTTGTTTTTTAGAAAAATAGAGAGAGAGAGAGAGAGAGTAGTGATGTTTACTAGTAGTAGCATTACAAATAAGAAAAACAAAAAAAGATAAAAGAAAATAATGGATTGCTTGTTTCATTTGATTAGTTTTAAATTGATTTGTAGTTAACCTTTTGCTTTGTTGTTTCGTTACTTATGCTTACTACCCATATATTTTGATTTGATTTTATAAATGTTATTGACTGCATTTGCATCATTAGATGTGCATTGACAAGAAAAAATACATGGAATGCATTCAATTGTGTCAAACGCAAAGTTGTATATGTAGTTTTTTTTATTTAACTGAATTGCCTAGTTTAACTATTTAGTTTAATAAGGTGTAAATATAAATTGTTAGTGTTGGTCTCACTAATGAATTGTAATTTAATTAATTGAATAAAGGCATTAAAAATGAACTGTTGAACTTGGACACATTGCTATTTTCGGTAGTTTTATTTTTTTTTTGTTATTAAATTTAGGTTTCTTTTAGTCCTTCTTATGTGCAATTATTTTGTTAGTTTATCTCTAGAATTAGTGTAGAATAGTCATGGTAGAGATGAGCAAATAAGCCTTACCTAAAATCACAATAAAATAATTTTCTCAAAAAATTTGCTTAGTGGCCATTGGGGCTTGTGTTGTTGCTTTTTAAATGTGATTTTGTGTAAAGGGCAGGCACATTTCTATTTAAAATGTTGCCAAACTTTTGCTAGAATTTTTTTTAAATAGTCATAATTTTAATTTCTTGTTTGCCGTGCATGTTTGCTAGACAACCAATGATGTCTAGCACCGGTTTAAGCCAAAATGCTGCCAAATTTTTGATAGAACTCAGGTGAATTTAATTTATGTTATTACTTATGATGCAAGTTATTTTCAAAAGATGAACTTTTAATATTTTACAGATGCCACGTTGCAACTCACGGGCTACACCAGCTCTACCTGCTTCGAAGTGGATGACCCAACGAGAGGTTGATAAATACCGAGCCCGGTCTAGGATTCAGTATCAGGCCAATAGGTTTATATCTTGCCGGTTCCCATAGAGCATGGACATACTAAATAAGGTAGACAAATTATTGGCTACTGCGGGATTGACAACATTTTTTACACCATCCACTCCTATGCAAACATCACGCGAGAATTCCTAACAACTCTATAATATAAAAGGTTCAATATGCTAGACATAGAGGAGGGTGTCATCACATTCAGGGTGCGTGACATCCCATACAATATCACATGGCGCTGATTCACTAAGGCTATAGGACTGCCTATTGAACTAGATGTTTAGACCCTAAAAAGTGGAGTGATAAGGAAATATTGGGCAAAAATTACTTTACCAGAAGCCATCTACCACCAAAATATGGCCAAAAGCACTATGCTAGCTACACGTGCATACAAGTACATTCAGAGGGTCCTCACCACATCATACCTTAGCTATATTAGCAGTCCTAAATCTGTGAATATTATTGATATCTTTTGCCTTTAGGCCATACATAGCCATAGAAGGGTAGACATCATACATGAGATTATCTCCACCTCGGTCAGGGTAGCCATATAGTCTGCCACACAAATCTTCACAAGAGGAGTGGAGACCTACTTATTGTTATATTTGGGGGCATGTGAAAGCACATTTGGTTTACCACTCTAGGAGCACACCTTTGTAGACCTACAAGTTGTGCTTATTATGAAGATGGTTGAGCTAGTGGGTAAATAAGCTAGATTGTATAGGCTGATGATAGTTTTAGAGACTAAAGTATAGTGTAGGTTACCTTCTATTATGGTAGAGCCATTAATATAGAACTAAAAGTAGGATTAGCAACCCAAGGCACCTCTAGTACCACCAATTCTACTCGATCAGCCTCCGTAGGATGAGACATAGGAGCTCCAAGTGGGAGACATGGATATAAATTTTATGATGGATATGCAAATAGATCTAGGCAACTTATTTGGTGGACCACCTCTTCTTCTGGTGCCTCAACGATCCCCTATTCGACTACAAACATGGCTATCTAGAGCATCTAAAAGATTCTCACCTTATGGGTATCCTGATACATCCACCTCTAGAGCACCATTGGTACCTCCACCTACACAAGCCCTGTGGTTCTTACATATAGAGAGCTAGCTCAAAGATTTGATAGATTGAAGGTTTTATACAGACCCTCATCCAATGGTACCAGTAGGATGTAGATAGGATTCTAAGGGAACTTATAGTTGTTGGGGCCTAGTTTGACACTACATTACAAGTCACAAATGCCTTAGTTTCTAGGGTAAGCTAATGAACCACCAACATAAAGGGGGTTTAGTCAACATGCTTTGGATGCTGCAGGACAATCCAAAAAAGCATTAGATACTCATATCAGCAAGATGGGGGATGATTTAAGGGGTTGATAAGCCAGCAGACATCATCCATTAGGGAGCTAGGAAGAGGGATTAGCATATTAGCTAGGATGATTAGATAGATTGTATGCCCATTAGCTGACTATATATCGGGATTCCAGTTCAAGGCACCATCTCCACCCTAGAGCCTTTTATAATAGCAATGCAATAGTATAATTAGCCATGTCAATCATCATCATGACCTTTATCTTCACACCCTTTATCATTAAGACCTTCATCTTTGCATCCCTCTTCGTCAAGACCTATACCTTCACACCCATCATTATCACAGTCTTTCACACCTTTCCTACTATCATCTGGGCTAACACATCACAAAGCTCTTGATCCACTATAGTAGTCACATATTTTGTATTTAGAGAGTTTGAAACATTTTAGATCTTTTTGATGTATATAGCAAAACTGTTGAATTGTATTGATGTTTATGTTTTTTTTTTGTTGATTATTGTATTTTATCTTATCATTACATTAATTAAAGACTGAGACACATAACAAAAGTAATAAAAGTAACAACAATGAAAATGATAAAAAAAAATATGATAAGATAAATAAAGAGTAAAAAATGGTAGAGAAAAGGATAAAATGAATTGACCACATTTAACCATAGTTGACTAAAATGACATGAAACAAAACAATGATAAGTCTTTGAAAATTCAACAAGAAAATACACTAATACTACACCTTTTTGTCAAGTATAAAAGCCCTCTTAAGAGGCATATATTTCACATCTCACAGATAATCATCATATAGACAACCCGTATGACGATGGCTTTCCCTATATTGGACACACAATCATAGGGCAGTTTCAAAACCTATAGCAGACATATTATTTGCTTATGGAATGGAGAAACTTATTGATGATACCCACACTAAACTAGATTAGAAGGATAAAGTGTTTGTGAATGGGGAATGGCTAGGAGTCTATGACAATTCTTCTTCCCTTGCCAATGCTCCAAGAGACCTGTGGTGCGACAAAAAGCCACCTAAATAGGTTGAAATAAAAAGAGATGCAGAATAAAGAGAAGTGCGAATATTTTCTAACTTTGGAAGGATTTAAAAGAGATGGTCATAAACCTTCCCATCTCCTTTAGATAATGGAATTATTGAATTGGTAGGAAGGAAGACAAAGTGAAAGACTTCATTAGTGATTGATCCACAAGGCTGAAGACAAAGTGAAAGACTTCGCCATATTGGATGCCTTTTTGGGTTAACCATTACCAATAAATTAGGCTTAACCTTTTTTTTTTTGTAAAATGGCCAATTTATGAATTATAATGAGCCTTGTCCAATCTTAGACCCTAAAAGTAGGCCTCCAAGAACCCAACTGGAACTGAGTGGGCTCTGGCATGTGTCACACCTGGCTTTTTATGAGCTTGGGTGGTAGTAGCTGTAACTTTCATTCTTTTACCAGCCTCTTGAACACCCATGATAATGATCTACCCATATTAGAGTGACATAAATTTACATTTGTACCCTCTTAATATTTTGCAACTACAATCAACCTATACTATGACTCAATGAGGGATAGAAAGCCACTTAGAGTAAGTCATGGGTAAGGAGGCAGACAAGCAGGGTTGGTTGCTAGTGAGAGATAAGTAGAGAAAAAAAGGGGACAGAAAGGCATACCATCTCTAGAAACAAGCATCTATCAAGAGAAAGATTAAATTTTACAGTCAAAACTCCATTTTAAGTATGGGAAAACACAAAAGAAGGTAAAGCTCAATAAAAACCCCTAAAAAGAATCAGTAAAAACCAAGGACAAGGACCAATGCTTCTATTCTCCACCTATAACACATGTTACACCTTTTCGTTGGGTGACTCTGATTGGGGCTACCTTAAGACTCGGTGTCTACAAAGTCGCATTCTTCAATAAGCATCTCAAACTCTTTTTTCAATCGATCATGCCTGGAAGTAGAACCGATGTAAAGTACAAGGCCAAAAACATGAGTTACTCAAACCATGCACCATACAACCTTAAACTTAACCAAAATCACTTATAAATAATCAAAACCTATTTTTAGGCATTAAAAGTAGGAAAAGCTCAAACAAGAGGCCAAATTAAGCAAGGATGAAAGATAAGCCAAGGAACATCAAAGATTAATTTAACACACAAAACTCAAAGGAAACACATAAATCATGTGAGAAAACTAAAAAAAAAAAAAGCTTAAACATGCTCTAAGTGCAAGACATGATGAAATACGAAATGAAAACTTTGTAAAGAATATATGTACAGGATAATAGAGCAAGAAAAATGAAAGATAAAAGAAAGCTATTTACAGAGGCAATACTTTATTTTATTACACAAGAGTTAGCTATTTTTGAGCTTAGAATATTACCCTCAGTTAGCTGACTCAATTAATCAAGGATGTCCTAAGTACTTTGGTCTTTTTCCCATGTAAGTCCTTAAAAGCTACCTTTCTGTGAATAACTCCTTATTTTTTCAAACCAAATTTATTTTCTTTAGTAAAAACCAAACCCCCCTTTTTAAAGTGACTTTTAATAAATACTATTAAATAAGGATTAAAACTCATTCAATGCAGGTGGAATTTTAATCTTAGCCAGCTAGAAAAAAGTGTCAAAAATCCAAGGATGGGGCATTGCCAATGGAAAGAGATGAGCATCCATAAAACATAAACAAAAAAGCCTTTCTTTGGCCATGGTATAAAATATGAAAAGTGAGCTATGAATGATACATAAGTATCCCCTATAAGGGATAGGTATCTCTCAACCCTAACTCATAATTTTTACTCTGAAAGCACAGGTTTGCACCGAGAGAAGAGTACTAATAAGCAAAAGCTAAAGAAAATAGCTTTTAGCCTATGAAAATCAAAGGAAGAGACTAGCACTTTTGTTCCTTGACTCTCTAATGAACAACTGTAACCTTATAGGTAACCTTGATCTGAGCTACCTTGGGACCCAATGTCTACAGTTGCCCCCAAGTTTTTGAAGGCTTGTTCAATAATGCCTAAGTTAGCCAAAGTTCAAAGTAAAAAATAGAGACATATACCTGAGGTAGTGGTCTCACTAAAAATGATAACATCAATCGAATAATTAATGCCTACTCATCGGTGTGTTAGATCATTTAGATATTCGGTTAATGTTAGCTTATCAGCATGTTGAACTAGTGTGGATCGAGTAGTTGATGCCAGCTTTTCAACATACTCAACCACAGCTAGCGAGGGTGGTTAACTTTAGCTTATTAACATGATATCCCTTGGTCAATGTCTAATTAGTGCCATTTTCTTGACATTAAAAACAAAAATAAGGGGAGTGGTTGACGTCATCTACTAACATGTGGAACCAAGGTTAAGGACCAATTGACGCCATTTGTCAACATGTCAAAATGTCTTGGATTAAATGATTCTTGCCATTTTTCAGCATTTCATATCATTTGAATGTCTAATTTGATGCCATCTATCACCATGAGAAACCAAAATAGGTTGAGTGGCTAATTCCATCTATCAGCAAGTCGAATAATGGTTAAGGACTGATTGATGCCATCTGTCAACATGTCAAACTTCCTTAGAGGTATTGAATAAATGACACCATCTATCATCATGTCATATCATTTGAATACCTAATTTTATGCCATTTATCGGCATAAAGAGCAAGAACAGGTTGAGTGGCTGATGCCATCGTCAGCAAGTTAAACCATGGTTGAAGACTAATTGACATCATCTTTCAGTATGTTAAACCATTTTAGATTGAATTATTAATGCCATCTATCAACATGTGATATCATTTGAATATTCAATCAATGTACTTCTATGACAAACCATTTTTCACTTATGTTTCCTTTTATAGGTTTGCATGATTCCATCTTGATAAGAATTCTTGTTCATGATGTATCTTTGGCATTCATTCCATGATGTTAGTTTCCATACAACAAGCTACCACCCCTACATAGTGCAAAATAAAGACATTACTTGACATGCTTTTGGACAATGTATGTTTAATCATTCACTACAATTTCAATTGGTTTATTGGACATCCACTTTTTATTTTGATTATTAATCCCATATCATAACTTCTTAGGTGAAAGTGTTTTTTTTTTCTTTTTTATTATTATTTTCAAATAACCAATATATACATATATATAAGATGAATGCATGACATACGTATAAGAAAATCTTTCATTATTTTGTGCAATAAAAATGAAATACATCTCTCTAAAACTACAATGGCATATAGTCTACTGAACTCGATGGAGATGGGGGCCTGGACAATGACCACGATGTGTATCCTACTGGGGATAAGGACTAAAAGGTAAAAGCCAAAAAGATGTGGGTTGAGATGATAAGGGTTGGTACTAAGGCTGAAGTGGTATAACAGGCTGCTCTGTAAATAAAGGTCAATAGAACTTGGACCTAGGTAGATAGGCAATGAGTGGATGTATTATGGTCCCAATGACCTTTGTAAGCTATCTAATACTTGACTTAGGACACGTAATTGAAAGAGTGTGCTAATCTAGATACCAACTAAGGTCATCTCCTATGCCACTAAGGTGGATATCCACCCCTCTATGTCTCTTTGTCACCATCTTTGACAGTTAGGGATAACGCCCTTTATCCTTTCTATCCTATGCCTCACAATAGTGATTGAGTCATTTGTTACCTAGAAAGCACTTTCAAATCACTATCTGGCTATAATAAAAGCTAGCATCACATCCTATATGTCTCGTTGGTGCTATATGTCCGATCTATCCTCTAAGATGCTGAAGGATAAAGTAGTTGTATCAGGTGAAGGTAGCCAACCCCTTTAGAAGAGGATACGCTAGGATGTAGCCGTGTAGTTTGATAAGGCAGTGTAGACACTAGTAATTGGGACTCGAGAGCCATGAGCTATGATGGTAGGTCTCCGACGAGCTTAACCCTAGATCCATATCCTGAGCATTATTATAAAGCTCTAGATGCTCATGTGCTGGCTACTCTAGTTCAAGGACAATAAGCACTAGCAATAACTGTGGTAACAAGTAAGCTCAGCATGTCTCCTGAATTGGAAGCAACCTATATTACCAAAGTGATCTAGCACCTGTGTCATGAAATGCATGGTAAAGGCAACTAATAACCTTATATCATTATCCTCATCTACTGGCACTCCCAAAACACTGGGGTCAACTCCAAGGTGAAGCAATAGTTTGGTGATGACCCCACTGATACATATCTATGCTTCAGGTGGAGTGGCTGCTCTAACCAGGTTAGCTATAATCTTGTGGCTAATATCAATAGGCTACCTCACTATTATGGCCTACAAACTCTAAATCTCCTCAATATTCAATAAGTCAAAAGCCCCAGTGCTTCAAAGTTAGGAGCTAGACAACACTCTCTAGATGTACGCAAACACTTAAGTGGCCAACAAAGTGAACTTTAAAGTCTTTGAATTATAAGGTGGACCCAAGAGTGTAATGGTAGCCCAATGGTCATAGTCTATCAACCTGTCTATAGTCAACACCCTATCTCCCATCGAAAGCTTCATAACTTCGACGAACCCCTTATAGGCGATGTTATAAGTAACCAGTTCGACAGTGAATGTAATGACCCCGAGCTTAGTGTTAGGTCTTTGAAAACTACAATACTACAAAGTGGTTAAAAACTCCCTAGTAACATCTAAATATGTCCAAAAGGATGGTGTGAAAAAATGAATCTATCCGGCTCCCTTTAGTAGGGCCTATACCTCAGCCTATATGCCCATATGTATTAAAAAGGTTGGCTTAGGAACCTATTTACTCATATCTGAAAATCTTGCAGAGCTGTGTATCATTGCCTCTACTTAACTGTCATCCATCCCGATGCTGACTGTGGCTTAATAGGCAGAGTTAGAGGCTCACATCTTAAAGGCATATGTAGAAAATAAACTATTAGTTTAAATAAGAAAATAGCGTGTACATGCTTTACATGCAAAAATATCACAATAATTATGCCCGAATTTTGATAGCATTATAGCTTAAAATTAAATTAACCAACTTGTATAAAAATTCATGTCAACATGACATAATTCAAAAGTCAATTTAAACCCAACATTAGAACACAAGCACACATAATTATGCACAAATTAATTAATTTAATTAAAAAGTCATTAACTAAATTATATTGCAAAATTTGCAAAAATTCGGTAGCATATCGGCTAGGGTGTATTACACCTTCCTACTACAATACCCTAAATCCTACTCTAGCATGAAGATTATACATTCATAGAAATTTTGGTATCATGTTCCATCATACATATGCAGTGAATAGCAATGGTTAAGTAAGTCTGTGACTAGTCGGATGTCATGTCATTGAGGCAAAAGTTATGGTTAATTTGATAAATTGTTAAATTAATATGATCATATAATTAACTTCCCATACAATTAGTAAATAAAATTTGTCAAAGGAAAAAAGTTACAACTTCTTAAAAACCTAAAGAATTTAGCCAATAAGAAACCAACCTTTGTTCTTTTAGGATGTCGTATGAAAAGTATGAATATAATTAGTGAGAGGAAAGGTTATAAGCGAAAAAATCTAGGCCAAAACTCATATTTTCTCACTTCTTTCTCTCCCTAAGATTCTCTCTAAAAAAGTTACTCAAATGTGAGCTTTGGAAAGAAGATTAAAAATCTAATTCAATTTTCAGTAAAATAACGTAAGTATACAAGAAACTTTACTATCTCTTCTTTTTTTTCTATTTTAAACATGTTATCGAGAGTTTGGAGTATTGAAATTGAGTTAAATAAGTGTGTGGGTGTGTGTTTGTAGTGCTATAAGGCAATAAAAAGTGAGGAAAGGAAAAAGAAAGGTGTTTAAAGGATAAAAAAGGGAAAAAATAAAGTATGTGAGTAATAGAATTTCTGATAAATATTTTTTGATATAATTCCTAGAAACTATTGTCTTCATGGTAAAAATGACATGATAATGGGATTTAGATGTTTAAATATGCATAAAAAAGGTGTTAGTGGAGAAAAGCATTAGGTTGATGCAAAAATATTCCAACAAAAAACATGCACTGTGGGCAATAATTAACTATGCCTGAATTTTAGTAGCATCTTAGCTTAAAATTTAATTAACCAACCCATATAAAAATTCATGTCAACATGCTATAATTCAATAGTCAATTTAAACCCAACACTAGAACACAAGCACACATAATTATGCACAAATTAAATGATTTAAAAGAACAATATATTACCTAAATTATCTTAGAAAATTTGTAAAAATTTTACAGCATACCGGCTAGGGTGTATTGCACCCTCCTACTGCAATGCCCTAAATCCTACTCCAGTAGGAAGATGGGACATTCATAGAAATTTTGATATCATGTTCCATCATATATATGCAATGAATAGCATTGGTTAAGTAAGTCTATGACTAGTCGGATGTGATTAGGACAAAAGTTATGGTTAATTTGATAAATTGCTAAATCGAGTTATACATGCCTAATTACATATGAAAATGGATCAATATGATCATATAATTAACTTCCCATGTAATTAGTAAATAAAATTAGTACAAGGAAAAAAGTTACAACTTGTTAAAAACCTAAAGAGTTGAGCCAATAAGAAACCAATATTATTCTTTTAGGATGTCGTCTGAAAAACATGAATATAATTAGTGAGAGGAAAGGTTATGACTGGAAAAATCTAGGCCAAAACTCATATTTTCTTACTTATTTCTCTCCCTAAAATTCTCTCTAAAAAAGTTACTCAAAGGGGAGCTTAGGAAAGAAGATTAAAAATCTAGTTCAATTTTCAATAAAATAAGGTAAGTATACAAGCAAATTTACTCTCATTTCTTCCTTTTTCTATTTTAAACATGTTATCAGGAGTTTAGAGTACGAAAATTGAGTTAAATAAATGTGCGGATGTGTGTTTGTAGTGATATAAGACAATAAAAAATGAGAAAAGGAAGAAGAAACACTACAATAAAAATGAGTTTTAATGATCAAAATTTAGCGAAAGGACAAAAATCTGGTCGTAAAAAGACACCACTAACGAAGAGAAATTAATTCGGTTATTAGAACATAAATTTCATAATTTTCTAACGAAGGATTTATTTCCAGTCGTTAAAAAACCTAAAATTCGGTCTTTATTGCCATCAAACAAAATAGCAGAAATTACAAACCATTTATCTTCAAAAATAATTCCCAATTATTTTATCAAAATAAAGAAAAAATTAATATACAATACCAAAAGATGAAAAAAGGGAAACAAGCGCAAACCTAAAGACAACAAAATGAAAATCCCTTCTCTCTCTTGATGCCAGTTGAATATCCCTCCTGTTCCCCCATTGTAACGACAAGATCCCAAGACATCCATTTTTTTCAACTTTTTCACTCCTCACAGTAACAATATTAAAGCCCAATAGAGGAAAGAGTCCCTATTTTCGACTAAACAACTCCTCGATTTTAAGAGTGGCACAAAAGGGAATTTTCGTCTATAAAATCATAGCAAAAATTGTAGCTTTTGGTTTGCAGAATACTCCTCTCTGCTCGTTATTCTCTTGTTTCATTTCCTATTCATTAAAGTGGAGAAATTTGTTATAAAGAAAATCTATTATGATGGAGAGTAAACTTCAATAAATCTATAATTATTTTAGAGATGTGACGCAGTTGCTTTTGAGGTAAATAATATGTGACTGAAGTGAATTTTCGTAGAAGACTATTTATTGTAGATGATATTGTGTTCTTCTGGAATTACTTTGGGTTGAATTCTTTTGTTCTTAGACAAGTAAATAATGATGTTGACTTTGTTTAAAAGGCCTGTGAAGGTTTGTTGCAGGCCCATTTTTCAATGCTTCTATTAGAATATTAGAGAAATTTTTTACCAAAAAAATTATGTGAAAGTTTGTATTTATATTTCAACAACAGATATGATGAGGAGCAGCTGTCATAGGATTGGAAATAGATAATTGTATTTTTCTAAAGAAATAAAAAATTTAGTTTAATTTGGTCGAACTGTTTAAATCATGAACCAGTAAGCATAGCATTTCTTTGTCCAGTTTGGTTCTAAAAAAATTATGCAAACATAAATTTTTACAGCTAACATATTTGCCTCAAATTTGTTTTTGTCCTAGCCCCTTAATTAAATGCTAAAAAGGTTGCATTATAAGATGTTGACAAGTAGCTCTGCTTTTGGTGGGAGTCATACTATTACTTTACTTGTCTGGCGTGCTGAGGTTGCTGGATGGTTTCTAATTTCATAAATTGGTTGGTTGTTTAGAATCAGTTTCATCTAATAGGTCTTATGGTGGATTACTTGTTTGTGCTGGACTACTGAGTATTGATCTCCTCCTTAAGGCTCTGTGTGTGTTTATGGAGATAAATTAAAGAATTGTGTCATAAACAGTTCATAATAAAAATGGGAAAGAACCTCAAATCACTCATGCTGGCTATGCTCATTAATTTCTTGAATTTAAATCTTTTAAAACAAGAATAATGATGAGTCTCATTAATTCTCAAGAGGTCGTGAAATGTGGTGGTGTATAGAGTCATTTTTAATTAAAAATTTTAAAAATGAAATATTTTTAAATATTTAAAAGAAATCTATTTATTCCCTCAATTTAAGAGAATGTGTTAGTCGTGATGATAAATTTTAACTATATAATGATTTAATAATTAAAAGAGTTCAAATGCTTTTGTTTAGTGGCTGTTTGGTGGTTGGTTTGCATTTAATAAGAGATCAATGGCTTCACGAGGCGATTTTACTTTATAATCAGTCACTATTGGTTAGGGGTGTATACGGTAATCCCCGAATTGTTTTGAAATTTCGGATATTTTAAAAATTAAGTATTGTAACTGTCTTGAAAATTCGGGATAATTCAGTACAGTTTTATAAAAATGCGATACAATTCAATACGGTTTTTCAGTTCTTTCGGTACAAAACAATACAATACAATAAAATTTGATTTTAAAATTTTACATGTTTTAAGATATTAAGATGAAAAACAACTGCCATTTATCAATTCATGTATCTATTAAATTATTAATACCTATGATGCTCTATTTAAGAATCAAATAAGCAAACATGTATTAATAAAAATACGTACAAATATTGAATACTGAATATAAAACTCAATTAATTTCTAATTAAGAGAAAATTTAGATGATGAAAATAAAATTCAAATCTAAGAAAATTCAGATATTATGTTATTGTTGTTATCAGCTTTATTTAATTTGTTCACTAACAGCATTCCAATTTGATAGTTCATGATGGCAAAAACATAAATAATAATAATAATAATAATAATAAAGGGACTTCTAATTAAAACATATTCACCAAATTAAAAGAAACAACTAGGTGTATTCGAAAATCATCAAGAACCATATTATTTTCTATGGAACATCTTTCCACCAAGTGCGATAAAACTGTCTCAAAGAAAACACTATCCTTCAACTTTGCGTAATAGGTAACACCAATATATGGCTATGTTATACTTCATCCTCAAAGTTATCTAATTAAACTAAGTCTAATAGGCACTTAACAAAATCTAGAATCAAGGAGAACTTTCATGATAATTACAAGTTACTGAAGAAAAAATTGATACATTTCCAAGACATGCACTGGAAATCCACTTCATTGGCAATACATGATAGAGATTAATACATTTGATAAAACTAAAGTTATCTTTTCCCCACTACGGTAGCCATGTTGACCATAACTTAAAAAAAAGAACTATAATGCATGGATTTCAGATTTGCATAAATAATTCAAAGGATTCTATTATTCATAATGTAACATAAATACACTATATAAGTTGGATGAAGAATGGGTAATTAATTAATAGGTCATGACATGCACTGCGCTACTTATGATTCATATAAAGTAACTACATATCAGCTTCAAAAAAGGAAATGAAATGCAAACTAGTCAAATCAAGTCTTATTGCAACCAAAACACAGCTGCAAACATATACATTCCCAACTACCTTGGATGAGAGAGCAATCAACATTCATCTAGATGCAGGATATCAATCCAAAAACTAATAGTTCAACATAAATGAGCTATAACAACAGAAATTATAGGGGTAAAACGTTATATCAAACGTCATAGACAAACTGTAATTCCTTTAAAACATGTATATCTTCTTGATTCTTAGCAAACTTTATAGCACATAAACCATACACAAGCTATCAAAAGAATACTAGACCTATATAGCAAGAGAAGTACCATTTGGAATATCCTTAAGCTGTGTGTCACGTCCCTGCAACATAAAATCCTAATCTGATAAAAACATAACCCCAATTTCAATCCTCAACCCTATTAAATAGTCAACTAAGAGTTCCTATGGCCACCTTGCTTCAGTGTCAGCAAAGAGTTCCTCATGAATCGGATAATTTTGTGCCACATTGAGTTCGAGCTCATCTGTTTCAATTGAAAAAGCAGGTCATAAGTGCTGTTTCAGCTAAGAGATTAAAAAAAATATGAAGCTACACTAACTCTTAACATTCCAAGGCATAGGAAAAAGAAGAAGAAAAGAAAAAAGTCTTATTTAGCTTTACATCAATGCAAGACTGTCAACAAAATCATCATGAAATATTTGGAATGCTCTTTAAATATACCTTTCGCTTTTTCATTTCTTGGATCCTCTTTCTGTAGAGAATACATATCTGCTAAATTTTTCATTTCCTTCACCTTAATGCTGGTTGCTGCCAAATTACAAGCGTTAAATAATTGAGAACACATGTTTAGAATATACACTGAAAGCTTATTGATTGAAACTCAACATTACACTTGGTTTTAATTGAAAAAAGAAAAATGCACTACTCATTGTATGTCAAACTAATTTATTGATACCTCTATTTGTTTCACTACTCATTCCACTTAATGGAATGATGCCTGCATTGCTTGAAGGAAATCTAGCAGAATTATCTTTTGTAACAACTTCAATCCCTAAATCATAAGCCGTAAAAGATGCCATTAAAATTTCTTTGTTGATAGGTTTATCAGTACTTGATCCACTTGACATATTGAAAGGTCCTAGATCGTATAAAAGAGAGGGCTCTTCGTTGATGAAACTACAATCAGTACATTTGATACACAAACCACTTTTTAGACACCAAACCAGTTTGGACAGAGTGTTGGTAGCGACAAATGCCATTTCTAACCTTGAAGCTACATTTGCACCTGCACCTGGATCATTGTTCAAAATTCTTCGAATGCACTGATTGGAATATCCCAAAGTGAGGCCAAAATTAGTCAATGGGTCTTTGTTTTTATCATCCAAGTTCATCTTTGTTAGACGAACTCTCTAGTAGAAAATCCTGAAATGCCAATATGGTCCAACTCAAAGTCAGACTTGTGATGATGCCCATAATCATATAGTTGCAAAATTTATGAAAATGGGTTTGCTATTTAAACTATATAGATCTCAGCAATACCTAAGTATTTCCATGATCATGCATAGCCTATTGTTTAGTGACTTTGTAGCTAATCGAAATTTTCTTCATATGTCAATGCATCCATATGAAAGATTAATCAAAAAATAAAACCAGATAGTAATCCAAAGAGAATAAATTTGGGGGAAAATTAAACCATTGAAACACAATGAAGTTATAAAAATAAGAAAATTGAGAGGGACCCAAGAGAGAGTGGTTGGTGAAGAGTAACATACCAAATTGGGTTATAGTTTGCTTTGAGTAGCTCCAAGAGGAAGCTTAAAGAAAGCAGAGAAAATACAAATGTTATATAAGAGAGAGAAAGAGAGTTTGAAACCTCTTCATCAAGAGCTTCCTTGTGCTCTTGCTCATCTTCCTTCTTCATTTTTGCCGGCTGTTCCTTTCCTTCTTCAGGTTTGGGCTCCACTCTGTCCTTTATAGGAGCTTCTGGCTCTGATTTCTTTTCTTCTAGGATTTTGGTCGCCATGGAATAGAAAAAATCGAGCAGAGAAAGAACAAAATTGAATTAAGATAGAGAGAATAGAGCGGTGGGTGAGAGAGTGAAGAGAGTAGCAAAGAGTGTGATTTAGGGATTCAAAATTGGATTAAGATAGAGAAAATAGAGCGGGCTTCGATATGGAAATGGGAAAGGGGGGATTGGAAAATTTTTGCTTTTCGTTGTGTCGCGGCAAACGCGAAAAAAATTGGAGGCAAACCAATTTTTCCTTTACTCACAGTGGGGCTTTTTAAAATAAAATCATTTTTAGATTATTTACTTTATAATTTTGTCAAATCACGATTATGATTTATGTGGTTCATTATATACAAATCATGCTAATTGTGCACTTTATCTATCTTATAAGTGTGTTCTTAGTTATTAGTATTCATGTGTTCAAAAATAAATGTCAATTACATAAAATTACTGAAAATTTTTGCTATACAATACAGATTAAGGATAACAATCAAATCTTTTTCTCACTTCAATTTTAAAGGACCAAATTTATGAACAGAAGTTAATTTAATAGCCTTATATATATGTGATGACAAAATAGTAAACATAAACAAAATCCTATTTACTTATTTTCTCACCATTAGTTCGTATTTTCTACAGTTTTTATACCTAAACCAATCTTTTTTGCTCATCATTAATTGAGATGTTATATGATTTTTATACCCGTTTTTAGATATACTCTTACCACAAAATCAAATTTTAATAATTAATTAATACTACCTATTCATGTACTCTTTACCGTGTGTATGTGAATTTCCAAAATATTTTACAATTCATTTCTTGGACTCCAACACAGAGGCATAAATTGTACAATCCCTAAAATCAGAAATTTGTAAAATATTATACCTAGATTGTTTGATGAAACAAAAAGGCGAACTAGACCAGATATCCTTGTTCTTCTTCTAATCGTTGGTTACGAATATTACAAGATTAAGAAAAAAAAAAGATTATAGTGAACAAAGGATACCAAGCGATCTCATCTTCTCTTTAAAGTCAGAGAGGGGAAAAGATTGAATGAAGAGAATTCTAAACCTAATTTCTCTATATTATTAACTACTTAATTCAATTTTTCACTCCCTCCAAAAATCCAAAATAAAAAAAATTCCCTCTTTAAATTAAATTTTTAACCCTAAAGTCAATTTTTTATCATTAAAAAATAATTTATATTTACCATTGTATATAAAGATGAGATTAGGTTTATGAAGATAAATATTTATTGGATATGATAAATTGATGAATTGAAGGTTTTAACTGTATCTCTATTATGACATATTTTATTTCCACTGCTAGTGCTTTGCCACCCCATGAATATTTAAAGATTAAGTTATTTTCGTGAAATAAAAATATTTTTTTGAAGCATAGGACATAAAAACAAATAAAATTAATTATTCATTAGATAAATATATAAATACTATTGATTTACAACTCCATTATTAATATAGGTATTATATGAAAATATATAAACACTAATTGAATGACATTAAAAATAAATGAAATTAATTGATAAAATAATTATACACTTATATAATACAATAATTGGTAATATTTCATTATATATAATAAAGATATTTAATTACATTATTAATTTAGATATTCATAAAGGTATTATCCTAAAAATATATGAGTATTAGTTAATTGATACTCAAAGTAAATGAAATTAATTGATAAAGTACTTATTTGATAAATTGATTAACTTATGTATCTATATAGATATTTATAAAGAAAATAAAATAGTAGTTGAGTGATATTAAAGATAGATTAAATTAAATACAAATTATTTCAATTATATATTCATATTCATATATATATAATGATTATTATAATAATTAAATCTCTGTTCTTAATAATTAAAATATTTAGTTTAATTTATTAACTAATTATTATCTTAAATTTGTGTATTAAAATATATAATTTAAATAATTATGAAGTTAAATTTATACAATACATATATAATAAAAATTATAAGTAATATTTATATATAAATTACTAGTATTATATATAATAATTAATAAATATCGGTTCTTTCGGTACAAGACAATTCAATACAGCTCAATACGGTTCTCGGTCCGGTTCTAGGTAAAATATCCAGATCTGTTTCAAATAAAGTCAACGGTACAATTTGGTTCGGTTTTAGTCAAAAAGTCAATGGTACAGTTTGGTTCTGGTACTTCGGTTCGGTACAAAAAAAATCCAGATCCGTGTACACCCCTACTATTGGTCTTAAGTAAAATTGCATTTAATATGCAAGCGCATTTGATGCTACAATTGTAAGATTATGTCCTTCTTTGAGAAGAAGAGCAAGTCTTAAAGGTAGCATTTAATTTTTGAACCGTCAGTTAGAGCACTAGATTTCTTTGTGTTCTGTTGTCAGTTTTCATTTCAGGCATATTCAATTTTTTTTTTCTTTTTCTTGGCTTTTTACGGTTAGGTGTAGTCTGCTACTTGGGTTGGTCAGGATGTGTTTAGGTTTCTTTGTATTTTTTGGTAGATGTCTTACCTGTCAACATTTCTAGTATCAGTGTCCTATATATATATATATATATATATATATATATATATGTATCTCCACTTGTGCTTGCTTCACTTTCCATCGCATATTTTGCACTTTCACAATTAACTTGAAATATTAAATTTGTAATGATTACTTAGCACAATTGTTGGGTTCCAACCACTAAAAGTGTATAAGATGAACTGAGTAAAAAAAAATGCTTGAACCTTTTCCTTTTTCAGTAAAACATACCTAGTTATTTACAACACATTAAAAAATTGTCATTATTATTGAAACATCCCAAACTAACATCTCTATTATAAATAATGCAATCGACTTAAAACATGTTATGTTAAGCAATTAACTCGATTCACATCTGCATGCATTCATATCATCTGATCTGTCTAATCATATAACTAGTATTCTAATTAGGCTTCTCACATCATTCATGTACATTTCATTTTGAATAAGTATAGTGACTCATTATGCAACCCATTATCTTAATATTACTAGATTCAACTATCTTAGTCATTTCACTATCATGCAAAGCATTCAGCATTCCAGCACATTTGAATAAAATCATTCTAGCTTCTAGATGCATGCATATACTATCATTCTTACTATGAGCTTATTACAACCTTAACCTCCATGTGACATACATACATAATACAAACTTTATACATATTAAACATGTAAGGAACTATACAAAATTTATCAAAATTCCTACATCAACTTCTTTAGACTGGTATTGGTCTGTCCTGATGCAGAAAACATTCCTAAGCAAAAACCTTGTCTACCAAAACCTACACGGATCAAAATAACTTGTGTTAAGCTACAAAACTTAGTGGCGATATTAAAAGTGAAGTACAACCACTCACAGTGATCGTCAGGTTCAGTAAATCATACAAAAATTATATAACACTTAAAATAACATATAAACGATAAGCATATGATAAATGTAAAAATGTTTTTAATCAGCAATGTATTCTTGAATTCAAGTAATCTCCATAAATTTAACATTTAATAAAATGTTATGTACATATATGTAAACATAAGAATAAGATACATGCATTGAAAAACTCAGTTAATCAAGATATTTCATAATTTATATGCCTTGTTATACTACATTTATGATGTATTTATACTGTAACATAGCCTGCTTAAGTTCTAAAGGTGGATAACGGGAATGGTGGACACCCGAGGGTATCAAAACAATGGATATCCGAAGATATTAGATCTATGGACCCAAATGGGTCGTCTGTATGATGGACCGGTCAAATGGATCCAATCGGGGTCAACTAACAACCCAAACAGCTGTTTATGATCACATAGGATCAACTGTACTTTAGACCTAAATAGGTCGACTGTGGCAGCTGTAAAATCCCTATAGGCATCTATCTATCCACAACTGAACTCTAATTGCAGGCAATACTTTGTTTAATTCTGTTTTCATATACCATACTTGCACTTAATTAAATCAATTTGCAAACATATAACTATAGTGTAGCAATATTATTACTATAGTATAACTATATATACAAAGTTTATGTATATTAATTCACATAGTTTTTGATCGTGTTATCATTAGTCATCATATATAGTTTGATCATAACATGGCAATCAAGTAATATTTCATACTTGTTTAAGTGCTCAACCTAAGTCATGCCTTGTTCTTAGAACTTGCCAATCCAACACAACTTAGGTATATGATCATGTAAAAAGATCCAAAATCTCTACTTTATATAAATACATGTAACCAATTTTCCATTTAACATTTCAATGTTTTGTCAATTGAGCATATATTATTTTAATAGATACCATAACATGTTATCCATAAGACATTACCTGCAACATGGTCATACTATTATATTCCTTATTTCATAGCATAGGTACATGTAAAATATAAACTTACTCATCATACGATTTCATACATAAAATTAATCATTCATTTAACAATCATGTACAAATTTAATTACAAATATATATATATATATATATATATATATATATATATATATATATATATATATATATATATATATATATATATATATATATATATATATATATATATATATATATATATTTCGTCAATAATATTTACCTATGTGCATGCATGAATGTATATGTATACATATAACCCTTTTTTAATAGTCATATTGCATGCCATATCCAATTCATTATGTATTCACATAGACACATATTTAACTTAACTATTTAAAAAAAAAGGTAAAATACATTAAAAATCTGCATAGGGCAGCATTCTAGATCCAACTTGTGAGCCACTTATGAATTTGAAAATATCATTTTTAGGCTATATGACTTTCTACAATCTTATTTCCATACATTTCTTGTTTCCAAATCATCAAAATTCACCTTAATAGATCTTATCTATAGCTTGAGATATTACAAAAAAACTATAGGTTGTTCATAGAACCAAAACAGTATTTATTACCATATATAAAAATTTATAGAGTAAAATGAAGAAGGAATTAGACCAGAATGTCTTCATCAAAGTTGTACTTCCAGGTCTCTAGTATTACCATAATTTTACTTTGTAGAAATTTAACAATTATACCAAAATTTATGGCCAAATTACTAAAGTCTATTCCCTAATAGTACATCCAGTACCTATGAATTTCAAGTCAATATTTGACATGCTTGCATACATTTTTAAGTCATACTTCCTTCATACAAAATTTGAATTTAGGATTAAATTTTGCATAGGAATTAACCCCATGTCATTCTGATCATTGTACACACATATATCTCAATTTTTCGACAAACTGTTCCAGAACCGGATTTAACAGTTTACCTAACATTCAATAAATCATAAAAATTATTTAGAGGCAGAATTAAGGCTAGGTTCCTTCTACAATCTTGTAGGTGTATGTCTTTTAAAACTTTAAAAATTTGAATGGTTACAATTAGAGATTTCTATTTTAACTTATACTAAAAGTTCAGACACTAGGTCAAGAGGTTTTCATCTCATCCTTGCATGTACACTTCTTAAGTATTATCATCTCTTTAATTACTCAAATTTCAGGAAATTCACAACATAATTCTACCAATATAGCCACAAACAAATAGGAAGGCTCTTGTCTCATACCTTTAGCCGAAATCTCCTTTTACTTTCAATCTCTAGCAACTCCTTTTCCTTTGATTTTTCTACTCTCCTCTTCTCCTTTACAACCAACATCATCATTTAATTAAAATTCCAGCACCATACTCAACCATTACTTCAGCAAATTAAGAAAAAAAAAAGGAGAAGAAGAAGATGAAATTCATTAGAGATTATTTACCCTGAAGTTTTACACTTAGTTGCCTTTAATTAACCAACATGAATTATCACTTAAATTGCTTGAAAGAATTCAAAGACAATGAAGGAAAATAAGATGAAGGATTTCTAGTTTTTCCTCTCAAATGGACAACAAACTCACTCAAATCCTCTCTCCTCTTTTAAATCTTTATTATATAGTGACATGAAAAATATCCTTTTTAGTCCTTCTATACTTTGCATGTCACACAATAAACACACACCTTTTTGCATGCTATAGTTTGACCCCTCCTTTTAATTTATCTCTTAAATCAACCTCTCCATTTAATCCTTTTAATAAATTGACCTCTCAATTTATTCTTCTATTCACAATTGACCCCTAAAATGCCATAATTACAAAATTTACCCCAAATTAATACTTTATACTTCAATTATACCCTTAAATAATATTGAACTATAATATTAAATTTTATTTTCATGCTATTAATATAATAACAAAATAATTTATCACTTGTCCCATACTTATATGAAATTTTCATTTTAATTTAATCTTAATCAAATAAAATCCTACTTAAAATATGCAATTTCAATTAGGGTCATGTTGGGGGCCTCACAATTATGATATACCTAGCATGGTTATAAATGGCTTAAAGTGATAAATATTGGTAGCCACCAGAGATTCTTGAGGCCATTGAAAACAAAAGAAACTTTTCCTGGAAATAGTTGTTGGCTATGTCAATGACCCCAAGCTTAAAAATGATATGCTAAAATTGTTATGTTTTTAATTGCTTAACTATGTTGTTATATACGAAGCTATGAATGATAATAAAGTCAATACAGATAAGCAAATTAATGGCTACTAAAGTTTTTTCTTTTTTAAATTGTAGAGATTTTATGTAGGAAGCTAGCCATGAAGTCAATCCATTTCTTTAGTTGGTTCGTCATATCAATAAGTAACTTCCTACCATAATGCTAATATTTTATTTTGTAAATAAATGAAGTAGTTATTGTCATTTAGAATATTTTGACCAGTCTAAAGAACTAAATTATAGGAGTGACTAGTATTACAGTTGGACTGACATAGGCATTGGACTTTGTGGGTTGCATGATGTTAGATGTCATATGAAATTACAATATTGATTGGCTTTCTAATCTTGGTTAGTATTATTATTGTAAAACTTAAAATAGGTTGTTTGTTCTATAAATTAATAATTTTTTGCTCTGTTAGTTTTTATGCTAATATATTGTCATTACAAAGGTACATCACTACAAGAAAATTCTCAAATACCGACGAAAAATTACCGGCGAAAAATTTTTCGTAGGCAATTACCGACGGAAAAATGTTTTCCATAGGGAAAAATGTTTGAAAATATGTATTTTGTGACAGAAAAATAATTCCATTGTAATTAATGGAGGGAAATTTTCCGCCCAAATTTACCGACGGAAATTAGCGACGGATTTGTAAAAATCCATCGTAAACTTGGTGCCAATATTTCGCGGCTAAAATTTCTCATGAAATTTACCGATGGAATTCATTTCCGTAGGTAAATTACCGATGAAATCTTATCGGGATTCCATAGGTAAATTATCAATGGAAAGTTATTCCGTCGGTAATTTACCTACGGAAATACGATTTTGTAGGTAAATTACCTACAAAATTATGTTTCAATAGGGAAATTACCGATGAAATTACTTTTCATCGGTAATTTACCTACGGAATCCTATTTCCGTCGGGAAATTTCCTACAGAAATAATTTTTCGTAGGTAAATTACCGATAGAATAAATTTTCGTCGGTAATTTACCTATAGAAATATGATTCCGTAGGGAAATTGAAAAAATTGAATTATATAAGTTAATTTAAACTAAATTCATGTAAATTTTTTTTTAGTGACTATATTAATAATAAATTTATATCTAAATAATTTATCCTATCATTTATTGTAAAATAGAAAATGATTTTATAATATTTAGTATTTCGAATTGCAACATGTATTAATAAATATATTTAGTATTTATATAAATAGAACCTCCATTCCTATGTCATTATGTTTTGAGACATAAATCTCCTATCTTGTATTTTTTTCAACTCTTACCGCTGATTTTGTTTCACAGTAATAAAGTGGCTTGTTTGCCTTAAAAAAATCACATATCCTTATTAGTCATTATCCAATATTAAAGACAATTAATTCATCTAATATGATGCGGTCATGTAATTTTTAACTCCAACAGATAAGCTTTCTAATAAGCTATTTTTGTTAAAATTATAATAGTATCTATATTTTTATTTTTGTACAGCATGCACGAGATTGGTGCTTCTTTCACAAGACTTTTAAGTGGAGAGAAAGTGATTATTTAATTCTTTGGTAGGTGGCAATTAATATCATGAAAATAAAAATGTAAAATATAATACTAATAATTTAGAAAAAATATATAGAAAAAAATGGTGGAATCCAACTATAATGAAAAAAATAATAGCAACACTAGCTACAATAGTTGCCAATGGCAAAAATTAGTTAATTAATTATGACTATTTTTATATGATTTTCATTTTTATTTTTTAAATACTATTATTATATAATTTTCATTTTTAATAATTAAGTTTTATTTATATTTAAATAGAGCATTTAATCTAACAAATTAAACATTATGGGCACTATATTCATGCAATTTGGATTTAGTATTAACTTTATAATTTATTCTTGCAATATTATAATTGCTATTCTATTATTGTTATCGAAACTCTATAGTTTTTAAATTGGGTATGTATCAGTAGATTAACTTATAGTGATTTATTTAATAATTTAATTTTAAAATTAAGAATAATAAGAGATTTAAATTACTCTTTAAAAATAGCATGTCTCTAGTGTGTAAGGCATCTAATTTTAAAGTGGATGGTTACGGGTTCAGGGATAAATATTGATAAATATTTTTATTAACAGAAATATAATAATTGATATTTTTTGGATACATTGAATCTGGACATTTAGGAAGAAAAAAAAAAAGAACAAATATTAAACAAGAAAGGAAAGAAGTAGAGAAATGGGAAAGGGAGAATAGAGAGAGAGAGGAAAGATCAAGAGGGGGAGACCGATGAGAGCCAGCGTCAGTCAGAGGCCACGCTGGCCGGCCCACTTTCCAATTCCGATCGTTCAAGTTCTTCGGACTCTTCTTCGATGGCCTATTTAACCCAGGTGGAGCAGTCAACCCATGGCGATCTCTAGCTTCTGAGTGCACTTTCAAACCGCCAAATACGGTTGTCTCCTGGTACATTTTCGAAGATGATGCATTTATTAAACTTTCGGTTGGTGGAATTAATTAAGGCTTATTATCTTAAACTCTCAAACGGCTGTCCAGTTTTGGGGATTAAATTAGGATCCTTGCAAACTTCCACAAAGGGAAATTAGGTTATTTGAGAAATAGAGATGAGAATTGGAGAATGAGTGCCGTTAATATTACCAATGTTACTATTTTGGACAATCCAGCGTCATTTTTGTCCCCCTTTCAATTCGAAATCTCTTATGACTGCTTGACTCCTCTCAAATATGGTAATTTTTCTCCTCTGTGTTCATTCATTTTGACGTAAGAATTCTATTTTCTTGGTTTTTTTGCACAGATGCCGAAGCAGTTGAGTTGATTTTTCAGGTCAGCACCCTTTTTTTCATATTGGTGTTGCACATGGTTAGTAATTTAAATGTTAGTTTGTAATTTTACATTCTACAAGCAGAAACAAGATCTTTCTTATAGGTTTCTAAATCTTTCTTGGCACATGAAAATGTAATACCTGATGGTTTAAACCTTTTAATACCCATGAAAATGTTTTTTTCTCATGTTATGATTTGTTACTAAATGCAGCTCTATACTGTAGTGTTATGGGCTAATTTCTTTTAATGCATGTTATCATTGCATCAAGCATGAGCTGTTCAATCAATTTTTGGTGATATCAAAGCGATCTCCAACTTCTGAGCGCACTTTCAAACCGCCAAATACGATTGTCTCCTGGTACATTTCTGAAGATGATGCATTTATTAAACTTTCGGTTGGTGGAATTAATTAAGGCTTATTATCTTAAACTCTCAAATGGCTGTCCTGTTTTGGGGATTAAATTAGGATCCTTGCAATCTTCCACGAAGGGAAATTAGGTTATTTGAGAAATAGAGATGAGAATTGGAGAATGAGTGCTGTTAATATTACCAATGTTACTGTTTTGGACAATCCAGCGTCGTTTTTGTCCCCTTTTCAATTCGAAATCTCTTATGACTGCTTGACTCCTCTTAAATATGGTAATTGTGCTCCTCTGTGTTCATTCATTTTGACGTAAGAATTCTATTTTCTTGGTTTTTTTGCACAGATGCCGAAGCAGTTGAGTTGATTTTTCAGGTCAACACCCTTTTTTTCATATTGGTGTTGCACATGGTTAGTAATTTAAATGTTAGTTTGTAATTTTACATTCTACAAGCAGAAACAAGATCTTTCTTATAGGTTTCTAAATCTTTCTTGGCACATGAAAATGTAATACCTAATGGTTTAAACCTTTTAATACCCATAAAAATGTTTTTTTCTCATGTTATGATTTGTTACTAAATGCAGCTCTATATTGTAGTGTTATGGGCTAATTTCTTTTGATGCATGCTATCATTGCATGAAGCATGAGCTGTTCACTCAATGTTTGGTGATATCAAATCTGAGATATCCTGTGTGTTATCTTAATGAAGGTTTGACAGTTTACAGATTACCCCAAGATCTCTTGATATTCTTGCTATATTTTTCTGGTCTATGTTTGCTTATGTGTGTATTTGGGCAAGGTTCCCAAACTCATCCTTCCATTGAATTATTATGTTATTCTTCTGTATATAGTCATTGATGTTGCAGGAGTTAGTAAGGAGTTGTATATAATCTTATATTCTGTTTTCCTTGGAACTTTTGATAAATAGCACCTTTTCTGATTGTGAGGCAGTAGATTGAGATATTAGTCATCTGAGAATGCAGAAGAAAATTTTTTCAGTTATAATTTTAAAGCACCATAGAAACTGTCATGTAACACTGTAGAGATTTATATTGAAATACTTCATCTTGTAATTTCAGCCTTCCTGACATCTAGACTTCTGTAGCTTTTGTTACTTGTTTAATTTGGAGCAATGTTTATGAACCTTTTTCTTGTTGTGATCTTGCAGAAGATACAATTTGTTTCCCTCTCTATTTCAAGGTTCTGTGAATTTTATTGTCGTGACTTGCAGATTATTATTGGGCTTCAAATTTTAAAGTTAGCACTAATTTTTCAGTTTTTAATATTTATGCCTCGGTTTTTTTCTCGAATTGATGAGTTTCCTGGTAGTTTTGCTTATATTTTGGTTTGTGCTAGGTTTGATTATTCATAATATGCATTTTTGTTCCCCGTTTAATTTCAAGTGTCTATAAATTTGTTCTTTTCGATTGAATTGCAATAAGTTTTACACAGCTAATAAATGTTACATTTTTGTTTAGCCGGTTGCTTATTCAGATTGACTTTGGAGTCTAGTTCTTTCAAGTTGGACTTACTTGTTGAATGTTGTTTTCTACCTGTGATGAGCCTCCTTTTTTTGGGCTGTCTGTTTTAGCTTATAGCTAAACTGTGTTTGATTTGGTTTGCGGGATCCTCTTTATTTTGCCATTGTTACCATGGCAACTATTGGTAAATTTCTATTACATATTCAGTTTCATTTGTTTCTGTGAAAATAAACTCAAAGTGAATGGCCAAATAGTGATTTCTTTCTTATGAAGGTCAAATAGTGATTTCTTTCTTATGAAGTTCTATGGTCTATTGATAAGACCATGCAGAACACTTCCATTTTCTTTTCTTGACTATTTGTTTTATTAATTTCTTGTTAGAGACTATTCAACAGCATGGCATCATGAACTTAATATGGCCATTATTTTAATCCCTGAGTAGATTTTGTCGATTTTAGCTCAGTCGCAAGTAATTATCTAACATTAGCATTTAACTTAGGCTAGTTTTCAATTGATTTTTCTTCAGGTTCAAGAAAAGATGATTCTTGTTCCTATTGAATTTGCTGAAGTTGTGGATAGAGGTCAATGATTTGATTGACTTCAGGGAATGTTAAGTAAACTAGTGCACTGAATTGCATTGATTTCTCTGAACAGTACTTCTTTGAAATACATATTGAGAGGAAACACATATCGAAGGAGGATTATAAAATATGTAAGATCATCTTGTGAAAGTTAATGGTCCAACAAAATTTTAAGCTTTACAAAGGGATATATAAGGTTTTGCAAAACAATTTTTTCCTTCTCATTATTGGTTGTTGTTAATGCCATTATACAGATGTTTCATCATTATATGAAGCTGTGCTGTTTTTGACATGGCTTGCTTGTACAAGAATGGATATTGTATGTAATTATTTTGTGCTTTCTTTTGTATTTTATATATTTCTTTTATTTGTAGAATAGAGGTATTTATTTTGTTTATTAATATAAGTTATCATATTTGTCAATGGAATATTTCAGTTCATGGACTTTTGGCTCTCCTTCATGGCTATTGTGAGCACTTTTGTCTATCTAACTACCATTGATGAAGCCTATAAAAGGACAATTCAAACCATTGTTGCCATCCTTACAGCCCTCATGGCCATAACAAAGGTTACCAGGTACACACTGGTATAGATATCTCTATTATGTTTCCTTTTTGTGAACACAGCTAGCGCTCAAGTAATTAACCACGAAAAATTCTGCAGATCTTCCAATATTATTCTTGTATTGGCAATTGGAGCAATTGGTCTTCTTATTGGATGGCTAATAGAGTTCTCCACGAACTTTAAGTCATATTCCTTTTCAATAGACTTCTGTTTAAATATGCCCACGAGGTGAGTATTTTCTTTTAACATATAATGATGATTCACTTTGATAATATGTTATTTGAATATGTAATGCAAGGCAGATGACAACATATAAATTATAGTGTATTATCCATTAGCTTGAATTTAATATAATTAGTAGAATAAAAATCAGTTTTTTAACATATGCTTGGACGCCTTGCTGTGGTGTGACTGCTAGTGAATCATAATTTAACTTAAGCTAATAGAATTAAGCTAGAACACATTATATCATATGATACTGATAATTCTTAAGTCTTGCCTGAATTAATGTCAAATGATGTTCAATTTTAAGATATGCATACATGTGGATGGTCTTCTAGGTCTCTTCTATGTCAAGTGGGGTTACTGATTGTTTTAATATGTGCCAAGACTTAATACAGCATATCTAATATGAATGGCTCACCAAGTGATAAGAAGGCTTTGCCTGAAATGGTCGATTCTTTTAATTTATATGCTGGTGGTGTATGTCTGCTTGAATTTATAAAATAATGTTTACATGTCTGTACAGAATATGAGTTAGTCATAACTTTTGTTTCAAAGAAAGCTGAGAATGTTTATTAACATAGATGGAAAACAATTAAAGGATGGTTCAAAAATTTACTCAAGACACTATGGAGAAGATTTTGATGGGGTTTTGTTCTTGTTGGGTCTGCTGCACTGGCCATGGCAGGTATAAGCTGGAATTTGGAGAGCAGTGAAAGCTATTGGATATGGCACAGGTAAAGTAAAGTATATTTTTTCCTATAATTCTCCTTTATCTGTCACCTTTTTCTAGTGCCAGACTGATATTTGGCATGGAAATGGTTTGCAGCATTGCATCGAATATATTTTTTTTATAAAGCTCTTTATCAAAATTTAATGCTTGAATTGCAAAACTATTAGTTTGTGCCATACTCTTCTACCTTTCTTCTAGTTTTGATCTGAATCAGTTGATAATTTCGAATTACTTATTCAATGGCATTGTTCCAACTGAATTAATTATGACCAAAAAATTGTAATATTTTTAGTAACGGAATAGTGATGGAAAATCCGTCGCAAATTTTTTTACCATATGGCAACTTTACCGACGAAAATTTATGGACCGTTGGTAAATTTACCTACGGAACAAATTATTCCGTTGGAAATTTGCCTACGAATTTGTTATTTTCGTTGGAAAATTTAGCAACGAAAAATATAGTTCTGTCGGTAAATATGGCAAATGCCGACACTTTTTGGTTTGCATCTCCCAACGGAATTACCAACGAAAAATTTTCCATCGATAAAAGTACCTACAACTGGATCTCCAACTTTATTTTCCGTCGCTAAATTTCGTCGGCAATTTGGTTTCCCTACGAAAATTCACTCAATTCCGTCGGTAATTTTCGTCGGCAAAATGAATTTTTCTTGTAGTGCATCTTTCCATTCACTTTCAAAAGAGCCCTCCAAGTTACGTTATAGAAAGAGAGATTTAAATATTCATCAGAATGAAGAAGGTTTAGAATCATAGGTGTCCTCCTTACAATGATAATATGGATGTATTTAGAAAATGATATAGTTTATTTTTTATCATCTCTTGCTGGGTTGCTGCTCCCAGGGTACTATTGCTTTTTTTTGGGTTTTTCTTTTTGGTTGGGATGCAAATGTTATAGTTGTTTAGGTTGGGAGCTGTTATTATTCTGAGTATTAGTCTTTGTTGCCCCAATAGCTTGGCTTCATTCTAATTGTATTCATTCAATAAATCTAATTAGCTTATGAAAAAAAAAGAAAGAAAAGTTGAATATTTGATCTAATTATTTATTTATTATACTATTATAATTGCTTATATACCTTATGTGGATTGTTCTTCATGTAAGGAATACTCAATTGTTGCACCATATCACAAAGTTAAAATTGTCATCTAAGAATTGTAGATTAAACGTAACAATATATTTCAACATTTTAATTAAACACTATATTTAATATTTTTTTTATTGGAATATAATGTGATGTAGTGTATTTTATTTTATGTTGGGTGCAATAGTAGGAAGTATATATCAAGGTTGCAAGTGGGAGTATAAAATATTCACCTGGATATGGAAAAATATGGCATTGATGATTTCAAGGCATAGAATATTAGAAAATATATAAGCAATTGTTGTGAATTTGACATTTCTCAAAGAATTTTATATATAACTTATAAGTGATTTTCATTTACTATCTAATTTCTTTTAAAAGTACTTTTTATTCATTTTTTTTTCAAAAGAAGCACAAGAATTTAATTAGGGTTATATTCTCTATTTTATTGTTAATTTTTTTCTGTTGTTTTGAATTCATATGTTTTAATAATTAATTCTTCTAAAATGGCTTGATTCTATCCCTTACTTTTTCTCATTCTACTATTTTTGAATCTGAATATCTACTGGTTACGGCATAAATAAAAAATTTGATTTTTACTTTTTTAAGGCACATAGTTTTGACTACTAGCTAGTAGAAATTTGTCACTAGAATTCGATTTACTGCCTTATTTTTAGAATTCATTTTTTAGTTCGCTAGTTAAGTCATGTGTTCCTCTTAGCATAAGCTTAAGCAGTTTTAATTTAATGTGCCTTAAGTTGATTTAATTTAAATTAAAATTAATACTTTGTTACTTTTTTATGCTAATATATTGTCATTTCATAGTTTATAGCACCTAGTTAGCAATGTATGTAACTTGTTCATAATCGACTGCTTTTGTTGGCGTCTGGGCTTTTTGCCTTGTTCATATTGTATTTTTTTCTTTTTATTAGGTTGACATGTATCCATCAAAGTTTCAAAAGACTGGAATGGAAACCAAATTAAAAGTGGGCAAGCAAACATTCATTCCACTAGGTGCATTAGGTAGGGGACACAGACAAAGCTTAAGATCTTTCACCTCTTCAAGAGCCATTAAAGAAGGAATTTCAACTATAACAAGAAAAAATTTCCAAACGACAACTTCTAATCAAGATGAGCCACACTTGTACCTCCTTGATTCCTGTCGATTGAAGCTGATAATCCTTCTCTTCAAGTGGATGAAGAGATACAAGACATGGAACCAAGTATTTTAATAAGTCAAATTACATTTATTTTTATCATTAATTAGTCATAAGTTTGTATATTTGACTTAATTTATGATTTATAGATCTAGTAGAACACAAGTCAAAAAAGGTCCGAGGAAGGAACAAGTGTATAAAAGTTGTAGGACTTTAGGCTGGAGAAAAATTAAAAGTCACTTTTTTTTCAAAATCGAGCTGTTGGGGACAATCATAAAGATTTTTCAAGGAATATAGGAAAGATATTTCATGATCATAATATGTGCCCTTGGAAAGTACATTCATGGGGAGGAATTCCAAAACAAAATATAAAATACATGTAGCAAGTTATTATTGTAAGAATGTACATGATTATGTTCTTTAAATATTTTTTTCAAGCTTTATTTATGTCAATTAATTGTTATTGATGATAATAAATTTAGGATAAATTTGAGAGTGATGATATACTTGAGCAATGTGAGCATGTTGTGAATCATACGAGAGACTTATGGAACAAGTGGAGAGGAGAGATGCATTTGAAATATGTGAAGTCCAGACCATTTCACGAGGCTATGAAAAATGTGTCAGAACGTGTGGACAAGAATGATTGGGAATGGTTGGTCAAATAGCACTTTTTTAGTAAAAATTTTCAAGTATGATATGCTTTATATTTTAGACATTTTTATTTTCATAGTGAAATTATAGAGTTACATGTTAGATTGTTAATGTAGGAAACAAGCAAAAGGAACTCCATTAATAGGTCCAAGTTGAATATGCCTCATCGTACAGGCAGTAAGCCTTTTAGAAAAATTATGTATCAATAGGTGGTTTATCCTTCTTAAACATTAATAAAAAAATGATCATTTGATGTGTTTATACTTGTTATGAAGGCAGGCAAAGATGGTAACCCACCAAACTTGGGTATTACGTTCTTTGAAATGCGCAAAAAGGATAACAAACTAATTTAAACTACCACCAATGAAAGATGTGTGTGTATGGTTGATTTGCTTTCCATTATATTGCCTTTTATTTGATATGTTGATATGTTTTAAATTTTTATTGTAATTGTAGACTCAAATTTAAGATGTGGTGCAATTGGAACCTTCTTTTTCTAACATAGAGGTAGTAGAAAAAGTAGTTGGACCTCAATGAAAAGGTTATGTTGCTGGATTTGGTGGTGGCATAACTACAAAGCAGTTGAAATGGCCTAGTTCATCAAAAGAGGCATTGTTACCTAAGCTAAAGAAAACTGAAGAAGAAAACTAAGAATTGAAAAAAAAACTTGATGATTTTATTAGAAAATTCACACGATTTGAAGCTTTAATCTTAGCTCAACAACTTAATGTCCATTTTGAATCTCCATCTCCAAGTAAATTCTCAACACAGTGAAACATTTAACAGGTAAGTAGGCAATCTGTAGTATGAAAATGTTATAATTTCTTGGATGAGGCACGTATTGCTAACCTGTTATAGAATTGCTTGATGGGAAACATATTGTTTAGAATTAAGATGCTTAGTATGTCAAAGTTTCGTGATAAAAATAACAAATGATTTAAGCATTTTACAACGCGTGCAACACTGTTGGATTGTTTATTAAACACTTATAAGGATGTTGAGTATTTATGTGACCATAATATTGTTGAAAATTACTTTGTTACACATGCAGAAGTTGTGAGAACTTACTTGTATAACTTGCATTTTTAAGTGAACTTGTTTTTGTTGGGCCAATGGATATAACTTTGTCTATTATGGGTGTAAGTTGTATTCTATCTTTTTATTGTTATTGTGTCATCAAACTTGCTATTATTTTTTTACTTTTTTTTCTTTGCAATCCTTTTCATTTTTTTTAATATTTTGAAGTGTATATACAATTACACTTGTTGGATTTTGAATATTTTAAAGTGTATATATAATTACACTTGTTGGAGATTTTGGATATTTAAGATAAATGATACTTTAAATTAAAAATATTATATTCTTTTGCTATTTGATTTATTACCTTTGTGTATGAATATTAACTATAAATTTATATATTTTTTGAATTCTACAGGTCTTCAAAACAATGGACGATGAAGATATATGACGTTTAGATAGGGGCTGTTTTTAAGTATTTTTTTAACAAGCATGTATGTGATGAATAGAATTCAAACAATTTTGAAATATTGGTATATTCTGTACCTGGTATTTTACAATCTATGAAAAGACTATTCATTATAATTTAGTTGCATGTGAATAATGTGTATAGCTAATATTCAAATAAAATATTTTATTTATTTTTAAAATTTAATATTATTGACTAAATTTACTTTCAAAATAATGAAAATTTGGTACCGAAATTTTCTTTTTTAAAAATGAAATACAAATAGCGAAGGGGAAATACGGTCACTAAAATGAATCGTCAACGATCGAAACTCCTTCCGTTAAAAGTACATACAAATAATGAACGGGCAATCTAGTTGCTAAAAGCAATTTTTAACGACGAGAAATTCCTTCGTTGAAAGTAAACACAAATAACAAAGTAAAAATCCGATCGTTAAAAGGGATCTTTAACGATTAAAAATTCCATCGTTGAAAGTGAATTTAATTAGCGAAAGGAAAATCCTTTCACTAAAAGATATCTTAAACGATCGCAATTTCCTTCGTTGAAAGTGAATAGCATTAGTTAGGGGAAAATCCGATCGCTGAAAACTAAGATTCAACGACCAAAAAATATCCGGTCATTATACATATTATCGACCGGATACAAAATTCGGTCGTCTATACCTCTACCGACAAGGCTTCTATCGATTGGTGAATGATCGGATTTTTTGGCCATTATAGGTCTTTAACGATCGGATTTTAACTTTTAACGACCGGATTTCTCTTCGTTATAGGCCATTTTTCTTGTAAAAGGTGTTTAAAGGATAAAAAAAGGGAAAAAAAAAACTATGCGAGTAATAGAATTTCTTATATGTTTTTTTTATATATTCACTAGTAACTATTGTCTTCATGGAATAAATGACATGATAATGGGATTCAGATATTTAAATATGCATGAAAAAGGAGTTAGTGGAGAAAAGCATTAGTTTGATGCGAAAATATTCCAACATGAAACACGCGCTGTGGGCAATAATTAATTATGCCTAAATTTTGGTAGCATCTTAGCTTAAAATTTAATTAACCAACCTGTATAAAAATTCATGTCAATGTGCAATAATTCGATAGTCAATTTAAACCCAACACTAGAACACAAGTACACATAATTGTGTACAAATTAAATGATTTAAAAGAACAATCTATTAACTAAACTATCTTGGAAAATTTGTAAAAATTCGGCAGCATACAGACAAGGGTGTATTGCACCTTCCTACTAAAATGCCCCAAATCCTACTCCAATAAGAAGATGATACATTCATAGAAATTTTGGTGTCATGTTCCATCATACATATGCAGTGAATAGCAATGGTTAAGTAAATCTGTAACTAGTCGGATGTCATTGAGACAAAAGTTATGGTTAATATGATAAATTGCTAAATTGAGTTATACATGTGAAAATGGATCAATATGATCATATAATTAATTTCTCATGCAATTAGTAAAAAAAAAATTAGTCAAAGGGAAAAATTTGCAACTTCTTAAAAACATAAAAAGATTAGCCAATAAGAAAACCAACATTTGTTCATTTAGAATGTAGTATGAAAAGCATGAAATAATTAGTGAGAGGAAAGGTTATAACTGGAAAAATCTATGCCAAAACTCATATTTTCTTACTTCTTTCTCTCCCTAAAATTCTCTCTGAAAATGTTACTCAAAGGTAAGCTTAGGAAAGAAGATTAAAAATCTAGTTCAATTTTCAGTAAAATAAGGCAAGTATACAAGAAAGTTTACTCTCTGTTTTTTTTTTTCTATTTTAAACATGTTATATAAAATAGCATTTAAATAAGTGTGTGGATGTGTTTTTGTAGTGACATAAGGCAATAAAAAGTGAGAAAAGGAAGAAAAAAGGCATTTAAATAAAGTATGTGAGTAATATAATTTCTTATATATATTTTTTTGATATAATCATTGGAAACTATTGCCTTCATGGTATAAATGACATGATAATGGGATTTAGATATTTAAATATGCATAAAGAAGGAGTTAGTAGAGAATAGCATTAGTTTGATAAATTCTGTTGTAGGATCCATAAGTCTTGTAGAGAATTTTTTGTATATATCTGGAGTTATAGCTCTCCAAAATTAATGAAACCAATGGTATATCAACCTAGAAGACTAGGAATATAATTTATATGATGATATAGAAACTTGATTCTTGTTTGAAGTATTTTAAATTTTTGTTTGAAATGAGATTAGGTCTGCTGCCCTATCTTTTGGAGTAGTTCTTGGTATTTTGGGGATAACTATCGGAAGAAAGGTCCAAATGATTTAATTTTTATTTCTTCAAAAACAATATAAATATGAGAACAATTTCTATAGTGAATTTTTTTTTCCTAAAAACCATGTTTTTAGTGCCAAAATTGCTTAAAAATTTGAACCTGAAAACCTATCCGCTAAAATTCTAACTTTAAACATCAACCCAACTATTTTGGGACCAATCTAATTGGGTTACATACTTTTGGCCGGTCTAGAATGCACCCAAACTGATTGGATTGAGTTTTAATCCTAGCAAGTACCCTGCATTCTATCCCTAAGTTTGCCAAACTTCACCCAAAAGCTACCAAACATCATCCAAACCTTTCCGAACTTAATGGAACTTTACGAGCACATTTAAAAGACTTTAATGAGACTCATTACATGTATAGCTTGTATATACCATCATTGATTCATTTATGAATTAATGTGGAATTTAATATAGGTATATTAAAATGAGATTAGACATGATAAATGTTTCTGACGATAATGCTAGTCAAATTGAGTGAAATTGTAGTAGGGCTATCTGGTATGTTTCTGAAATTCATTCTCATGTATACTTGAGTAGATATATATATATATATATATATATATATATATATATATATATATATATATATATATATATATATATATATTATTTATTTATTTATTTATTGATTGATATGTATGTATGTATGGATGCATGTATGTATGTGTGTGGTAATAACAATGATTAAATGCTTGGGCACTGTAAGAATGCATGGAATTATATTTGAATAAAATTATAAAATTTTGAAATGACTGATGCTTCTGATCAATGTGAGTTCCATTTTTTTGAAACATATTATCTATTTCTATGATTTTGGCCTGGTAAAGTCTAAGTAGTGGGTAAATAAGAAAGGCTCTACAGCTCCTTTTGTGACCCTCCGATGCCTTCTTTTAAAGCTGTGCCTCTTCTGTTTAAAGACTATGTCTCTTCTGATCTTAATTTGATTTTGAGACAATGTCTCTTCTATTTTATGCCTATGGTATATTATGTTTAAATTCCATTACTTGTATCTTAAGACAATAGCAGGCAGCTCAATAGTGTTTTGTATTTGTTCTATGCTATTATGACCTTCTAAGGCTCCGTTCAAGTTTTAATTATGTCATGAAAGACTCGTGTAATTATTTTACTTCGAATTATACTCTGATTGACTATTGAATTATGTATTCAAGAACTTAATATTTCTTAAGTTATTCCATGTATTTAATATTATGCTTTACTTCTATAATGTGTTATTTTATTATTGTGTCTCATTGTATGTAATTGCTAGGTGACTGCTGGGAGTAGTCACCATCGGGTGTAGTTTTATTTATGCTTAGCACGATGACTTTTCATCTGTGTAGGTGTCAAACTTGTTTGATGTAAAGGTTACTGTTGGGACAATTGCAGTTGCCCAACTCAGAAGTTAGGATTTGAATATTTAAATCGTTCATTCATCTAGCTAATAAGTGTATTTTGTATAGACCTATTACAAGTGTAATTTATCAAGAATTCTTTCTAGATCTAGGCATAATATGTATAAATTTGTTATTTTCATTTGATCAATATAGTAGTTTAATTCTTGATAACCCATAAATTCTATAGTGATTAGTTGTTTTTAAGCACCAATGTATCCTTTTAGGGGGTATTACGGTGTGACACATGCATAAACACATCATCCCAAATAACCAATGTCCATTGAAATAGATACGAAATGCATATACATAATCTGTTGTCTATTTTCTACCTAAATGCAACACACTGGCATTGTATTATTTTCTCATTTCTCATGCATTTTTCAATTAGTATGATGATAACATCAACGTACACTAAACCATTATTTTTTTTTATTTACTTGGTTATTATTTATCATATTTATTATTATTGTTATTTTATTATTTTTTTGAACTAATTGACTCTTCTGTTCTTTTCTTTTTCTTTCCTTTCTTTTTTTTTTTCTGCTGTAAAAAGAAGCCAACTAAGAGAGAAACACAAAGTATACTCTTTTCTTTTTAATTGAATTCCAAGCTCATATGAATATATCCTTATGATTTATTTAACATCAAAATAATAAATTAGAAAACAAAATGAAAGCACAAATTGAAAAAATGCACCTTAGGGCGTTAATGGCAAATCCGAGGAAAGGTGACAAAACTCAAAAAAATAGTACCTTAAGAAATACGCTACTCCCGCAAGTATTTTAAGACAAACCAGCTCAATTTGGTTAAAAAAATAAGTGAGAAATGCTCAAAAAATTGGGAGAGAGAGAGAGAGGAAGAGAGAAATCACAGAGAATAAACAAAGGGTGAAGAAGAGAAAGAAACTGCCTTTTTATGATTTTGAAGTGACCAACGGGCCGCCCATCCTTCAGGAGTGAGAGATGGGATAGAAATGCTTTCTGTGTCACATGACAAATTTTGAAAAAGAATACTTTTAACGCTAAAATTAGTAATTAAAATTAATAAAATAGGCTAATAAATATTTGGATGCCTAAAAGGCATTATTAAAACATATTTACATTATTTATTTATTTATTTTACTATTATTATTATTAATATTATTATTAATATTATTATTGTTATTTATTTTTAACGCTTTATTGCTATTTTAATACTCCATAAATGCCATTACTTGGTTTAGGCCTAGATGGCTTTTCCTGGCATTTTCCTGCAAAAATGTTATGTAGAAAATATACATGCAAAATATGTAGGTGAAATGCATCAACTATGCAGAAGGAGATTCATCTTAATAGTTTAAGGGGCGATAGATGGGCTGGTTTTGGCTTGCTGGCTGAGCCACGCCCATCTATATCATTTAAGGCTTCACACTCTTGGGCTTCCCCTTATAAGCAAGTTTTCTTTCACTCAACCTTTTATTATTACTGCATTATTTTCCAATTCATCATTTTTTTCTTATTTGTTTTGCAATCTTTCTGCCTTGCCTTATTTTTTTTACTACTTATTTGATTATTAGCATAGGCTAATAATTCTTTTTGTTGTGCCTGCTCCTTTCTTTAGTGAACTGCACAAATTTTGGGATGCTCCAAAACTTGGAAAAACTCGGTTCGGATCCTATATTCTATCTTTAAATTTTATGAGAAAGGTCAATCATGATATGAATTTACTGTTAACTGCCAACCGATGTTGGGACTCTAGGTTTCAGGTCTTTAAGTTCACCCATCAGAAGTTATGCCCTGTCGCTGAGCAATTTGTTGCAATTCTTTATGTGAGCTTTGCCGTTAAGAAACTACTTGCATTCAAAACTATTTTTAGAATTACCCAAGGGAAGTGGTTCAGACATTAGGGATTCTACCATCAATAGCTTCCATACACTACAAGAAAATCTGGTAATAGCAACGAAAAAATAGCAACGGAATTGAATTAGCAACGGAATTTGATTTTCGTTGCTAATTAGCAACGAAAATTAAATTCCGTTGCTAAATTTGGTTTAATTTTTTATTTTTAGCAACAGAATAAAAATGGTGGTATTCCGATGCTAAAAAAAAGAGGAAAATTTTAGCACCAAAATATAGCTACGAAAAATAGAAATGGAAATCTATGACCGTTGTTAAATATGGAGGCATTAGATTGCGGAAAAATTTTGGGAAAAAATTTAGCAACGAAATAACATTCTGTTGCTATTTAGCAACGGAAATTAAATTCCATTGCTATTTAGCAACCGAATTAATATTCCGTTGGTATTTCGGTCCCAAAGAGGTGAAAAAATTAGGGTCTAAAAATAGCAACGGAAAATGTATTTTGTTGCTATTTAGCAACCGAACTTAAATTCCGTTGCTATTTAGCAACCGAAATCAAATTTCGTTGCTATTTAGCAACCGAAATCAAATTCCGTTGCTATTTAGCAACCGAATTAATATTCCGTTGCTATTGTGGGCACAAAGAGGTGAAAAAAATTAGTGTCCAAAAATAGCAACGGAAAATGTATTCCGTTGCTATTCACCAACCGAACTTAAATTTCGTTGCTATTTCAATTCCGTTGGTATTTTTTTGTCAAAAAAGATAAAAAATTTGGGTTCAAAAATAGCAACGGATTTCAAATTCCGTTGCTAAAATTGCAACCGAATTAAATTTCCTTTGGTAATTTGCTATTTGCCCTAGGTATAAAAGGCCTCTTATTTCTCTGTCTTCATTTTGTCTCTCCTTTGCCCTCGCCGTCTACCTCGCTCTCGCCCTCAAAATCATCTAAGGTAGCTCTTCGCTCAGTGTCTCACCATGCTTCTAGCCATCGTATCTCTCTTTTTCTTCTTAATTGCACGATTCCTAATTTTCTTGCTCCGTATTGCTCATTTCATCTATTTTAAGGTACAGTTTCTCTCTTAATCATCTCATTTTTCTGTTTGATATACTGGTTCATGCATTTTTAATTTTCTGTGCTGTTTCTCAATCAAAGGAATCACCAATTGATTTCAGCCATGGCTAGGAAGCTGCTTTCTCTTCATGTTCTGCTTTCGCTTTTCACTTTTCAGTTACGTCTTTCATTCTCTGGTGAGTTCTCTGCCAACAGCTCTTAACCCTAATCGCCTCAATCTTTATAACGCCTCACTCTCTTTCCTTTCATTTATTAGAATATAGTTTGCATGGGTCGGGAAATGGTACAGGTCTGATGCTTTTCTTAACTTTACTGGATAATTTATATGCTTTTTAGTTTTGCAACCAATTATTATTAATTTTTTTTATAGGCGCATAAATGAACTTATTTTACTTCTTCATGCCTATGCCATTTTTAATTGATTAGGTAAAAGTTTATTTTAACACGCAGACACACATAACACTAATCTATTTAAATTTTGTTTATGAGTTTCATTGGTGATCTAGTATTACGTTTGCACATGGCAGTTGTAGTGGAATATTTAATAATTGCTTTAGATTGCAAGCAAAGAAAACTTGCATTACATCACGTCATCTGATGGTTACATGCATCTCATTTTTTTCCATATTAGCTACTACTTCCTGTTAAATGCTTAGCTCTTTTTTTCTTTTTCCCTCAGAGCAATATAATTTGGCCAATTATTTTGAATTGGAATTTATTTTCTTATGTATCTCATTTTTGTCCATATTAGCTGCTTCTTCCGGTTAAATTTATCTCTTTTTTTTTCAGAGCAATATAATTTGGCCAATTATTTTGAATTGGAATTTATTTTCTTTTGTTAATTTTTATTTTTTTTTCTAGTTAAGAATAATTAATCATATTAGGTGAACTGAATTAGAAAGTGCACATGATAAAGAAATTAAATAGAAAAAAATGGGAATTTAGTATTATGTTGTATCGCAATACAAAAAAAAGGAGAATTTATTTAGTTTAAATGATAAAGAGGTTTGAAATAATTAAGTGGGTTTAATTTGAAGTTCAATGAAATTGGTTCTCTGTTGATTATTTATTTTTCGATTTCTGTGTTCTCTGTTGATTTTTTCTTTTTCAATGAAATTGGTTACATGATTTTTGTGAAGATTTTAATGATATTTTTGAATATATGCAGTAATTTTTGGTTATTGACACTTTCTTCCTATTTTCGTTGGATTTAGGCTAATTTTTGGTTATCTCTAAAGTTTTTTATTACTATTTTAATACTTAAGCACGAAATAATTTATGTTTGATTTTGGGTATGTGGCCGATTTGTTATGTATTTATTTTGCCTTGATACATATAAGCTTTTTATAATTCAATTAAAACATGTAAATTTCAAATTGAACACTTGTATTTTAATTTTAGAAATGATAAATTGTTAAGTACAAATTCACCCTTCTCAATCGCAATTGCTGTGGTGAAAGTAATTGATTAATTTTTTTAAATCATTGTTTTTGAATATATCTGAATTAATTTTTTAATTCTTATTGTTGAAAGCATGGAATATTATTATAAAGAAAGAAAAGAAAGGCACTATCAGGTGGCAAGAAATATGTAAGTGTATAGTGGCATTCGTGTTAAACAAGTATTATCTAATTTGATGAGGTGGGGACAGGGAGCTTGACGTGGAATACGAAGAGATAAACCCGTGTTTCACCTTAGAAGCGATGAATAATGTTTAAATTTAAATTGGTAAACATCAAATCAATTTCATATGGTTTTTTTCCTCAGTTTATTGTAGTGGTGATACATATATATAATATTTTCTTGTTATAGGCAGTAGAAATTAGCTATGTGCTTCCTCTTTTGGTTGTTTGTTCTTCAAAAAAAAAAATTAAATAACGAAAGCTTAATGCTTATAATATCTTTTAACTTCGTCATTGTAGGTTGCCAAAATAGAGACTGAAAAAATGCTTATTCAAATGGTTGAAACTGAATTGGAGAATAGGAAGCAACAAGGCATATATAAAGGTCAATTCAAAGGACAGTCCCACTTCTTTGGGTAATTACCACTTTTAACCAAGATCCATATGCTTCGTTCTTTTTCAGAACAACACTTCTGTACTCACAAATTTTTATAAATAACTTTTCAATTCACATTATTCATAAAAAAAAAGTCCCAAATTCATGTTTTTTTACGGTAGAATTTATTAAAGCTATGTTTGTTAATGAATATTGTGCAAATTTGATGGAGTAAAGGTTGTGTTTTCACTATATACTTTCTCATAGGTCCCAAAATGCAGAACATTTGAGTGTTAAGAAAACTCTTGATTCTAAATTTACTAGGCAGAGAATACCAAAATAGGTTACCATAAGAAATCATTTGTCAATTGGTTGTAGTTGTTTTTCTTTATTGTGTGATCTGAAAATCAGTTCTTTGGTTTAGCTTTAAAACCACTTGTTTTCTGTTTTGCTTTAACCAGACCTTGCTTAATGGTTTTTCATTGTTTTACTTGCACAAAATTCCCAATTGACTGCATTTGTTTCCTTATATGTAATTCTTAGATCTCCAATTTATTTTTTCTTTTGTAGGACTGTGCCAAGGAAATAGCAGCATTACCATGAACAAAAGCGATTATTGAAATACGAGTATGAAATTTGTGTTTTCTTGTAGTTGGATCTGAAGTGTCCCTATTAAAAAAATTGTTTGTTGTATGATCTTTGTCGTAAGTTATAGCATGATTGATTGCTGTAAATTTGTGCATTTCTTCACTATCCTGATTTAATGTTTGAGATATTAGTAGAAGTCATAAGTATGATAAGCTGATCGATGGATTGATAATATAGACTGTTCAGATTCTGCTAACTTATAAGCTGCTTTATGCCTATCCTGAAAAGTGACCTGAAATTAATTTTTATTAATGAATTGGTAGTAAACATTGCTTTATAGAAAAGAAGAATTGGTAGTAAATTTTTATTTCCTAATCTGTTTTCGATCAGATGTAAAATTAATAAAATGATTAATTGCATCTTTATATTTGTCAAATTGTTTGGATGGATAACCCTTACTGCTGCTGCTCATTTTTTTTCTCCGTATTACTCTGCTTTAGCATTTTATTGACGCCGTGCATTCATTTTTTGGTTTGAATTGGAATATCATTCAACTTTTTTTCAGTTATGGCTATTTTCTGATTGCAATATTGAGCTAACTGTGAAACATTATTCAACTTTCTTCCAGCTATGGCTATTTTCTGATGGAAATTTTGGAATTTGCAAAGCATGAAGAGTCCCTTCAACCTCTCATCAAAATCAACAATAATTTAGTGATGGAATAGTGACGAAAATTCTGTCGCATTTTTTTTTTAATTTTGGCCGAATTTAGCAACCGAAACTTTAATTAGGTTGCTAGAAATAGCAACGAAAACTGATTTCGGTTGCTAAATATAGCAACGGAAATTTATTTTGGTTGCTAAATATAGCAACAGAAATTCTAATTCCATTGGTAAAAATAGTAACGGAAAATAATTTCCGTTGCTAAAAATACCAACCGCCAAATTTGCAACCGAATGTTCCGTTGCTAATAAAAATTAGCAACGAAAATTCAACATATTCGGTTGCTAATTTTCGTTGCTATTTACTGATTTTTTTTGTAGTGATATTAGTACCTCGAAGAGGTCCAATTTCATTAGAAAATTGGAAATCTTATTTGTTGTGCTAGATGACTTTTCAAATGTGCCTAACTTCCACAATAGTGTTGTTTTATTGATCTATTTTACTTGTTATCTATCATTGACCTCAGATGGCTAAACTGATGACTACTAACTATTCAACTTGATCAAAAGTATATACAGTGGATTATCACCCTTTCTACTAATACTAGCAGAGACTCTTTTTGGTCTAAATGCTATTTGTATAGACCTTACTACCCTACTATTTGATAGCCCCTTACTTCTTCAGGTAACTGTAGCCATTTTGTTTAAGGGAGTGCACCTCTGGTGGGTTTTCACGTTAGCTTTTCTTGATAAGAAATGCATCCTTTTTGGGATTTTCACACAACCCTTTTCCTTATTTTTGCCTATAAAGAATCATACTCATTCTTGCAGCCTTTTTCTTTTTTTTATTTCCATTTTCATTCATTTTTTCATTTTCTTTCTTTTTTCATTCATTATTTCTTTTTCATTAATTTTTTTCTTTTTTTTTCTCTCTCACTATTTTTTTTATCTTATCTTTTTATTATTTCTTGTCAAATTTGGCTATAGGAGATATTAAGATTGTTGGCCAACCCTTCCCCAAGAGTAATTAGCACATAATCTCTAAAGCGATTTCTCCCAAGATAGTGGCTATATCAGTTTGATTCTCCATATGAGGGTACTATTTGTTTAAGATCAACTTTATGAGTCCTTGGTTGAAACTCTTCATTGTTACTCTGAACGACCATTTCGGATGTCTACCCCTATGTGGGTTACATGAGGCTATGTTTTGCATCATAGCTCATTATGCTAGACAGGTCAAAGAATGACAAGGTATAGTGAGAAGCCATTTATCCTTTCTAGGTGATACTCTATCAGTAGCTTTTGTTTTGAATCATCAAAACTTGTAAAGACAACTACTTGTGAAGTCACATATCCAAAGAGCCAAAGATTACAAGTTCACTACCTCAACTGAATGCAAAATATGGGTAACAGCCTAACTATTGACAATAGGGTAGCTTGGTTTGTCAGGCCCTAACATAAGTCTTAGGAGAATCCATATGTATTATAATGGTACTATGGTTAATTTATATCTAGATGATAATTGTTTTTAATGATAGAGAGTAAAATAGTCACATTATACCAAGGAATACTTGTGTATAATTATAACAATAGTATTATTTAATGGTCAATTGCATTAAAAGAAAGGATGTGGAGGTGAAAATAAGAAATAAGAATGAGAATGGAGTTAAGTGAAATTTGTCTTATAGGCCCTAGGATGAGATCATTCGCTACTCAACTATCTTTCTAACTCTCACGTAAGGAAGGGAAGGGAGAAGAAAATCTAGGTATAAATGGGTTAATGTAAGCAAAGCATTCACCCTCTTTTCTTAATAAAAATCTGCTAATCCCCTTTCTCTCTCTAAAAAGATTAGCAATGCATTCTTCTCTCTTCTAAGACCAGCCTCTCCACCACCATTTAACACCTTTATCTTCTGTTTTAGCATTTGTAAGAGATAATCTAATGGTTAGATTTTCATAAAAGGAAGAAGCAAACTAGGACAATTGAAAAAAAGTGAGAGTGATTAAAGAAGATGTTGTTTAAACTTCACATCAGGTTTGGGAACTTCTACCCTTATGCATGTGCTTGTTTTATGTAATGGATTAAATGATAATGTGTAATAGATGTGTCATTAGGATGTAGATATGGATTATAGGTATGAGAATTATGATTAGTGTTTTTCATGTGCTTGATTATATGATGATTAAGATGACAGTATAGAGAGAATAGGAAATTAGGTCATAAAATATCTACATGTATTCATTTTAAGGTTTGTTTGACTAATGATTATAGATTGCCTAAAAATTGAACTTTAGAACCCTATTTGTGTAATTCAAATTGAAAGGAATTAAAATTCACTTGTTAAGAAGTTCAAACTTAATTCTAATCTTAATGAAATGAAAGAAACCATGTTGAAATCACAGTATTGTTCTTATCTTTCTATAAGAGCATGATGCTTTGTTTTATAGAAATTCTTTGATTTAAATGTTTTAACAAGATGATCTTGAGTTTGAATGGTATTTAAAGTAAAGAGATACATAGTTTTTGAAGGTATTATGTTGGAAATTAAGTTTTACTGAGTTCTTGAGACATGCAAGTTAAATTTTGGAAATTTGTTGTTGAATTTTTTGAGCAGGTTGAGCAACTCGGTTGGGTTGAGTATCAACCCTACCTAGTTGTCTCAATTGGGTTGAATATATACCCTACCTAGTTGGGAGCATCTCGATTGGGTTAAATATCAACCCTACCTAGCATTTTCATTCTGCTTGTAAGGGAGTGAGCATCTCGGTTGGGTGGAATATCAACCCTACCGAGTTGATGTCCTCTAGAACTCACTTATATAGATTCAAGCAACTCAGTTGGATTGAAATTTAACCCTATCGAGTTTATTATAAAATTGCTCCAAGGACCACCTGCAAAGTACATAAAACATAGTATTCATGGTTTTTCGATACTAAAATGTTTATAGAGAGTAATCATATGATTTTTAGAGTAATTTGACATTGAAAATAGGGACATAAAATGGTTTGTAAACGCATTGAAGAACGATAGTACTATGATGTAGAGCCATCAATGAACTTAAATTTAAAATATTCGTATGACATGCATATAAGTAGACATAACTTTAATTGTTTAACTGAAATAATATAAATATGCATATATGCCAATACCTTTATGAATAAAGATGATTAAGATGTTTGTAATGGCAAAGTATGTATGTGTTTAAATGGTTATACACTCAAGAATATATATATGATTGATATGGATTTCTTGCAATTATAGAAATGCTCACAATTTGAAATGTCGATTTCATATTTATAAAGGATGTATTGAGAATTATATGGGTATATGAATATGTATAGACATAAGTATAGTAAAAACATATATGAATGAAGGTTGACATAAAATGTGAGTGTTATGCATAGGTAAATAACTTTGCTTATTTATATTATTGTGGTTGAGTGTGCTTGTCATACTAACCAATTGGACATTAAGAAATATGTTTAAATGCAAAGATGCAAAGGAGATGTTCTTATTAAATTGTACAAATATACATTTACATGCATGCACACACGCACGCGCGCGCGCACACACACTCACTTATATATATGTTTACTTCCTTATAATTATAGTTCTTATAAACATATCATACAAGGATGATAGTGAAATGTGCAAGCATGAAAATATAAGCCTACTTAATACATAATTCTAAATCATAGTGTATGCTTTGAAAAAAAGTGAGATAAAAATATGTATACACATATCATTTGAACAAGGAACTCAAGATAGCATAATTATAAGTATCCCTATCATATACATATAATGAGTTACATGCTTTTATATTATTATAGGCATAGAATGTTTAACACAAACTTGTATATAATACCATGCTCATAGACATACATACACACATACATATATACATAAATACATACATACATATATATATATATATACACACATGCACACACACACACATATACATATATATGTACATGATTATAAAGGGTAAAGTAAAGAAAGTTAAAGTAAAGAGGTTAACATTGCCTGCATAAATGTCTAGGTTATAGATAGATAGTCATACCAATAATGGTATATTGCAACTACTATAGTTCAACCCCATTTGGATCCTAACAAAGTATTGGTGTAAGGACCCAATCATGGCCCTAACAGGATTTTAGTTAATTAATCGGGATTAAGGTTTAATAAGGCAAAAATTTGATTATTTGGTATTGTTGAAGTTAAGTCACATTAAGGGTAAATTGGTAATTATGCACATGTGTAATGGAGTGTAGCTAAAACAATAAGAAAGGATGCAATTGAATTAAATAAGAAGTTTGGGGTTAAATGTTAATAAAATGAGTTTTTAGGGGTTAAAATGTATAAGGACATTTTGGAAATTTCTCCTTATGAGATATTTATCCTACTCAAGCATTTGGGAGTGGCTGGATCGGCATTTGGGAGAGTTCTCTCTCTCTCTCTCTTTCTATGTTCACAGTTTAGAGAAGGATGCTAAGGTTTGTGTGTTAACATGAAAGGTAATGTTTTTCCCTTGAAGATCTCTTCTTTCTGTTCTTGTTATTTCTAATTTCTGGTGATGAAAGATTACAAGATGCTATTGTTGTCACCGTGTATGAGGAATGGAGAAAGAAGCATACAAATCAAGTGAAAAGAGAAGAAGAAATCATGAGTAAGGAAGTTGGATGGAGGAAGATTTGAAGCTTCAAAAGCCAGGTACGGGAATTTAGTTTTTGGTACTGTTTAAGTGAATGATCTAGGGTTTTTCACTCTTTTCTAGTATGTGTCCTTCTTGAAGAGTTTTTAAAGGATAAATCTAGTAAGCTTGATGAGTATAGTATGTTTGAAAACTTAAATGATCATATAAACAAGAAGGGAAGTGAGATTTGGGGTTTAAATCCATGTTTTGCACGATCGGGATTCTAGTTTTTCTCCTTTTCTTCCTAACCCGTTGCCACGCATGCTTTTCTCCTTGAGAATGCGTGGCCACTCACTCACTTTCTTGGGCAACCCTATGACCACGTGACCGTGGCCACGCAGGTGTCTCTCTTTGGAAACACACGGCCACGTGATTCTTTTCCTCTTCCCACCCGTGGCCACGCATGTTTGTTCCTCTTCTTGCACACGGTCACACATATTTACTTTCTTTCCTGCACATGGCCACGCCTTGATTGCCTTTTGAAGATGCACGGCCACGTGATGTTTTTCTCTTCCTCACCCGTGGTCACGTAGGTGTCTCTCTTTAGAAACACACGGCCACGCCTTGATTGTTCCTTGAGAATGCACAGCCACATGCATTTATTCTTCCTTTTGTACACGGCCACTTGTACACTTCATTCATTTAAGGCACTACCTAGCATATTTTCTCCCCTCCACAGTATATTCTCACCTAAGATTTAAGCCATGTAACTAGACATGGAACATTGTATTAGGTAGTCCATAAAATTATTAAGAGAGCAAGAATTGAGATGTATTGTCTAGAAATAAGTAAGATTGAGGATAAATGGCTAGTAAGTGAAGTTGATATGTTAATTGTTTGGAGTAATATACTATGAAAGTCTCTCTAATGCTAAAGTCTACAAAGATACATTTTAGAAACGCATGAATATAACATGAATTATTATGAAGATTAAAAGATATCAATGCTATAATAAGAGGAAGAAGAATGAATTAAGCTATAAGTCATCCAAAGACACTTGTGAGGTGCGTAAAGTATGATCACTTAATGGAAGGAACCTTCACAAGTTTAATGATAATCATTCACATTAAGTTAAGTAATGATGGTTCATTTGAACTCTAAATTAGAGGGGCTAGCACATGGCAATGTTAATAGGAATGATGTTACAGAAAGACATGTTAAAGCTTAATGAGCATCGAATTGAGAATAACATGAGGCAATATAGTAACTTAAATGATATGTTATACCATGTGTCTTATAAAATCAAAATAAGGTATACACTAGGTCAAGGAATGGTTCAGTCCAAAATACTATGATTTAACCTAGTGGTAATAAAAGAATAGTCGTAAGGTTGCATGTCCGAGTTAAAAGAAGCGGGTCATCGCATTTTATGTTAGATTATGAAATCATAAAAGTTTGGCTATACTCCAAGTCACACGAGGAGTTAAGGATTAGTTGTAAGGTGTAATAGCCTGCTCACCTATTTTCTCATGCCTATAATCTAGTACGATTAGCACAAGAGCATCTATAGTGTATTAACGACTAAGATGACATGATCACACATATCTAAAATAATCATAAAATGTCATAAGATGAAAATGCAAGTAAGATGATTGAAGTATGTATGTATGTATATATATATATATATATATATATATATATATCTTAAAATATTGAGGTGTATAACCTATTGTCTATAATCTGATAGACCCTAAAAGAGAATCAAGTGATTGAATATGAACATGTATTGACCTTAAGCTGTAAGAGAACTCATTTATTTTAGTATATGGGCCATAAATGCTTGAGTGTTGCTATATATATTTACATCACATTGTGAATAATTATGAAAAATAGAGAGTTATTCATGGCAAGCAGTAACAAGGTACGTCATTGAAAACTATCCATGAGGTACGTATGATGGAATATGACATGGTATGATAATCATGATAGCACAGTGGAAAAACAAAAATTTTATCATACATACCATACATATCCAAAGATAGAATCGAAACATGCAATTTTAGGGTTATCGAACTTACAACTTTTGATGCCTTTTAAAACTTTTATTCCGATGATGACCAGCAACAAAGATGGCTTTGTCCGCCTTAGATCTCGATCACTAATGCCAAGGAATAGCCTTTTGCGCCACTCCCTCTATTCTCACACACACAATTACACCGTCGGCTTAAAAACGAGATTGCTAGATCTCTTTTTCGATATTGTGTAAGGGTTATAGTTTGAAGCTACAAAACTTGATTTTGTACTTCTTTAGATTGCTATTACTGCTCAATAACACAAGAGAATGAGGAACAATCCTTTCTCCTTGTGAAAAATTGAACAAAAGAATTAAGAGAGAGAGAGTCACTATTCACGAGTTACTATTCATGCCACAAAAAAAAATTCGGTTTAGGGTTTTATTTCTTTTAATATATATGCTTATCCTTTGGCAAGTCATTAATCTGAATTCAACTATCCTAAGATAATTAATTCAAACTCTATCACTTCCTAAAGATAAGTAATATATTTTGAATTAAACTCCTTTGAATTTAAATTCAAATTTGAAATAAAACATAAGACATTTAAATAAATGAAATCACTTAATTTAAATATATAGCATGTGCCGAAATTCCTTGATTTTCCTCTTGGAATTTCGGCCACATCATTAAATATATAAGTGATTTAATTTAATTTAAATTCCTTTAGGCTTTAATATTCAATTAACTTAATTAACACAAGATAATTAATTAATTGAAATTAAACCTTATGGGCTGAATTTCTCTCTCTCATGGACCAAAGCCCAATAGCAATATTATAACCCATTACATACATTAATTTGACTTTAATTAAAAGCCCAAATTAATGTCCAATACTTAATTTAAATATTTTAAGCCCAATGCTTTGTGTGCGATCCTATAGGTCCATTTAATGTTGGCAATGAATTAATAAATTAATTCAAAGGCTATATATATTCTCTAGCAAGATATTATAGCATTCCAAATTAAATGAAAATGCATATGGCATTTGGTGACCTAATGCAATTTCGCATAGTCCCTTACCCATAAATATCAGAATTAATATAAGGCATGGAACTAGTCATCCTTATATACATTAATTCATTTCTTGATATTCCAATGACACTGAATTCTCAGATAAATAATGATTACTCATTATTTCATCTCGGTATGGCCATACACTTCTCAGTTCACTGATCAAGTGGCCGGTGATATTTTTCTCTCTTATCGAGAGGGGTAATCCCTTCACTTCTCTCATGCTCTCTAACATGAATCAGTGCATACCCAATCATACCCGTACTTGTCACTCTGTTACGAGCACGTTAGGTGTATGTCAAAGTACACAGTAATTCATAAAGAGTTTCATAGAGATTTCAGGTCTAAGAACTCCGATACAAAACTTGCATATGAGAAACACTTATGACTTGTACCATGTAGTGTTCTCATGAGCGGATCGAATCCAGATACCATGTTCTTTAACATGTATCTATGATCTCTGATTGACACTCTTGTCCTAATGATCCGTAAGACATAACTCATAAGATCAGAGAGAGCATACTAGTCTTAATTCATTTGTTATTCCCCTAACAATGACTGACTAGGGATATTTAGAATGATGTCTCTTTTGTTTCAAGGTCTTACAATCCATGTGCCTCACACATGATAACTTAAACCGAAACAACACTCTTGGATAGTTTTATCAATTGATATGCACAGGAATACAAAGGATAAAACAAATGCCTCATTTTATTAATTTCAAGTGTTTCGTTACAATGTATTGGGGCTAGGGCTTACACTAACAATCTCCCACTAGCACTAGTCCCAATTGGGCATAGCCCTAAGACCGAACGCTCTCAAATGAGCTTCGTGCAGATTTGGACGTAACTGTTTCGTCAAAGGATCTGCTACATTGTCTTCACTTGTTATCTTGCTAACCTTGACTTCCCCACGATCAATGATTTCTCTGATCAGGTGGTACCTTCTGAGTATGTGTTTGGATTTTTGGTGTGACCGGGGCTCCTTAGCCTGTGCGATGGCCCCGTTATTGTCACAGAAAATTTCTAATGGATCTAGGATGCTTGGGACCACTCCTAATCCATTAATGAAATTTTTAATCCAAACAGCCTCTTTTGCAGCCTCACTTGCTGCAATATACTCAGATTCTGTAGTTGAGTCGGCAACGGTTTCTTGCTTTGAGCTTCTCCAGCTGACAGCACCACCGTTCAAAACAAAAACAAACCCAGATTGCGATCTAGAATCCTGAGTGCTGGTCTGAAAAGCAGCATCGGCATAACCTTGTATGACGAGCTCTTCGTGACCACCATACACCAAGAAGTGATCCTTAGTCCTTCGCAGGTACTTAAGGATCCCTTTTACAGCAGACCAGTGCTTCTCACCAGGGTCTTGCTGAAACCTACTGGTTATACTCAGTGCATGAGCAACATCCAATCTAGTACATAACATAGCGTACATGATAGATCCAATAGCAGATGCATATGGGATTCTACTCATGTTGTCCCTTTCCTCTTTGGTTTTAGGGCACTGTTCTTTAGTCAAAGGAACTCCCAAAGCCAAAGGTATGTACCCTTTCTTTGAGTCTCCCATACTAAAACACTTTAGTACTTTGTCTATGTACTTTTCTTTACTTAGTCCCAAAAGCCGATTCGATCTATCTCTATAGATTCGAATACCAAGTATTGTCTCGGCTTCACCTAAGTCTTTCATTGAGAAACATTTTCCCAACCATTGCTTAACCTTTTGCAATGTTGGAATTGATGGAATATGACATGGTATGAATGTGATGATAGCACAGCGAAAAAATAAAATTTTTTATCATACATGCCATATAATTCCATGATAAGAATCGAAACATGCAATTTTAGAGTTTTAAACTTACAACTTTAGATGCCTTTAAAACTTGATTTTGATGATGACCAGCAACCAAGAAGGATATTTCCACCTTAGATCTTCACCACCAATGCCAAGGAACAGCCTTTACGCCACTCCCTCTATTCTCACACACACACTTGCAAAGATGGCTTAAAATCAAGAGTGCTAGCTCTATGATTGTGTATTCGGCAATGGGAATGATTTGAAGCCACAAGATCTGATCTTGTTCTTCCTTTAGGTTACTGTATCAGCCCGAGAACACAAGAGAACAAGAAAGATTTCTTTCCCCTTGAGTATTTCGGCCAAGAGAGAAAAATAGCAAAACGGCATCCCCTTTTATTCATTTAATTCATTAATATATATCACTTAATTTAGGTCAAGTGTGAGTGCCAAAAATTAAGTGTTAATTTCAGCCTCCATCACTTCCTAATTAAGAGATATATCCTAATTTAAATTCCATTAGAATTTAAATTCAAATGGCATTAGTCATTTAATCAAAACAAACTTACTTATTTAAGGTAAAATAAGTTGCCGAATTCAACTAGTATTTTAGTTTGAATTTTGGCTACTTTAATTTCCTCTCAAGTATTATATTTTGATTAAATACAAATTAGGATTTAATACTTAATTAACTTAATTATACATAGATAATTAATCAATTGAAATTAAACCTAGCACATGCCAACAAATTTCTCTCGTGACCAACATATCTGTTTTAGGCAAAAAACTCGTTTCACATATTTGCCTAAAACAGCTAGCTGTTTTAGGCAAAATCGTGGCTTAACAGTTTTGCCTAAAACAGCTAGCTGTTTTAGGCAAAATCGTACCTTGACAGTGCTGTTTTAGGCAAAAAAACTGTTTTTACAGATTTGCCTAAAACAGCTAGCTGTTTTAGGCAAAAATCTGTTTACCCATTTTATGCATTAATTTGACTTTAAATAAAAGTCCAAATTAATTCCCAATACACAATTTAAATATTTTAAGCCCAATGCTTTGTGTACGATCCTATAGGTCCATTTAATGTTGGCAATGAATTAATAAATTAATTCAAAGGCTATATATATTCTCTAGCAAGATATTATAGCATTCCAAATTAAATGAAAATGCATATGGCATTTAGTGACCTAATGCAATTTTGCATAGTCCCTTACCCATAAATATCAGAATTAATATAAGGCATGGAACCAGTCATCCTTATATATATTAATTCCTTTCTTGATATTCCAGTGACACTGAACTCTCAGATAAATAATGATTACTCATTATTTCATCTCGGTATGGCCATACACTTCTCAGTTCACTGATCAAGTGGCCGATGATATTTTCTCTCTTATTGAGAGGGGTAATCCCTTCACTTCTCTCATGCTCTCTAACATGAATCAGTGCATACCCAATCATACCTGTACTTGTCACTCTGTTACGAGCACATTAGGTGTATGTCAAAGTACACAGTAATTCATAAAGAGTTTCATAGAGATTTCAGGTCTAAGAACTCCGATACAAAACTTGCATATGAGAAATACTTATGACTTGTACCATGTAGTGTTCTCATGAGCGGATCGTATCCAGATATCATGTTCTTTAACATGTATCTATGATCTCTGATTGACAATCTTGTCCTAATGATCCGTAAGACAGAACTCATAATATCAGAGAGAGCATACTAGTCTTAATTCATTGTTATTCCCATAACAATGACTGACTAGGGATATTTAGAATGAAGTCTCATTTGTTTCAAGGTCTTACAACCATGTGCCTCACACATGATAACTTAAACCGAAACGACATTCTTGGATAGTTTTATCAATTGATATGCACATGAATACAAAAGATAAAACTAATGCCTCATTTTATTAATTTCAAGTGTTTCGTTACAATGCATTGGGGCTAGGGCTTACACTAACAATCTCCCACTAGCACTAGTCCCAATTGGGCATAGCCCTAAGACCGAACGCTCTCAAATGAGCTTCGTGCAGATTTGGACGTAACTGTTTCGTCAAAGGATCTGCTACATTGTCTTCACTTGCTATCTTGCTAACCTTGACGTCCCCACGATCAATGATTTCTCTGATCAAGTGGTACCTCCTGAGTATGTGTTTGGATTTCTGGTGTGACCGAGGCTCCTTTGCCTGTGCGATGGCCCCGTTGTTGTCACAGAAAATTTCTAATGGATCTAGGATGCTTGGGACCACTCCTAATCCAGTAATGAAATTTTTAATCCAAACAGCCTCTTTTGCAGCCTCACTTGCTGCAATATACTCAGATTTTGTAGTTGAGTCGGCAACGGTTTCTTGCTTTGAGCTTCTCCAGCTGACAGCACCATCGTTCAAAACAAAAACAAACCCAGATTGCGATCTAGAATCCTGAGTGCTGGTCTGAAAAGCAGCATCGGCATAACCTTGTATGACGAGCTCTTCTTTACCACCATACACTAAGAAGTGATCCTTAGTCCTTCGCAGGTACTTCAGAATCCCTTTTACAGCAGACCAGTGCTTCTCACCAGGGTCTTGCTGAAACCTACTGGTTATACTCAGTGCATGAGCAACATCCAATCTAGTACATAACATAGCGTACATGATAGATCCAATAGCAGATGCATATGTGATTCTACTCATGTTGTCCCTTTCCTCTTTGGTTTTAGGGCACTGTTCTTTAGTCAAAGGAACTCCTAAAGCCAAAGGTATGTACCCTTTCTTTGAGTCTCCCATACTAAAACGCTTTAGTACTTTGTCTATGTACTTTTCCTGACTTAGTCACAAAAGCCGATTCGATCTATCTCTATAGATTCGAATACCAAGTATTGTCTCGGCTTCACCTAAGTCTTTCATTAAGAAACATTTTCCCAACCATTGCTTAACCTTTTGCAATGTTGGAATGTCATTTCCAATGAGAAGGATGTCGTCCACATATAGGACTAGAAATACTACTATGCTCCCACTAACCTTCTTGTACACACAAGGCTCATCTTCGTTCTTGATGAAGTCGAATTCTTTGACTGCCTCATCAAAACGAAGATTCCAACTTCGGGATGCTTGCTTTAATCCATAAATGGATTTTTGAAGCTTGCAAACCTTTTTAGGATGCTTGGGATTGACAAAACCTTCAGGCTGTGTCATATACACATCCTCAAGTAAATTTTCGTTGAGGAAAGCAGTTTTGACATCCATTTGCCATATCTCATAATCATGATATGCAGCTATGGCAAGCAAGATCCTAATGGATTTGAGCATGACTACAGGCGAAAAGGTCTCGTCATAGTCTACACCATGAGTTTGTCGAAAACCTTTTGCTACTAGTCTACCTTTGTAGGTCTTATCAGCTTTGAGTTTGAATAGCCACTTGCATTCAATTACCTTAGCACCTTCCGGTGGATCAACCAAGGTCCAAACCTGGTTATCGTACATTGATTGCATCTCAGATTTCATGGCTTCAAGCCAATTTTTTGAGTCTGGGCTTTCAATAGCTTCTCGGTAGGTAGTAGGATCCTCACGATCTACTAACTCAATAGTGTCACTGTCAGTGATTAGAAATCCGTATCTCTCAATCTCCTGACGTACCCTACCAGACCTTCTAGGTACTTGTGTAATGGGTTCTTGTTCCACAACTGGTTGTGAACTTGATCCCATTTCCAACTCATCCTCTATAGAAGCTTGTGGCACTTGAATTTCTCCAAGTTCTACTTTACTCCCACTGTCTTTCTTGAGAAGGAACTCCTTTTCCAAGAAAACAGCCTTGCGAGCAACAAATACTTTGTTCTCGGCTTGTGAGTAAAAGTAGTATCCCTTTGTTTCTTTGGGATAACCCACAAACAAGCAGACAGTCGATTTGGACTCTAGTTTGTCAGATGTTAATTTCTTAACATGTGCGTCACAGCCCCAAATCTTGAGAAAAGACATATTGGGTTCTTTCCCAGTCCATACCTTGTATGGTGTCTTCTCAACTGCTTTAGTTGGAGTACGGTTCAATAGAAACGCAACAGTTTCTAATGCATAACCCCAAAAAGAGATAGGAAGATTAGCTTGACTCATCATAGATCGAACCATGTCCAACAGAGTTCGATTTCTCCTTTCGGACACACCATTCCATTGAGGTGTTCCAGGAGGAGTGAGCTGTGAAATAATACCACACTCCTTTAGATGACTGTCAAACTCTTGGCTTAAGTATTCGCCACCTCGATCTGATCGAATGGCTTTTATACTTTTGCCAAGTTGGTTTTCTACTTCATTCTTAAACTCTTTGAATTTCTCAAAAGTTTCAGACTTATACTTCATTAGATAGACATAGCCATATCTACTGAAGTCATCTGTGAATGTCACGAAGTAGCTAAAACCACCTCTAGCATGTGTACTTAAAGGTCCACATACATCGGTATGTATTAGTTCCAATAAGCCATTAGTCCTCTCACCTTTTTTATTAAAAGGACTCTTTGTCATTTTTCCATGCAAACATGGCTCGCATGTGTCATAAGACTCTAAGTCGAATGACCCAAGCACTCCAGTTTTGTGGAGTCTTGAAATGCATTTTTCGTTTGCATGTCCTAAACGACAATGCCAGAAGTAAGTAGGGTTTATTTCGTTTGATTTAACCCTCTTTGTATTAATGTTGTATATGGACTCTTTGTTTTGTAAATCAAGGATATAAAGGCCATTTTGCAACATGGCATTGCCATAAGAAATGCCTTGGCGACGAATATGAGCATTGCCATTTTTAATAACAAAATCAAATTCATCATTATCCAAACATGAAACTGAAATAATGTTTCTGCTCATAGCAGGCACATAATAACAATTATTTAAAACAATACAAAGTCCGGAAGGTAAAGTGAGGTGATAGTCGCCTATCTCTATGGCAGCAACTCGTGCTCCATTCCCCACACGGAGGTCCACTTCATTCTTCCCAAGTAACCGCCTATTTCTTAGCCCCTGCACATTTGAACAAATGTGAGAACCACAACCGGTATCCAATACCCAAGTGGTAGAAATAGAAAGGTTAATTTCAACAACAAAAATACCAGAACTGGACGCCTTGGCTCCATTCTTCTTTTGTTCTTCCTTGAAGAGAGCGTAATTCTTCCTCCAATGCCCTATTTTGTTGCAATGGAAGCAAGTGCTCTCACTCTCTTTGAGTTTTGGCGCCTTGGGCTTGGATTGGGCCTGAGGTGCACTCCCAACTGACTTGGGTTTTCCTTTTCCCTTTCCCTTTCCCTTAGCAGTTCCCTTCTTAATTCCCTTTTGAACCATAAGTACGAGATTGGTCTTTCGAATGTTCTCTTCAGCATTCTTAAGCATCCCATGAAGCTCAGTGACTGACTTGTTCATTGCATGCATGTTATAATTCATCACAAATGGATCATAAGCAGCAGGCAATGATCCTAAGATCAAGTCAGTGGCCAATTCCTTTGGCACTAGTACCTCAAGCTTCTCAAGAGTATCAAGATACCCTTTCATCTTGAGTACATGGGTACTAACAGGAGTACCCTCAGCCATCTTGCAAGAAATTAAAGCCTTTGTTGTCACGAACCTCTCGTGACGAGCTTGCTCTTGGAACATCTCCTTGAGGTGCACCATGATCGCATAAGCCTCTTGGTCCATAAATTGCTTTTGCAAGTCAGGCACCATAGTGGCCAGCATCAGACAGGTCACATCATTGGAGTCGCTCTTCTTGGTCTCAAAAGTTTCCTTTTGAACCGCAGAGGCGTTCCTTCCTGGTTCTTCAGGCAAGGGTGTATCCAAAACATACGACTTCTTCTCTTGCTTAAGAACTATTCTTAAGTTTCGAGACCAGTCTATGAAATTGGTGCCATTCAATTTGTCCTTTTCAAGGACCGATCGCAATGAGAAATTGTTGTTTGAAGATGCCATTTTCAATCTACAATAAAATTTAGCAAGATTAAATGAGGTCTTATTAATGATCCCACAAACCGAATTAATATCCCTTTAAATAATTTGCGTTAGTGATTTAATGTGGGCCAAGATCCACTTTTCACAACAACTTATTAGTCAAGCTGAGCTTGTACACCTAACAAGTTAAGTTACTTAGGTAGGAAAACTCCAATCATGTCTCGTACATGACTCTTGGATCAAATGGGCTAACATCTTAAGATGTTATAGCACAACCCATTTATTAGTTGCCTAGGTCCGGGCATCCCTTTCCATGTTAAGTCCAACCTACATTCACAACCCATGCCTCACAAAGATAATTGGGCGCATCTAGGACTCCTAGTCTACGTGACCGATGATCGATGCCTTGGCATGTTTCGAATTAGGAAGGCAACTTTGTGACTTACTATTCTAGGGATTCATTTTATTACGGCTTACATGGCATACGCTTTGTCATACATACATAGCATGCATATATATATAATTGCATAAAGTAAAGCGTGACAAACATGGGCCCAAAAACCTACAACTAAGATTCTATACTATTACATAAGAATCTTCGAGTTGGGCTTCTCCACTCTGGTGGGCTTCGTCTTGATTTACAAAGTCTTCAAGTATATTCTATTCTAAGAAATAAATAAAACTTTTACAATAAAACATAATGGCTCGCAGGCCATATTTAATTACAAAAACCCAGGGCCCATGAATGCACCATGCATATCCATTCATCACACCAAATTAGCAAATAAATATACATAGCATTCATGGATAAAACAAAGTCCAATTTTAATTAATTTAGCCAAGCCCATTAATGGAAATTGTGTACTTGAACCTTTAAGAGAAGACCCTATGACGGGACTGGGCCAAAGCCCAATGGACTAAATCCTTTTATTAAATAAGTTCTCTTAAAAGCCCAAAACACTAACTAGTTAGATTTGTGCTATAAATCAACTCTAGTATAATTTCCAATTTTGCCATTTTTAATTTTATGTCATACAGCCCATAAACATTAAAAATGCATATAATATGTGCTAACATAAATTAAAAATAAAATCATGAAGAACACATATATAGTACACGGCATTCATGCAAAAACAAACAAACAACAAAAACTAGTTGTTTAATGCTTATGTAATGCCATAAAATGCACAAACATTTAAATCAATTTTATGAGTCATTTAATAATCTAAATAAGTCCATAAACATTGATTTAATATTCTGTACCATTTAGTCTAAATGTGTTTTTACCATTTTAATCAAAACAAAACAAACAATGTTGATTAAACATGTAACAAACACAAACTAGACATAGTTTTAAGTGATTTTAAAAATAATCAATTAAATTGTCATGGACCAGAATTAAAACCAAATTTAAAACATGTCCAGACCTATTATTTAATCTTTAAAAATCACTTACAAACATCCCAAAAACGTTTTTACATTTAATTTTGAAAACTAGTTGTTAAACTAGCAATTTACATGCCAACTAGCACCTAGTTTCATAATTAACATGTACCATCAGGTATAAATAATTAAATCCGACCATTACCAGTCCTAATAACATCTTAGGACAGTATATTAACATGTCATATTAATTATAATACCTATCTAATCAATTAAAATCATTTTTACACCAAAACGATGCAAAAAAAACTCAAAACAGAAAATTTCAGATTTGCATGTTTTCATAATGATGATTTTTAATTAATTTTTTCATGCATCTAAAGCACTAAAATAAGCATGTTTAGGCTCTGATACCACTGATGGAATATGAAATGGTATGAATGTGATGATAGCACAGCGGAAAAACAAAATTTTTTATCATACATGCCATATAATTCCATGACAAGAATCGAAACATGCAATTTTAGAGTTTTAAACTTACAACTTTAGATGCCTTTAAAACTTGATTTTGATGATGACCAGCAACCAAGAAGGATATTTCCACCTTAGATCTTCACCACCAATGCCAAGGAACAGCCTTTACGCCACTCCCTCTATTCTCACACACACACTTGCAAAGATGGCTTAAAATCAAGAGTGCTAGCTCTATGATTGTGTATTCGGCAATGGGAATGATTTGAAGCCACAAGATCTGATTTTGTTCTTCCTTTAGGTTACTGTATCAGCCCGAGAACACAAGAGAACAAGAAAGATTTCTTTCCCCTTGAGTATTTCGGCCAAGAGAGAAAAATAGCAAAACGGCATCCCCTTTTATTCATTTAATTCATTAATATATATCACTTAATTTAGGTCAAGTGTGAGTGCCAAAAATTAAGTGTTAATTTCAGCCTCCATCACTTCCTAATTAAGAGATATATCCTAATTTAAACTCCATTAGAATTTAAATTCAAATGGCATTAGTCATTTAATCAAAACAAACTTACTTATTTAAGGTAAAATAAGTTGCCGAATTCAACTAGTATTTTAGTTTGAATTTTGGCTACTTTAATTTTCTCTCAAGTATTATATTTTGATTAAATACAAATTAGGATTTAATACTCAATTAACTTAATTATACATAGATAATTAATCAATTGAAATTAAACCTAGCACATGCCAACAAATTTCTCTCGTGACCAACATATCTGTTTTAGGCAAAAAACTCGTTTCACATATTTGCCTAAAACAGCTAGCTGTTTTAGGCAAAATCGTGGCTTAACAGTTTTGCCTAAAACAGCTAGCTGTTTTAGGCAAAATCGTACCTTGACAGTTTTGCCTAAAACAGCTAGCTGTTTTAGGCAAAAATCTTTTTACCCATTTTATGCATTAATTTGACTTTAAATAAAAGTCCAAATTAACTCCCAATACACAATTTAAATATTTTAAGCCCAATGCTTTGTGTGCGATCCTATAGGTCCATTTAATGTTGGCAATGAATTAATAAATTAATTCAAAGGCTATATATATTCTCTAGCAAGATATTATAGCATTCCAAATTAAATGAAAATGCATATGGCATTTAGTGACCTAATGCAATTTTGCATAGTCCCTTACCCATAAATATCAGAATTAATATAAGGCATGGAACCAGTCATCCTTATATATATTAATTCCTTTCTTGATATTCCAGTGACACTGAACTCTCAGATAAATAATGATTACTCATTATTTCATCTCGGTATGGCCATACACTTCTCAGTTCACTGATCAAGTGGCCGATGATATTTTCTCTCTTATTGAGAGGGGTAATCCCTTCACTTCTCTCATGCTCTCTAACATGAATTAATGCATACCCAATCATACCCGTACTTGTCACTCTGTTACGAGCACATTAGGTGTATGTCAAAGTACACAGTAATTCATAAAGAGTTTCATAGAGATTTCAGGTCTAAGAACTCCGATACAAAACTTGCATATGAGAAACACTTATGACTTGTACCATGTAGTGTTCTCATGAGCGGATCGTATCCAGATACCATGTTCTTTAACATGTATCTATGATCTCTGATTGACAATCTTGTCCTAATGATCCGTAAGACAGAACTCATAATATCAGAGAGAGCATACTAGTCTTAATTCATTGTTATTCCCATAACAATGACTGACTAGGGATATTTAGAATGAAGTCTCATTTGTTTCAAGCTCTTACAACCATGTGCCTCACACATGATAACTTAAACCGAAACGACATTCTTGGATAGTTTTATCAATTGATATGCACAGGAATACAAAAGATAAAACTAATGCCTCATTTTATTAATTTCAAGTGTTTCGTTACAATGCATTCGTGCTAGGGCTTACACTAACAGGAATATCATTCCCAATGAGAAGGATGTCGTCCACATATAGGACCAGAAACACTACTATGCTCCCACTAACCTTCTTGTACACACAAGGCTCATCTTCGTTCTTGATGAAGTCAAATTCTTTGACTGCCTCATCAAAGCGAAGATTCCAACTTCGGGATGCTTGCTTTAATCCATAAATGGATTTTTGAAGCTTGCATACCTTCTTAGGATGCTTGGGATTGACAAAACCTTCAGGCTGTGTCATATACACATCCTCAAGTAAATTTCCGTTAAGGAAAGCTGTTTTGACATCCATTTGCCATATCTCATAATCATGATATGCAGCTATGGCAAGCAAGATCCTAATGGACTTGAGCATGACTACAGGCGAAAAGGTCTCGTCATAGTCTATACCATGAGTTTGTCGAAAACCTTTTGCTACTAGTCTACCTTTGTAGGTCTTATCAGCTTTTAGTTTGAATAACCACTTGCATTCAATTACCTTAGCACCTTCTGGTGGATCAACCAAGGTCCAAACCTGGTTATCGTACATTGATTGCATCTCGGATTTCATGGCTTCAAGCCAATTATCCGAGTCTGGGCTTTCAATAGCTTCTCGGTAGGTAGTAGGATCCTCACGATCTACTAACTCAATAGTGTCACTGTTAGTGATTAGAAATCCATATCTCTCAATCTCCTGACGTACCCTACCAGACCTTCTAGGTACTTGTGTAATGGGTTCTTGTTCCACAACTGGTTGTGAACTTGATCCCATTTCCAAACCATCCTCTATAGGAGCTTGTGGCACTTGAATTTCTCCAAGTTCTACTTTACTCCCACTGTCTTTCTTGAGAAGGAACTCCTTTTCCAAGAAAACAGCCTTGCGAGCAACAAATACTTTGTTCTCGGCTTGTGAGTAAAAGTAGTATCCCTTTGTTTCTTTGGGATAGCCCACAAACAAGCAGACAGTCGATTTGGACTCTAGTTTGTCAGATGTTAATTTCTTAACGTGTGCTTCATAGCCCCAAATCTTGAGAAAAGACATATTAGGTTCTTTCCCAGTCCATACCTCGTATGGTGTCTTCTCAACTACTTTAGTTGGAGTACGGTTCAATAGAAACGCAGTAGTTTCTAATGCATAACCCCAAAAAGAGATAGGAAGATTAGCTTGACTCATCATAGATCGAACCATGTCCAACAGAGTTCGATTTCTCCTTTCGGACACACCATTCCATTGCGGTGTTCCAGGAGGAGTGAGCTGTGAAATAATACCACACTCTTTTAGATGATCATCAAACTCTTGGCTTAAGTATTCGCCACCTCGATCTGATCGAATGGCTTTTATACTTTTGCCAAGTTGGTTTTCTACTTCGTTCTTAAACTCCTTGAATTTCTCAAAAGTTTCAGACTTGTACTTCATTAGATAGACATAGCCATATCTACTGAAGTCATCTGTGAAAGTCACGAAGTAGCTAAAACCACTTCTAGCTTGTGTACTTAATGGTCCACATACATCGGTATGTATTAGTTCCAATAAGCCATTAGTCCTTTCACCTTTCTTGTTAAAAGGACTCTTTGTCATTTTTCCATGCAAACATGGCTCGCATGTGTCATAAGACTCTAAGTCAAATGACCCAAGCACTCCAGTTTTGTGGAGTCTTGAAATGCGTTTTTCGTTTGCATGTCCTAAATGACAATGCCAAAAGTAAGTAGGGTTCAATTCATTTGATTTAACCCTCTTTGTATTAATGTTGTATATCGACTCTTTGTTTTGTAAATCAAGGATATAAAGGCCATTTTGCAACATGGCATTGCCATAAGAAATGCCTTGGCGATGAATATGAGCATTGCCATTTTTAATAACAAAATCAAATTCATCATTATCCAAACATGAAACTGAAATAATGTTTCTGCTCATAGCAGGCACATAATAACAATTATTCAAAACAATACAAAGTCCGGAAGGTAAAGTGAGGTGACAGTCGCCTATCTCCATGGCAGCAACTCGTGCTCCATTCCCCACACGGAGGTCCACTTCATTCTTCCCAAGTAACCACCTATTTCTTAGCCCCTGCACATTTGAACAAATGTGAGAACCACAACCGGTATCCAATACCCAAGTGGTAGAAATAGAAAGGTTAATTTCAACAACAAAAATACCAGAACTGGACGCCTTGGCTCCATTCTTCTTTTGTTCTTCCTTGAAGAGAGCGCAATTCTTCCTCCAATGCCCTATCTTGTTGCAATGGAAGCAAGTGCTCTCACTCTCTTTGAGTTTTGGTGCCTTGGGCTTGGATTGGGCTTGAGGTGCACTCCCAACTTTCTTGGGTTTTCCCTTTCCTTTTCCCTTTCCCTTAGCAGGTCCCTTCTTAATTCCCTTTTGAACCATTAGCACGGGATTGGTCTTTCGAATGTTCTCTTCAGCATTCTTAAGCATCCCATGAAGCTCAGTGACTGACTTGTTCATAGCATGCATGTTATAATTCATCACAAATGGATCATAAGCAGCAGGCAATGATCCTAAGATCAAGTCAGTGGCCAATTCCTTTGGCACTTGTACCTCAAGCTTCTCAAGAGTATCAAGATACCCTTTCATCTTGAGTACATGGGTACTAACAGGAGTACCCTCATCCATCTTACAAGAAATCAAAGCCTTTGTTGTCACGAACCTCTCGTGACGAGCTTGTTCTTGGAACATCTCCTTGAGGTGCACCATGATCGCATAGGCCTCTTAGTCCATAAATTGCTTTTGCAATTCAGGCACCATAGTGGCTAGCATCAAACAAGTCACATCATTAGAGTCACTCTTCTTGGTCTCAAAAGTTTCCTTTTGAACCGCAGAGGCGTTCCTTCCTGGTTCTTCATGCAAGGGTGCATCCAAAACATACAACTTCTTCTCTTGCTTAAGAACTATTCTTAAGTTTCGAGACCAGTCTATGAAATTGGTGCCATTCAATTTGTCCTTTTCAAGGACCGATCGCAACAAGAAATTATTGTTGTTTGAAGATGCCATTTTCAATCTACAATAAAATTTAGCAAGATTAAATGAGGTCTTATTATAATCCCACAAATCGAATTAATATCCCCATAAATAATTCGCGTTAGTGATTTAATGTGGGCCAAGATCCACTTTTCACAACAACTTATTAGTCAAGCTGAGCCTGTACACCTAATAAGTTAAGTTACTTAGGTAGGAAAAACTCCAATCATGTCTCGTACATGACTCTTGTATCAAATGGGCTAACATCAAAAGATGTTATAGCACAAACCCATTTATAAGTTGCCTAGGTCCGAGCATCCCATTCCATGTTAAGTCCAACCTACATTCACAACCCATGCCTCACAAAGATAATCGGACGCATCTAGGACTCCTAGTCTACGTGATCGATGATCGATGCCTTGACATGTTTCGAATTAGGAAGGCAACTTTGTGACTTACTATTTTTAGGGATTCATTTTATTACGGCTTACATGGCATACGCTTTGTCATCCATACATAGCATGCATATATATATAATTGCATAAAGTAAAGCGTGACAAACATGGGCCCAAAAACTTACAACTAAGATTCTATACTATTACATAAGAATCTTCGAGTTGGGCTTCTCCACTCCGGTGGGCTTCATCTTGATTTACAAAGTCTTCAAATAAATTCTATTCTAAGAAATAAATGAAACTTTTACAATAAAATATAATGGCACACAGGCCATATTTAATTACAAAAACCCAGGGCCCATGAATGCACCATGCATATCCATTCATCACACCAAACAAGCAAATAAATATACATAGCATTCATGGATCAAACAAAGTCCAATTTTAATTAATTTAGCCAAGCACATTAATGGAAATTGTGTACTTGAACCTTTAAGAGATGACCCCGTGATGGGCCTGGGCCGAAGCCCAATGGACTAAATCCTCTTATTGAATAAGTTCTCTTAAAAGCCCAAAACACAAACTAGTTAGATTTGTGCCATAAATCAACTCTAGTATAATTTCCAATTTTGCCATTTTTAATTTTATGTCATACAGCCCATAAACATTAAAAATACATATAATATGTGCTAACATGAATTAAAAATAAAATCATGAAGAACACATAATGGAACACGGCATTCATGCAAAAACAAACAAACAACAAAACTAGTTGTTTAATGCTTATGTAATGCCATGAAATGCACAAACATTTAAATCAATTTTATGAGTCATTTAATAATCTAAATAAGTCCATAAATATTGATTTAATATTCTGTACCATTTTAATCTAAATGTGTTTTTACCATTTTAATCAAAACAAAGCAAACAATGTTGATTAAACATGTAACAAACACAAACTAGTCATTGTTTTAAGTGATTTTAAAATTAATCAATTAAATTATCATGGACCAGAATTAAAACCAAATTTAAAAAATGTCCAGACCTGATAATTAATCTTTAAATATCACTTAAAAACATGCCAAAAACGTTTTTACATTTAATTTTGAAAACTAGTTGTTAAACTAGCAATTTACATGCCAACTTGCACCTAGTTTCATAATTAACATGTACCATCAGGTATAAATAATTAAATCCGACCATTACCAGCCCTAATAACATCTTAGGACAGTATATTAACATGTCATATTAATTATAATACCTATCTAATCAATTAAAATCGTTTTTACACCAAAATAATGCAAAAAACTCAAAACAGAAAATTTCAGATTTGCATGTTTTCAAAATAACGATTTTTAATTAATTTTTTCATGCATCTAAAGCACTAAAATAAGCATGTATAGACTCTGATACCACTGATGGAATATGACATGGTATGATAATCATGATAGCACAGCGTAAAAACAAAAATTTTATCATACATACCATACATATCCAAAGATAGAATTGAAACATGCAATTTTAGGGTTATCGAACTTACAACTTTTGATGCCTTTTAAAACTTTTATTCCGATGATGACCAGCAACAAAGATGGCTTTGTCCGCCTTAGATCTCAATCACCAATGCCAAGGAATAGCCTTTTGCGCCACTCCCTCTATTCTCACACACACAATTACACCGTCGGCTTAAAAATGAGATTGCTAGATCTCTTTTTCGGTATTGTGTAAGGGTTATAGTTTGAAGCTAAAAAACTTGATTTTGTACTTCTTTAGATTGCTATTACTGCTCAATAACACAAGAGAATGAGGAACAATCCTTTCTCCTTGTGAAAAATTGAACAAAAGAATTAAGAGATAGAGAGTCACTATTCACGAGTTACTATTCATGCCACACAAAAAAATTTGGTTTAGGGTTTTATTTCTTTTAATATATATGCTTATCCTTTGGCAAGTCATTAATCTGAATTCAACTATCCTAAGATAATTAATTCAAACTCTATCACTTCCTAAAGATAAGTAATATGTTTTGAATTAAACTCCTTTGAATTTAAATTCAAATTTGAAATAAAACATAAGACATTTAAATAAATAAAATCACTTAATTTAAATATATAGCATGTGCCGAAATTCCTTGATTTCCCTCTTGGAATTTCGGCCACATCATTAAATATATAAGTGATTTAATTTAATTTAAATTTCTTTAGGCTTTAATATTCAATTAACTTAATTAACACAAGATAATTAATTAATTGAAATTAAACCTTATGGGCTAAATTTCTCTCTCTCATGGACCAAAGCCCAATAGCAATATTATAACCCATTACATACATTAATTTGACTTTAATTAAAAGCCCAAATTAATGTCCAATACTTAATTTAAATATTTTAAGCCCAATGCTTTGTGTGCGATCCTATAGGTCCATTTAATGTTGGCAATGAATTAATAAATTAATTCAAAGGCTATATATATTCTCTAGCAAGATATTATAGCATTCCAAATTAAATGAAAATGCATATGGCATTTGGTGACCTAATGCAATTTCGCATAGTCCCTTACCCATAAATATTAGAATTAATATAAGGCATGGAACTAGTTATCCTTATATACATTAATTCATTTCTTGATATTCCAATGATACTGAATTCTCAGATAAATAATGATTACTCATTATTTCATCTCGGTATGGCCATACACTTCTCAGTTCACTGATCAAGTGGCCGGTGATATTTTTCTCTCTTATCGAGAGGGGTAATCCCTTCACTTCTCTCATGCTCTCTAACATGAATCAGTGCATACCCAATCATACCCGTACTTGTCACTCTGTTACGAGCACGTTAGGTGTATGTCAAAGTACACAGTAATTCATAAAGAGTTTCATAGAGATTTCAGGTCTAAGAACTCCGATACAAAACTTGCATATGAGAAACACTTATGACTTGTACCATGTAGTGTTCTCATGAGCGGATCGAATCCAGATCTCTGATTGACACTCTTGTCCTAATGATCCGTAAGACATAACTCATAAGATCAGAGAGAGCATACTAGTCTTAATTCATTTGTTATTCCCCTAACAATGACTGACTAGGGATATTTAGAATGATGTCTCATTTGTTTCAAGGTCTTACAATCCATGTGCCTCACACATGATAACTTAAACCGAAACAACACTCTTGGATAGTTTTATCAATTGATATGCACAGGAATACAAAGGATAAAACAAATGCCTCATTTTATTAATTTCAAGTGTTTCGTTACAATGTATTGGGGCTAGGGCTTACACTAACAACGTAAGTACTATATGTTGTATAATTGATATAAGTAATGAAAGCATGTATTTTTATGATTTAAGCTGCATATATATGTATATGTACATGAGGGCATGTGCAATGCTAATTATGAAAGATTACATATTATTATTTATCTAACCTGAAACCATCACGATATGAATGAAAGAAAGTGATGCAACTATATGATCATATGATAGCCTACATGTGTATTGCAGCTTAGAGCTCAATGTTTGAAGCATGATGAAAATAATGTGCACTCTTATATGAATGATGACATTAAGCAAATATGTTGTATTAAGTAAAGAAAACTATGTTGAACCAAAGATTGATGTATTCTTTGATGAAAGGAATGATATGCATTCTTCTATGAAAAGTGGCTTTAAGCCGAATGATGTGCTAAGTAAAGTAGAATATGTTAATCAAAGATATCTTAAAAATTTAAGCCTGCGGGTCTTAGTTCAGTTGTGGATTAGATAGGCATGCCTAGAGGGATACAGTCGCAACTGCCATAGTTGACCTCGTTTGGGTCTTGTTTTTTAATGGAACCATCGTTTGACCCCATTTGGGTCCATAGTTTGTTCCTTGCTGGAACCATTGCTTGACCCCGTTTGGGTCCATTGTTTGATATCTTCGGATATCCATAGTTTGATACCTTCAGGTATCCATTGCTCCCGTTATCAACCTTTTGAACTGGTACTTAGGCAGGCTATTAAAGATGATAAAATGTGCACAAGATAAAGTAAAACATGCATTAATAGGCTCATTAATGTAACATAAGCGTGATGAATGGTTTATTACATTGCTTATCATGATTTCTTTTGGCTATAAACCATTTCAATGATTAAAGATTAAGAAAGAGCTTGAAATAAAGGAATTCATGTATCGATTGTTTTGCTTATATAATGGGAGCATGATGTGTGGCTTATTATATTTCTTTATCATAATTCCTTTTCTATAAGTTGTTTCTATGAAAGTAAATTATTGGAATGTATACCCACGAGATTCCCTTTACCATGCTATGATGGAATGCATATAATGTTATAATAAGAACTAGTTATGCTATAATATACCCGATTGGGTCTCATATGCTTTGATAATCATGAAATCTATTCATATGACCATTGGACCTTCCCGAGTACTCGTGATATGTAATGACATTCTCTATGTAATTGCATGTAAGACCGATTCAACACTACATATCAATGTTACACATGCTTGTGCATAACAATAATTCAGACATAAGCAAAGGCCAGTGTAGGATATAATGTGATGTTATGTGATAGTTAGTTGCCATGATAAGATAACGTTAAGAAGTACATGATATATGAAAAGTAAGTTATGCTAAATAGTATTTATTATAGGTGTTATGGGTCACGCACTTCTTGTGCTTTGAATAAACGCTAAATTGTGTATGATTGAAGCTTACCTCCTTAGTAATCCATGTCAGGAGTCAATAATGAAAGGATTATGAAGCAAATGTATGATGTTAGAGTAATAAGGAAGGAATTAATGTACTAAATATTTTATGAGAGATTTTGAAGAACTAGACGAGTTCATGAATTTCTTTAAGTTGGTAAGAATCCCAAGTGCTATATTAATAATTAATATCGAAAGTTTATATGTTTTTCAATAATGAAGTTGTGTTGACTTTATGATAACTATTATGAATTATCCATAGAATTGTGGTTCCCTACTAAGCTTTATAGCTTAGCAAGGGTTTATTTATCCGTGTAGGTTTCAGGATAAGCTCCAGAGGATCAGTCTTGATGAAGTTGCCTTGAGGATAACAGGATACTTGAAGGCCATTTATGTTATGTTTATCTTATCCATAAACTTAATTATCTTATTATGGCATGTAATGATGGCCTATCTTATTATTATTATTATTATTATTATTATTATTATTATTATTATTATTTCTACATGATCTTTACTAGGTTTATGATTGATGATGATTTTGATGATTATCCATGGTTAAGGAATTAGGGTGTTACAATTGGTCCTAGTTGGATCATAATATCGGCCTTATTTTAATCGTTAGCCGACCCCATTTGAGTACGCTTGACATGTCCATAGTATAGATTTTACCCTATTTGGGTTCATAGTCTGATACTTTCGGGTATCCTTATTGTACCTTCAGGTACGATAGTATAGCCCTTTATCCACTTTTTCAGAAAAGTGTAGGCTTAATACAGAATATAGAAAAGCCTTATGTAAAACTAAAAGAAGGAGAAACATGATAATTCTTGACTTGAGTTACATATTATCTTTATACGAATCAGTGAACAGTATATGGAAAAATGTTATACTGAGTGATATTGTATTTTAATATTACATGTATGTAATCATTAATGTAATTTCAAAGTTTTTCATATATTTAGGATTAAAAGTTTTTTGTATATGAATTTGTGCATTGTTGACATCTTTCAATAATCATAGTGGCTAATATACATTCTCTATAGTTACGTGTTTCTTACTTGACATTGATAAATGGCATGTGTGACTCCTTGCATGTAAGCAAAATTGAATTATGATTTCATAGCTTATGTACACAATTTGATCTGATACATGACACAAAAATAAACTATTATTTCAATGCATTATTAAATTAGAATTGTACCCAAGAAATTAAAGAATGAGATAACCACTGATAATAACATTAAGTCTATTAATAGATGTAGATAATACATAGGTTAGTAATGTAAATATTTATAAGACATGGAAATTGTTAGTTAGATTATATGCATATGGACCTAGTTAATTGACTTAGTGATATGTGGACCTAACCAATATTAAATTATAGGAATCAAGAAAGTTAGCTTGATGCATATGATTTTAAGTGATATATGAATATTTCTAAGGCAATATGTAATTGATAAGTAAATGATTGATAATTGGTGATTGAATATAAGAATTAAATGAGACGATTTAATGCCCTAAAATGCAATGAAATTATTTTCTATTATTTATTCTAGTGAACTTGTATGTTTAAATATCATGCTTTAGGTGTATGTGATTATTTTGACAACTTTCAAAAGAGGTAATCCATATGATGTTTGTTTCCCACTAAACTTTATAGCTTAGCACAGGTCTTTATCTGTGTAGGTTGTCAAACCTTCTCAAGGATAATATCTACAGTAGGATGGCCAACATAAGTTATAGAAGAGATTGAAAGTGTTAAGTCCTTATTTTGGTTTTCTTTAGTTTATAAAGTTTTAATTTGGTACTGGAAATTTTGTAAAGTAAAGATGTTTTTAGTAAATGACAATTTTCTAAGGTTTAAATAGACACTTATGTAAGTTAAGTTCTAATAGTAAAGCTTATATGTTATTTTTTAATTTATTATAAGACTTTTGTACAGTTAAGCAATTGTAAGAACAAATAGTAAGTTATAGTTATAATTGAGATATGTATGCTATTAGAAATAACCTATTAGAGTAGGTGTTACAATTTTGTATCAGAGCCATGGTTTAGGCGATTTTGGTCAATAAAAGTTTAAAAATTAGTTAACATGTGAAGTTATAGTGTGTTGGACTAATGCATATATTCCTATTTTGTTTCATTGTAGATTGAAAGATGGATGATTAGAAAGAAACTAGAAAAGATATTGGAGAAGTCAACAACTCTAGGGTTTCGAATTTAATTACCCCCTATTCCACTTTTTTATTTTGCGATGAGATATCGACTTCAATAGTAGAAGGTTTATAAAAATTAAACCACAAATTGACTCAGATTTTACAAGAGTTAACCAAGCATAGGATATCAAAAGATGTTGAAAGGAAATATGAGAACAACAAAAAAGGTGAAAACAAGTAAAAGTAAAGAGGTACTAACAAAAAGGTTCTTTTAGCAACAAACTTGGAAAAAGAATACATATTTCACATTCACATGAAACATCAATCTCTAATACATCCTAACCCATGCGAGTTTTAGTAGGCACAATAGAGGAGCCCAAGCTCAAAGATGGCAACATTGTTTTAAAAATCATTGGGGTGTATGTAAAGTTATGAAAAGGGCTTGTTTTAGGTGAGGGTGTACAGATTATTTTTTTGCGAATTGCAAAAAACAACAAAAAAAAAAGTGGCACATCACTAATGAGGGAAAAGAAGTATAATGTTTTAGATGTAACTCAGAAAGAAGAGGTAGACCATAGTGAAAGGTACAGATCCATAGATTTAACCATATCAGTACAAACTGGCAAGACTGAAGTGCTAATGAAGTGAAATGGCATCAAAGAGGCTTCTGGTATTTATCTTTTCCTCTTTTGATATTTATTTATATGTATTGATAGATTCTAATAATGGAAATACATATATGTATTTTTGAATATTAGATAAACTTAAAGTTTTTAAGTATGTCCTCTATGTATGATAGACTAGACTCCCCATTCTTGTTGGTATGTGTGTAAGGGTAGTACATTTAATGGGACCCTAACTTTATATTGAATAGTAAATATTATGTATATAGGACTAGTGCTCGGATTATAGTATAAGTGTATCAATAGAGTACATAGAGATTATATCAATATGATATATAAGAAAGAGTTTATGTATATTTGATATGGTTTTCCATAATTAAAGTTGGTATGATAACCATAATTAAAGTTGGTATGATAAATATTTTAGATTGATTATGATACTCTGTATACGTGTCAATGATTCCTTAATAAGTGTGGGCAGTTGACTAAACATTTTATAGTATATGATAAGGCAAAACATATACATTACATGAGAATATGCATTTGTATTTTATTACATAACATGAAATCGTCATTATCTCGTAGCATAGCATTAAACATCATTTCACAAGACATACAAAGCATCAAAGTATATGTATAGGCCCCAAATAAAAAGGAAACTGACAGGATGTACATTGAGCACAGTAATGATATGATAACAAGAGAAGGTTATTGTTAAAAAGAGATAAAACTAGATAGAACTTAAATGTGATAAAGTATAGAACAAGAAAAGTTGGGAGAGATAATATTAGATAAAGTTTGATTGTGATAAAGACAGAGTTATAGATATGCAAGTGATGAAAATTGGTAAATGTTACAAGTATAAATTTCAAGGACAAAATTCTTTAAGGGGGAAAGAATTGTTAGGCCCCAACATAGGTCTTAAGAGAATCCATGTATATTATAAAGGTGTTATGGTTCATTTGTGATTGACTAATTAATGCATTATAAGTTTTGATCTAGATGATAATTGTTTTTAATAATAGAGGGTAAAATGGTCATTTTATATCATGGCATACTTGTGTAAAATTGGAACAAAAGTATGATTTAATGGTCAATTGCAATAAAAGAAAGGAGGTTTAGGTGGAAATAAGAAATAAGAAAGAGAAGGGAGTTAAGTGAATTTTATCTTATAAGGCATAGGATGAGACCATTCTCCACTCAACTCTCTTTTCAACTCTCACGTGAGAAAAGGAAAAGAGAAGAAAATATGGGTATAAATGGGTTAATGTAAGCAAATCATTCACTCTTTTATCTCAATAAAAATCTGCTAATCCCATTTCTCTTTAAAAAGATTGGCATTACCATTCTTCTATCTTCTAAGATCGGCCTCTCCACCACCATTTATCACCCTTATCTTCTATTTTTGCATTTTTAAGAGAGAATCTAATGGTTAAGTTTTCCTAAGAGGAAGAAGCAAACTAGGACAATGGAAAAGAAGTGAGGGTGATTAAAGAATGTGTTTTTGGAATTGAATGTTATGTTTAGGAACTTCTACCACTTTGCATGTGCTTGTTTTGTGTAATTGATTAAATGATAATGTATAATAGATATATTGATAGGATAGAGATATGGATTATAGGTATGAGAACTATGATTACTGTTTTACATGTGTTTGATTCTATGAAGATTTAGATGACAGTACAGAGAGAATAGGAAATTAGCCCATAAAAACTCTGTTTGTGTTCATTTTAAGGTTTATATGAGTAATGATTACGGATTGCTAAAAAACAGAGCTTTAGAACTCTATTTGTGCAATTCCAATTGAAAGTAAATCAAATTCACTTGTTTAAGAAGTTCAAACTCAGCATGGGTGCCTTTTTTTAGTTTTTAACTTGTAGGGCTATTTTTCTCTTCTTTTGATTAAAGTCTTAGCCATGGAACCTTTTTAGCCTATCAATATTGATCGGTTCCTTGAATTCATTTCCATCACTATCAACCAAGATTGTTGCACCTTTAGACAACAATTTCTTTACTACAAATAAGCCTCCCCATGTTGTCCTAAACTTGCCATGATAATTCAAGATACGGGGTTTCATATGCTTAAATACCATATTTTTTCCTTCAAAGGGTGTTTCTTGACCTTTTTTGAATAATTAGGCTAGTCTCTTCTAGTAAACCTAATTGTGATAATAGGCTCATATTTGATCTTCATCTAGCAATTTCAACTACAAAAGTCTTTGCTGAGCCCATTCTATTTCTAACAACCTTACTTCTAAGGCCACCCTTAAAGATTGAAGTTTAATTTCTATAGACAGAATTGCCTCTATCCCATATACAAAGGAAAATGATGTAGACCCTGTCGAGGCTCTAATTGTGATTTTGTAACCCCACAATGCGAACGATAGCTTCTTAGCCCAATCCTTGTATGTTTGCACCATATTGGATAGTATTTTCTTCACATTTTCATTTGCCATTTCAACTGCTCTATTAGCTTGAAGATGATAGGTAGAAGACTTATGGTGCTAAATTCAATACTTTTTAAGCATTTGCTTTGTTTGTGCCTGAAATCGGGCCTCATTGTTAGACATGGTGTGATGAGGCAGCCCATATCTACATGTCAGGCTTTGTTCAATGAATCAGCCATTTCCCTCACACTAATCTTTTTGAAAGATTTAGCTTCTACCTATATGGTGAAGTAATTGATAGCAACTATTATATACCTATGCCAATTGGAAGTTTTTGGGTGCACTTCTCCCTTGATAACTATAGCCTAGGCTACAAATGGCCATGGAGATTCAAGGTTGCTTAGCTTTGAAACCAACAAATGCCTTAAATTTGCATACTATTGGCATAGATGACATAACTTCACATACTTGGAACCATTTATATCTGTACTAAGCCTAAAGAACCCTTAGCATATAATTTTATTAATGAGCATTGAGCAATTCATGTGAGCTCCACAGACACCAGTATGAGTTTCTTCTATGACATTCATGGCTTCTTTCTCATATAAACACCTTTACTAAATGCCATCAGGCTTCCTTTTATATAGGGTTCCATCCACACTGATGAATTGAATGGACAACATGCAAATAATACTCTTATCTTTCTTAATGGCTTCTTCAAGGAATATGAATTTCACTAAATAAGTCTTGAAGTCACAATACCATGGCTTCACATTAGTAGCCTCAACATTCATCACTTGTTTGTGTTCAAAAAATGAAATGTCTGAACTAGTGTTTAGCATTGGTTTCATAACCACTATTTGAGGCTTATCCCATATGGAGACTAAAGTCACCAAGGCATCTACCAGCTTGTTCTGATACCTAGGCATAAAGCTAAAAGTGCAAACCTCTAATAATCCAGCCAATCCCTTTAAGCATTCCATATAGGGTAGCAACTTCTCCCCTTTAAGGATCCACTCTTTATAAACCTAGTAAATTGCTAATGATGAGTCTCCAAACACTTATACTGCCTTTGCCTCAAAGTCTAACAAGGCTTCTAAGCCACCCACATAAGCTTTGTATTTGGACTCAATGTTGATAACCTTATATCTCAACTTCTTTGCTAAGGGGCATTTCTAACCATTTAGAGTCATAAGAATTAACCTTGCTCTAGCTCCCTTTCCGTTGATGGCCCCATCAAAGTACATCTACCATCCTTGAACCAAAATGGCTGAAAAATCCTCATTAGGGAACTTACACTCAACTTGGTCCCATTTTCATAGGTGATCAGCAAGGAACTCAGCCATTACACAACCTTTGATAATATTCTTAGTGATGTACTTAACCTTAAACTCTTGTAATAGTATTAACTATCTTCTCATTTTACCTAACATGGATAACACAAACTGAAGGTACCTTAGAGGATTATGTTTGGCAACTGCCTGAACCCTATAGGAGTGGACGTAACGTCTTAGCTTCTTAATAGTATAGATAACTGCTAGGCAAATTTTCTCAGCCTCCATGTACTTACCTTTATAAGGGATAAACCTTTTACTGGGGTAGTAAAGTATGAATTCAACCTCAAACTCGTCTTCTAGGGCCATCATTGCACCTACTGATTTTTCTTCAATTACTTGATATAGGATTAGCGGCTTAGATGGTTATGGTGGTTATAACTCCAGTGGATGTAGAAGATATTCTCTAATGGTGTCAAAAGCCTTCTAAGAATCCTTATTCCATTTAGATAGTTAATCCTTTCCTAGTAGCTTAAAGATCGGTTCACAGATCGAGGTGAGCTTAGAAATGAATCAGCTGACATATTGAAGCCAGCCTAAAAATCCTCTAATTTCTTTCTCTGTTTAGGGCATGAGGATCTCTCTAATTACCTCTACCTTATCCTAGTATACTTTAATTCCTCTCTCACTAACTATATAACCAAGCAATTTTCTTGAGGTAACCCCAAATACGCACTACTTTGGGTTGAGCCAAAGACTGTACTTGTTCATCTTTAGAAAGAACTCTTCTGAGGCCTTAAAGTGACCTTCCCTAATTGTTGACTTGATCAACATATCATCCACATTAACTTCTATTTCTTTGTGAATCAAGTCATCAAGGAACTTGGTCGCCATTCTTTGATAGGTAGCGCCAACATTCTTTAACTTGAAAGGCATCACCTTATAAGCAAAAGTTTCACATTTTGTGATAAAGGCCATTTTGATTCGGTCTACAATCTTATTGAGGATTTGATTATACCTGACATATTTGTCAAAAATGTTGTATATCATGCACATGGTAGCACTATCAATAAGTACATCTTTATAAGGTAAAGGGAACTCACCTTTTGGATAGGCTTTACTCAGGTCCTGATAGTCAACAAACATGTGAACCCTCCCATCCTTCTTGGCTACATAAACAACATTGGCTAGCAAAGTGGGATATTAAACTTCTATCAGGAAATTTGCTTCATTCTACTTCCATACTTCTTCTTTTACCTTTTCTGCCCATTTTGGCCTGAGCCTTTTAAGCTTCTGTTTGATTGGCCTATAGTCCGGGTATGTGGGAATGGCATGTTCAATGATATCGCAATCAAATCTCAGCATGTCTTCATAGGTCCAGGAAAATACTTTTTCATATTTTTTTAATATTCTCTCAAATTTTTCTCTTTCCTTAAAAGTTACATCTTATGCAATCTATATTTCCTTTGGATTTTTAGGTGTGTAAAGATTAAATTGAGTTGTATTTGTAAAATTAATATCAAATATAAATGACTTGTGGTCATGATCATACATCATGAAATCATAAGAAACATCACACGAGTAAGCAAAATTGTTAATATTATTAATATAACTAGAGTTATATACATTATTATTAAAAAGTTCTAGAACAAAAAGTACATCCACAAATGCATCCTCATCTATTTGTTGCGATGCAAGCTCATAGCCCGATGCCTCACCATGTTCTATATGCTGTGGAAACTCCTTATTTGTCCCCACCAACACCTCTTCTCTTAGCTCGAACACTGGTATCTCAAAGTCAACATTTACTTTTCCCTTAATATGGGTAGCCAATAGGTCAGGTATGATAATCCCTTTTGAAACATCGTAGTCCTACTCAAATAGATTTGTCATAATCTCCTCATCCCAAAATCCCTTGGCAAGCTTGATAACCCCAAGAGACTAGTTGAACACATCACTAAATACTTGAAAACCTAGCACAACCTTGTCTTTTACCATCACAAACTCATTTTCACCACTATAACATTGAATTAAAGAGGCAGGCATAAAATAATCAAAAAGGGGAGCCATACCCTTCGACCCTCATAGGGATTTTTTTTTTACTCTCTAAATAGCCTAGGCCTCTTCTCTCATATTAGCCAGGAATGGTAACTAGAGCTTGTAGACCCTAAGAGTTTCTACCTAAACAAACTCCAAGTAAGAAATTAATTTTCTTTAACATATTCACAGCCGAAGGACTCTCAGTATAACTCTTTAATGTCTATATTGGCTATATAAAACCCATTAAATGGTTGCTTAGCAATATCTAACACAGACACATGATTTTCTCTTGCAGCCTTTATAGTGACCACCTAACCTTCATGTAAGAATTTCATCATTTGATACAAGGTGGAGGGAACCCCGCCCAACTCATCATGGAACTAAGGCCTCCCTTAAAGGATAGAGAAATTAACTAGGATAGACAAAACTACAAATTCAACTTTAGACTCAATTGGTCATGTTTTGACCAATGCTTTGAAGGTTCCAATTTCCTTCCTCCTTGGGTTGTCACAGGCTGTGATAGTTAAATTAGATTTACATAACATTGAAATATCCATTTTAAAGGTTGTTATGTCTGTTAATAAGCGCACATTGATAGAGGAATCATCATTTAACATAACATAAGATGTGTGCTTGCCATTTACCTCAGCTTAAATGTAAAGAAAGCGATTGTGTTAGTGCCCCTCAATGGGAAAATCTACATTAGTATAGATAATGCTCTCTCTTGCATCTTCATTTATTAATTCCAACAATTCAGAAGGCGAAATGGTTGTGGCTACTATAGATTCGCATAAGGCTTCAACAAGCTTTTGCTTATATGATGACAATTGCTTCAATTATTTAAGCATCTATTCACCTTCATGCTCTTTTTCTATAGAGGGTGTTGCAGGAGCCAGTTGTTTCTCTACTTTAGAAACAATCCTTTCACTTCTGGTTATGGCTCTGGCTACCTCATTCTCTTAGAAACCCTAAACCTTCTGTATTCATTGTACTATTCTCTTCAACCTCACAATTTGTCTCCTAAATATCTGTCATACAAACTAATGGTTTTAGCCCAGCCTCTTTAGATGGTGTCTTTGTATTTTTGAAGGTATTTTCAACCCACACTTCCATGTCTAACCCTTGTTAAGCATAGCAAGTAATGTCTAAATAATCATCACCATATAGATCCTATAACTCATACCATTAGGGAAAACTAGAACCAACCATAAATACTGGTGGCAGTGGCATTGCATTATAATTTACTTTTATCTTTTCCTTTTTCTCTAGATCAACAATCTATTTATTATCAATAAAATCTTAAACCCAATCTCTTAAGGTCTAATAATTACCAGTCAAATGGAATTTATGCTAATGAAAAGCATAAAACTTCTCTGATATATAACCAGTATCCCTTGATTTTTTACTGGCCTAAAAGATAGAGGTTGTAGATTTCCTTTTTTAACCAACCATTCGAGCATCCGTGACAAAGGCTTACCCAAGTTGGAATAATGCCTTTGAGCTTTTTCAGCTTTTGACACCTCAGCCATCTTGCCAATGCTACTTTTGTTGCTCGCACCAGCTACTTTTCCTACTGCCAAACCACCATAAGTTCGTCGACTATTGCCATAACTCCCACTCCTTTAACTACTTACTTTCTTTGCTAGATACTCACCCTCAGCCTCAATTGCAATATCCTTAAGTGACTCCCAATATTTTAAAATATTTTTAACCCTTCCTTTAAATATGAACTGATGTTCCTGTTGAAAAGACTTATCTGATAAGAAGTATTGGGTTTCCTCTTCATTTCCATTACCAAGTTTCTCCATCGAGTTAGATACTCGTGGAAGGATTCATTCAATTTCTACTATAATAGCTCTATGTCTTTAAAGGTGACTTCAATCCTCATACTACAATTATACTCCTTCATAAATTCTTCAGTAAACCTATCCCAATCCTCCTTTGTCTTTCAATCCAACTTGTGATACTCGTGAATCAAAGAGCCCACCAAGCTTAAGCTAAAGTACTTAACTTTTGCCTTTTTGTGAGTTTGTTCCCTTCATAAATGAGGTATATTATTTAACACGAGCGAACGAGTTAGACATGCCATCGAACTTGGGCAGGTCTAGCATCTTAAACTATTATGGCAGCACTTCCTCACTATTTAAGTGTCTATCCTTTAGACTGATTCCTCTACGAGCTAACAATACCCGAGCTATAGCCTTGATTTGTCTTCCATCTTCCTCAAGATAAGGTCTTCTATCGTTAGCACCCTACTTCTTTATGGTTGTGTCATAGTGGGCTCCATATCTTTTTTTGGCATAAAGTCTTTCTCCGAAAGCTAACCTTTTTTTCTTCTATGTTCAACTGGTGGAATCTACGGTGCCATAATCCTGGACTCAATAACAAGTGTAAGTGCTATAGTTACTACTATGGTAGCCTCTTTATATGTAACTGGTTCAGCCAAACCCATAACAAGTGTTGTAGGCTGTATTCTAGAAAATGGCACTAAAGTAGCTGCCATTCCAATAATTATGATCATTACTCTCCACTAGAAATCTTCAAACCTCCTATCCCAGTCTTGAGAGCTTGATGGTCCAATTTATTGAGTTTGATAAGCCATTTCTATCCTTTCTACATCCTTAAACAAGTCACTTAACCCCAACTCTGTGCTTAAATTAGACCCATTAGCTTTAGCCTATTCTTAAAAAAGCTCCCTCAAGATGCGACCATAAATACCCATAAACCATATAGATAGGAGATTTATGATGGCTAAAAAAATAGAGGATTATAATAATGTATGAATTTTAAACAATGCATGGTCATGCTATGCATTATTAACAACCACATACATAAAAGCAAAATCCTCCAACATTATTTCCCTTATGGGGTGCCTCATAGTCTTATTTAATTTCAACAATTTACTAGTCAGAGTAAAAATTTACCATTTTATTCCTACAGTTGACTTTTCTTGTTATGTTGACCAACTTTGACATTCGGTTGACTTTTTCATATTTATTCATTTTAACTCCGATTTCAACTCAGTAAATTTCTTCCGACACCAAATTAACTTTAATTTCGTAAATTATCATTTAGTCCTTGAAAATATTTCTTGAATGTAAATTTACCGTTTGGTCCCTATACTTTTCCTTCCTTGCAAAATTTATCCTTTTTCACTCAAATGAATTATTTTATTTCTTTTAATTATGTTTTACCGACAATTGATAATTTTGCCCTTCATTGGATGTAAAATTACATTTTTACCCTTGTTAAACATATATACTTCATTTTTCATCTTATATCATTTTTGTTCATATTTTCAATATTTCTAAAGCTAAAATTTTTCTTTTTACACATATTTATTCAAAATTACCATTTTGCCCCTAGTTATTAACAGCAGAAAAATCCATGAACCGGGTAAGCAGATAAGCAAATCCAGTCACCGAGAGCGTCCACACTACTTGGGAGTATGCGACTACTCCTCGAACTATCAATAATAAGCCGACTAATAGAAGCAGAATAATCAATATATATATATATATATATATATATATATATATATATATATATATATATATATATATATATATATATATATATATATATATATATATATATATATAGATTAAGCAATAATAGAGTATAACAATACAGAGATAGAACACCGCGGGGTAAGCGCCCCTATGGTTAGCCATACTATCCTAAGGTCCTGGGTTACCCACTGACACTAAGGGCACAACTTTTTATTTCATTTCCATATTTTATATCATTATTATATTATTTTTCATGATAATTGTCTTATAGTAACCTACACATAATTAATTTTCCAATCATTTAAACTTATCAGCTGTGCATTTTTCAAAGATATGTAGAATATCATCAAAATATATCCAAATCAAACTATTTTACTCATATTGGCCATTCGGCCACAATGGAAATTTTCACATTCATAGCTTTTAATCATCCCTTTTTATACTGTATTTATTTTCTTATTTATTTAAACATCATTATAGCATAATATGCTTAATTTGCACAAGATTTCTCAAAGTATCACAACTTTCATCATTATGTACTTATATACATATTCATATACCCTTACCATTTTTCATTTTTATCAAGTCTATTATTCTTTTCACATCTTATATTGTCCATATATAACCAAATAAAACATTTAATATTAAGTTACATAATAATTACCTAAAGAATATCATTCGGCCATCACTAGGGTTCCCACTTTTAAATTGTTTTCTTCACTAAAATAAGTTCATACTAGTTTAATTCACCACAATATCAAGTTATTTCAAATTAATTCATCAATTAACCCTAGTTTACATAGTTACATAACAGAAATTTCAAGGAAAACTCATAAAAAATTGAAATTAATTGTAAATTGTATTTGCTAACCTTATTTAAGTCTCCTTGATGTCTAATCCACCTTAGCCTTGCTTTTTCCTTCCTTAGAATGGCCTTCCCCTTTTGGTTCCTCTTTTGGCCAAAATTTCAAGGAATAAAAACACTAGTTTAGCTCATTAATTTGGACAATATAAAATCACTAACATGCTCTCCTAACCCTACTATATATGCTGGAACAAAATCTTACCTAAAATCTAGCTCAATCTTTCAAAATTATTAAAGTGTATTTGAGGGTTTTTACCTTATCCCTTATATTTATTGGCCTTCCCTTGGTGCAAGCTCTTTTTTATATGAAAGAGCAGTGATTTCTAAGCATGGGAGTGTAATTTTAGCTAAAGGTGTGGAGAGGTAAGACTTAGGAAAAAGAAAAATGGGGAAAAGGGTGAGAAAATTGGTGTCTCGGGTTTATGGGTGAAAAAGGATGAAGATGATTGATTTTTCAAGAGAATTCCCATGGGTTTCATCCTTATATAAGGCGTTAAAAATCTGAAAAAGGAGAGGCCAAGATTAATTATGTAACTATTTAATCCAATGTCCTGTAATTTGGCCACTTGTCACTCATCTAAGGCATTAGGATTATCCTACCATCATGAACTCACATACACATGATCTTTACACCAAAATATCATCTCATATAAAATTTCATGGTCAAATTCCCGGATTTGGCCCTCCTAATGACTCGATTTTGATTTTTCGCTCCGAAATATGAATTTTCGAGCCCGATATCGGATTGCCCTAAAATTTTCCCCCCGAGTGTCACTATATATTTAAGAACATATGGTAAAAATTTCAGCTCATTTTGATATTTTTTCGATATACTTTTAGCTTCAACGGCCTTTGCAGCCAATCCAAAACCCAAATTTCCAAAATTGTCAGAATTGATATTTTTTAGTTTTTCGTGTGTCACTAAACTATGAATAGCATGTATATGAAATTTGAATTCAATCAGAGGTCTCTAAGGCCTCCAATTGCTTAGTTAAAGTCTTATTCAAACCAACGCCTAACCGTAAAATGTTTCTTCTTTTGCCTTTTTGAAGGTCTATTTGACCTCAATTATCACTCAAATTATACCACTAGACTCCATTTCACACGTACTTCCATATTTGATATTAATCTCACCTTGTCCGTCAGGTCATCCATCTTTGGGTTTCCCTGGCCCGAACACGTTTAACGAAGCACTTATTGCAACCTTTCTATCCTAATTAACTTTAATCACTACTAAACTTATCATAAAATAATTAATCATACATAACAATAAATCATGCACAATAAATGATAATTTGGGGGCGTTACAGAAATTTTATTGCCAAACATTCTCAATGGAAATGAAAAATTCATCAATAAATTGGAGCCAAAGTTTCACGGCCAAAATTGGACATGAGATTTACTGATGGAATGTTCTTTTCGTCGGTAATTTAGCAACAAAATGTTCTTTCTATACATAATTTCCCTTTAGAATTACTTTTTCATAGGTAATTTACAAATAGGACTCATTTCCTTTAGTAATTACATAGAGAAATACAATTCCTTAGGGAAAATACCTACAGGAGCAGTATTTAATAGGAAATTTACCAATGGAAAGACCATTCTATCACTAAATTACTACCGGAATAATGCTTCCATTAGTAATCTCCTTATGGAATTTTCATTTCTTTGTTAAATTACCTACAAAAATTTGATTTCGTAGGGAAACCTTTTCTAAATGAAAAATCAGGTTTTTCTTTGTTTTCCTTCTCACAATCAATCAAATTGCTTTCTTATCCCTCTTTTTGGTTCTAAATTAAAAATTGTACAAAAAATTAATATCTTGTCCCCCTTCTTGGTTCTAAATTAAAAACCCTAAAAAAATTGCTCTTATGTCCCTCTTCTTCCACTACAAAAAAATACAGAATAACGATAAAAATTCTCGACAACAATAAAATTAATTTCTAAATGCACCATATAACAACAACATTGCAACAAAAAATGAATGTCATCACAAATATTGAAAGAGTTTGTGGAAAAACAAACATTGTGACAAATTAGCAAGAACAAATTACTATTGTTCCTAATATTAGGCGCCAAAAATTTGGTGCCAATAATTACAAGGACAAAAGTTAAATTAGCAAGAATATTATTGTCGCTAATTAGCGAGAACAAAGTTGTATCTAATTGGCGACAACAATGCCGTCACTAATTTAGCAAAATATACTATTCTATTCATATAGCTCTATTGGCAACAAAAATTATTATAGCTAAACTGGCGAGAACATTGTTGTTGCTAATTAACGAGAATAATGTTGTAGCTAATTGGCAACAACAATGTTGTCGCTATTTATCAAAATATACTATTCCATTCATATAACTCTATTTGCGATAACATTTATATAGCTAAATTGGCCAGAACATAATTATCCCTAATTGGAGAGAACATTGTTGTTGCTAATTAACGAGAATAACGTTGTAGCTAATTGGTAACAACAATGTTGTCGCTATTTATCAAAATATACTATTCCATTTATATAGCTCTATTGGCGACAACATTTGTTCTAGTTATGATAAATTTTGATCTTATCTCCTAGTTTCCAAAGTCACAGTATGGATGGATCATACAGCATTGAGGCATCTTTTTGCCAAAAAAGATTCCAAACCAAGACTTGTCCGCTAAGTATTATTGTTATAGGAATTTGATTTGGAAATTAAAGACAAGAAGGGAGCTGAAAATTATGTAGCAGACCATCTTTCTAGATTTTATCATGCCATTATTGAAAAGGGAGAAATTGTTGATTTATTTCCTAATGAATATATTAGTACAATTTATGCTTGTAACTTTATGATTCCTTAGTATGTTAATATATCCAACTTTCTTGTAGGAGGGTATCTTTCTAAAGATTTCACTTGGCAAAAAAAGAAGAAGCTACAAGCAGATGCCAAACACTATCTTTGGGATGATTCATACCTAATCAAGATTTGTTTGGATCAAGTATTATGAAGATGTGTTCCGGAGGGAGAACAAGAAGACATCATGAGGCAATGTCATGGAGGAGAGGTTGGAAGACATCATAGACCCGATCGTATGGTACAAAAAATTCTCCAATCAAGTTTTTTCTAGCCTACTCTCTTTTCGAATGTTAAATCTTTTATTGAGTTTTGTGATAAATGTCAAAGAGTAGGAAATATTTCTAAAAGAGATGAAATGCCTTTGAATAACATACTTGAAGTGGAACTTTTTGATGTTTGGGGTATAGATTTTATGGGGCCATTTCCAAATTCATTTGGATGTGAATATATTTTAGTCGTTGTAGATTACGTGAGTAAATGGGTAGAAGCCATAACAACTAGAACTTGTGATGCCAAGGTAGTGATGGAATTTATTAGAAAACATATTTTTACCAGATTTGGAGCACCAAGATCCATTATAAGTGATGGAGGTAAGCATTTTGTTAATTATCAATTTAAAAGATTGCTCAAAAAATTTGGTGTTAAGCAAAAAATAACAACCCCATATCACCCTCAAGCAAATGGGCAAGTGAAAGTGTCTAACAGAGAGTTAAAATCAATCTTAGAAAAAACTATTAATAGCTCAAAAGATTGGTATTATAAGTTGGATAAGGCTCTTTGGGCCTATAAAACTACATTTAAGACTCCTATAAGCATGTCTCCTTTCAAAATTGTCTTTGAAAAATCTTTTCATTTACCGATTGAATTGGAACATAAAGCATATTGGGCAACAAAGTTTCTTAATTTTGATTTGAAAAGTGCAAGAAATAAGAGAAAGCTACACCTCAATGAGCTTGATGAGATTCGACGTTGGTCATATGACAATGCAGCAATTTATAAAGAGAAAATGAAATATTGGCATGATAAGCATTTGAAATTTAAAGAGTTCACTCCTGGTATGATGGTGTTATTATATAATAGCAAATTAAATTTGTATCCAGGTAAGCTAAAATCCAGATGGTTAGGTCCTTATCAAGTTCTGTCAAGTAACGAATTTGTCATGGTTACTATAAAAAGCCCAAAAGATGGCAAAGAATATAAAGTGAATGGTCATCAACTGAAGCCATACTTTGAAGGAAGAATGGAGGTGGCTGAAGCAGTGATGATATTTCAAGAATAGCATCAGAGGCATAAAGTCTAGCTGAGGACTTGTTAAACTCAGAACTACTTTCTCTACCATTTACTTATTGTTTTAATCTTATTTGTTATCAGTTATGTTCTGTGTGTGTTTTGTTTTCATGTATGTTTATTGGTTAGTTTTAGTTTTAGGAAGTGCTTTGTGAAGTGAGAGCAATTTCCTAAGAAACCAAGAGAGTGACAAAGTTTTTCAAATAAGAGATAAGTGTACTTAGAGTTGTTAACCTGGAATTGTTGCATAGGAGCATAATGCATGATCAGACGTAAGAACTCAATTTAGAGAAGGAAGATTGTATGAAGTCCAGTCAAATGTGTGCTTACACAAACAATTATCAAATTATTGTGATTTAGATGAGCATTTGATTATAGCAAGTTGATATGGGTCATGAATTCTTAATTATCTAAGAAAAGTTATTTGTATTAGTGCAGCAGAGAGGCATTCGGTGGAATACCCATTCAGTGGAATACCCTTTGATCCCACCAAATAGAGTTTGTTTGGTTCAAAAAGCAATTTCTTAAAATTGGCCGTGTAGTCCAATGATGGACCATTCGATAGAATCAAAGTTAATTCCACCGAATGGAACATCTTCATTCGGTAGAATGGGTTTTGGTCCCACTGAATGGGGTTCCTCACATGTGCATTTGAGTTTTGTTAATTTTTTAAAGCTTTTTGTGGACAGTAAAGGACCATTCGATAGAATGAGATTCTCATCCCACCAAATGGGTCCTCTTATTCCACCGAATCATCAATATAAAGTCCACACTCACACATACTTCACCAAATGTCACTTGTTCTTGATTGCTCACTTGCATTCTTATTAAGATTCTCATCCCATGGTAACTTGGGTTATGTTCTTCATGTGATTTCATTCTTATTATTTATATTTGCTCTAAATTGAGATGCTCAATGTCATAGGTGATAAATTATATGTTAATGATCTATTTTTAGGTTGCTAAAGTCTTGAGATTTCACATAATGTAGGCTTGTGAATTTGTGCACCCAACATGTTTGGTGAAATGCCGCAACGAATAAATTCACTACTTAGGCCAATTTTTTCAATATCATTACTTTAATGACTCATTCTTTCATTAATACATATTGTTATGATACTTCAATAATACGTATTTGTCACAATCTCTTTGCACCAGTTTGGCTAGCAATATCCTTTGCTCCTCTATTTTACTTACTCGAATTCTTTGTGTATCTTTTCAGTGAGTTTCAGGAAAGTGAAGCAAGCTAATACATCTACAAAGCCAAAAAAGGGTAAGGCAGCTAAAATTGCAGCACCAGCTGAGCCATCTGAGAAATCTAAAGCAGCAGAAATATATCCTAGCCTACATTGATAAGGACAAAGCTGAGATGTATGAATATTTCAAGTAGCTCAAATTTGTTATGCTTATTTACTTGAGGGAATTCTTTCTTGATATTCTATATGGAAACATGTGGAATGAGGTTTACCCTCTGATTTTCTTGCATTATATGGGAATGGTTCGTGGACAAGCACCCGGAAGTATATCCATTTGTTGCAATTCAGTTTTTCACCTCTTTCAAGTTGACATGTGAAAATGAGCAAGATGTAGGCACTGTAAATTTTAAGCTTGGAAGAAAGACTTATTACATGTTGTTTCCTGAATTTTATGCACATCTAGGTTTTCCAAAAAATGAAATAGGTGAACTACCCAATGCTACACCACAGGAAAATTTGGAGTTCATTAGAGATCCTTTGAATCCTTAGTGAAAGTTGCTTTTAAATATTGATTGTTCCTTTGTTTTAAGTTTACTTTTGTTATTTGTTTAAAGTCATCTACTTTGATTTGGTTTTTAGCTTTCACCATAACTTTTGGGATCTCTTCTCTCTCTGAACACAATTTTCATTCTAAAACTCAAATCTTTTTCTTCACAGACAAGTTTCCCTTGGGTTCGCTAGATCGGTTAGTAATATAGGGAAATAAAGATTAAGACCCCAAATATCGAACCCAAGGAAAACTTGTGTGTGAACAAAAAGATTTGAGTTTTAGAATGAAAATTGTGTGCACAGAGAGAAGAGATTCCAAAAGTTATGATGAAAACTAAAAACCAAATCAAGTAGATGGCTTGAAACAAATAACAAGAGTAAACTTAAAACAAAGGAACAATCAATATTTAAAAACACATTTCACTAAAGGACTGTCCTCCTTAACCTTTTATTGTAATAACTTAAATTCTCAAAAATACAAGTGATTATGGAAAAATTAGATAAATAAAACCTGATACCTTAACTCAAGAGTATCTTTCTTGAACATTAAACTCCTAATTAAGAACAATTTAACATCCAGCATAAAAATCTAAGTTATCTTCCTATACTTTTATCAAACTCTTTTTCAAGAAAATCCAATTCTAATATATTCTTAGTTCCGCCTCTCTTGATATTAATCAAATTCATCAAAACATAATTATCTCAAAACAGAAAACAATCATTCATTAATTCAAAAGATTAATCCAAGAACATGCAAAGCCTTGATACTGCTTAAATCAAATTTTAGTTATTTATACCAATAAACCAACAATTAATCCAACCAAAATCAAGGATAAGAATATTCTTAAAACCGAGAAATAATCAACTTGAGTTAACATTAAAGCTCAATTAAGTTATCACAACAAAAGAATAAGGATTCAAGTATCCTTAGCAAAAGATAAAAAGAACTACTCACACTTCATAATGTAAAGCCAAAAATTGATTTTTAAAAGAACAATTATAGAGAACGTAAACTTAAAATAAAAGCTAAACAACTCTAAAACAATGACCCCCAACTTGTATCTTCAGTTTTCCTTTTATACCTGGAGCAGAGGCAGCAAAATAATAAGCTTTAATTCCTTTTTACTTCCTAATTCGAGCAACAACAGACTTCTTATTTTAACAGGAGACTTCCTCTTTCAGCAAAACTCTTATTGAATCGATGGAATGTAACTTAAAACTACCGAATAAACTGCTTAAAAACTTCTCAAAAAGGCATTCGGTAGAATCACTTTGTGATTCCACCGAATGGCCTTCTTTCACTAGCTTTAAAAGAGCCATTCGGTAGAATCACAAATTGATTCCACCGAATGGTCCTTTGTTTGACTCCACACGATGAAATTCTTCCTCTTTACCTCTTTAATTTGCTGAATTCTCCTTCTAGTCCTTCAATTTTCCCTTTTTCAATCAATTCCACACATAAAAACACAATTAAACTCAATTAAGCTCTCAAAACACCAATTAAACCACTTGAACTCAAATTAACTCAAATACCATAAAATTAACATAATAAACTAACTAAAAACATTTTAAAAATATGATCAAATGCACACTTGTCAAATACCCCACACTTAGCCTTTGCTTGCCCCCAAGCAAATTTGAACCAAACACATTCTCAAATTTATCAAACTTTAACTAAGAAATATGCAATTCAATTTAAGGTTAGCAATTAGCAAGAGCACTTAACAAAATTTTAATCAGAAAAGCACTAAACAAAACGATATGAGCTAGTTTTTGTGTGTGAGCAAGACCAAAACATTTTAAGCTTTTTCAAAACCAAAACACCAATGCAATTACATAGCCAAGCATTAGAATGGATTTACACCTAAGTGTATAAATGGTTTCGCATTTGAAACTCTAGAAACACCATAGGCCTCTCCTTTAGCACCGGAACCTGAAGGTCATCTCCGCTAAAACAACTCGAAAACAACTTAAAATCACATAAGTCTTCAAAGGTTGTAACGGGGTTAGGGTGTTGGTTATCAAAGGATGGTTAAAAGATAAACAAGAAGAATAGCCACTCTGCGATAAGATAGATTAACATTTCTAAAATTTCATCCCCTTAACTCAAAAGTATAGTTTTAAGCCAAACTTTTATATCCCAGCATATTTAAAGTATCCTTCAGAGCAAAAACTATTGAAACTCTTTTATATTCATAACTCATCCCTTTTTGAAGTCCCAATTGCTTTCCATTGTAACTACCCCACACTTAAGAATTTTTCATATACTGTTAGCTTTATTGCAAAATTTTCTTTCTTTTTCTTTTTCTTTTTCCTTTTTTCTTTTTCCTTTTTCTTTTTTTTTATAAACTAGCTTTATTGCTGGCAATACAATGATAAAATGGGTAATTACAAGGTCAATTTTTCACTATTTGACTTCAACAATAAACTTCAATAACAGTATCCCAAGAACCTTTTCTATTACACTCTTCAATTATCCAACAAAACATTCATCCATCTCAATCCTAGCATGGCTAATTCTTAGAAGGGAAGATAAAAGTTGCTTAGGCTATATGGTTAATAAAATGAGTGTAACAAGAAAAATTAACATGGCACACATTAAGCATGCCTCATTAAGCTCAAAATGGCTAACAAAAGATAAATGTATAAAAAGTTAGGATAATAAGTCTAAATATGGCTCAACAAGAAAAATATTGCCTAGATCACTTTCTAAGTTATTTATATGCTTCGAAGGGTGATAAGAAAGGTTCTAGTGCTCTAAAATTCCTTACTTAACTATTCAATACATTGGTTTTTCTTTTAAGTTCAAAAACTGGTCTTATGTGCTCAAGATTTTGGAAACTAACAAATATATGCCAAGTTCAAATACTAAACTAACTAAAATTCATTAAACAACTTACTTGCTCTACTGCTAACCTAAGAATTTTAACTCATGAACCTTCTAAGTTCAAAGTTCAATATGTTCAAAATTTGAGAACAACTGGGGCAAACTAAAGTTTGAGTGAAAGTTACAAGGTAAGGTGTTTAGACAACATATAATAATACCTAAATTTAACAAATAGTGAAAACAAAAAACAAAAACAAAAACTAAAGTGCTTAAATGAGAGAGAGAAGAAAGTTTTAACTTCCTGTAAAATTGCTTTGGATAATCTCTACCCCCCTCTCAGAAGGTTGCTATCCACAGCGACTGTTACTCAGCTAGTGGCAATGGTGGCAGTGGGAAGCACTTCTAGAAATTAGTGGTAAAAACTTCTAAATTATGCTTCACTTCGAAAACATATTCCTGTAAAGTGTCCATTCGTCCCTCCAGCCTATTCAACCAAGTGTTCATCTGAGTGGTAAAAACCTGCAATTGATCATATGGTGCCTGTGGTGGGGGTGCATGGTTATCAGGCTCAGATTCTGAGTCAGATTTTACATCTCTATTTCGTCCAATGGTAAGCTGACGAAGATATCCTGCCCTATCAGACCAATGCTTCCGTGGCTTTTTAATCAATGTTTTCATTCGGGCCAACATATCATAGTCCATGTAAGCCGGTTTGCCAATAGATTTCCTTTTATCTATGTAATTTACCGCTCTAGCCATAATGGTGGCCACCCAACCCAGTGCTGTCGCCTTAATTTTTGTGCTCATCCTCTGTAATTCTTCTATTTTCTGATACAAAAGGACAGCCCCATTGATTTTGATTCCTTCAACCATGTATCTCAACAACATACATTCCTCATTATTAATATTTCCAGGGCTTCCTAAGCAACTAAATAGGGTGATAGACAAAAACCTATGAAGAATTCGGAGAGGGTGACCTTTTAAAGCATGATCCTTGAGTTTGTTGGGCTTATATTGGACAGGATTCAAAGGATCTCTAATGAACTCCTAATTTTCTTGTGGCGTAGCATTAGGTAGTTCACCAATTGCATTTTCTGGGAAACCTAGATGTGCAAAAAATTTTGGAAACAACATGTAATAAGTCTTTCTTCCAAGCTTAAAACTTACAGTGCCTACATCTTGCTCATCTTCACGTGTCAGCTTGAAAGAGGTGAAAAACTGAATTACAATAAATGGATATACATCTGGGTGCTTGTCCACGAACCATTCCCATCCAATGCCAGAAATCATAGGGTAAACCTTATTCCACATGTTTCCATCTAGAATATCAAGAAAGAATTCCCTCAAGTAAATAGGCTTAACAAATTTGAGCTGCTTGAAATATTCATACATCTCAGCTCTGTCCTCATCAATGTAGGCTAGGATAGATTTCTTGGATGTTGTTGCTTTTGCTAATTTAGATTTCTCAGATGGCTTAGCTGGTGCTGCAATTTTAGCTACCTTACCCTTCTTTGCCTTTGTAGATGTATCAGCCTGCTTCGCTTTCCTAGAACTCACTAAAAAGATACACAGAGAATTCCAGCAAGTAAACTAGAGGAGCAAAGGATATTGCTAACCAAACTGGTGCAAAGAGATTATGACAAATACGTATTATTGAAGTATCATAACAATATGTATTAATGCAAGAATAAGTCATTAAAGTAATGAGATTGAAAAAACTTTGCCTAAGTAGTGAATTTATTCGTTGCGACATTTCATCAAACATGTTGGGTGCACAAATTCACAAGCCTACATTATGTTAAATCTCAAAACTTGAGCAACCTAAAAATAGATCATCAACATATAATTTATCACCAATGACATTGAGCATCTCAATTTAGAGCAAATATAAACAATAAGAATGAAATCAGATGAAGAACATAACCCAAGTTACCAAATGTAAACCATGAATTTGCATGCCAAATGTTTAATTTGAAGCAATAAACCACTTACTTCTGATGAAAAAGATGGTGAGCAATTGAATTCAGAAAGAAGTTACACAAGGGAAGTGGATTCAGTAGAATGCTTGAGTGGGTGGAGGGAGAATGCAAAAGAGAAATCAAGAATAAGTGAGCATTTGGTGAAGTGTGTGTGAGTGTGGACTTTATATTGATGATTCGGTGGAATGAGAGGACCCATTCGGTGGGATAAGAATCTCATTCTACCGAATGGTCCTTTACTGTCCATAAAAAGCTTTAAAAAATTAACAAAACTCAAATGCACATGTGAGGAACCCTATTCGGTGGGACCAAAACCCATTCTACCGAATGAAGATGTTCCATTCAGTGGAATCAACTTTGATTCTACCGAATGGTCCATCACTGGACTACACAACCAATTTTAAGGAATTGTTTTTTGAACCAGACAAACTCTATTCGGTGGGATCAAAAGGTATTCCACTGAATGCCTCTCTGCTGCACTAATACACAAATTTTCTTAGATAATTAAGAATCCATGACCCATATCAACTTGCTATAATCAAATGCTCATCTAAATCACAATAATTTGATTATAGTTTGCATAATTTAGCACACATTTGACTGGACTTCATACAATCTTCCTTCTCTAAATTGAGTTCTTACGTCTGATCATGCATTATGCTCCTATGCAACAATTCCAGGTTAACAACTCTAAGTACACTTATCTCTTATTTGAAAAACTTCTTCACTCTCTTGCTTTCTCAATAAATTGCTCTCACTTCACAAAGCACTTCCTTAAACTAAAACTAACCAATAAACATACATGAAAACAAAACACACACAGAACATAACTGATAACAAATAAGATTAAAACAATAAGTAAAGGGTAGAGAAAGTAGTTCTGAGTTTAACAAGTCCTCAGCTAGACTTTGTGCCTCTGATGCTATTCTTGAAATATCATCACTGCTTCATCCACCTCCATTCTGCCTTTAAAGTATGGCTTCAGCCGATGACCATTCACTTTATATTCTTTACCATCTTTTGGGCTTTTTATAGTAACCATGCCAAATTCGTTACTAGACAAAACTTGATAAGGCCCCAACCATCTGGATTTTAGCTTACCTGGAAACAAACGTAATCTGCTGTTATATAATAACACCATCATACCAGGAGTGAACTCTTTAAATTTCAAATGCTTATCATGCCAATATTTCATTTTCTCCTTATAAATTGCTGCATTGTCATATGACCAACCTCGAATCTCATCAAGCTCTTTGAGCTTTAGATTTCTCTTGTCTCCTGCTCTTTTCAAGTCAAAATTAAGAAACTTTATTGCCCAATATGCTTTATGTTCCAATTCAACCGGTAAATGACAAGATTTTCCAAAGACAATTCTGAAATAAGACATACCTATATGAGTCTTAAATACAGTTCTATAGGCTCAAAGAGCCTTATCCAACTTATAATACCAAGCTTTCCTAGAGCTATTAATAGTTTTTCTAAGATTGATTTTAACTCTCTGTTAGATACTTCCACTTGCCCATTTGCTTGAGGGTGATATGGGGTTGTTATTTTGTGCTTAACAACAAATTTTCTGAGCAATGTTTTAAATTGATAATTAACAAAATGCTTACCTCCATCACTTATAATGGCCCTTGGTGCTCCAAATATGGTAAAAATATGCTTTCTAATAAATTCCAACACTACCTTGGCATCACAAGTTCTAGTTGTTATGGCTTCTACCCATTTACTCACGTAATCTACAGCAACTAAAATATATTCACATCCAAATGAATTTGGAAATGGCCCCATAAAATCTATTCCCCAAACATCAAAAAGTTCCACTTCAAGTATGTTATTCAAAGGCATTTCGTCTCTTTTAGAAATATTTCCTACTCTTTGATATTTGTCACAAAGCTCAATAAAAGATTTAACATCCAAAAAGAGAGTAGGCCAGAAAAAATCTAATTGGAGAATTTTTTGTACCGTATGATTGGGTCCATGATGTCCTCCAACCTCTCCTCCATGACATTGCCTCATGATGTCTTCTTCTTCTGCCTCCGGAATACATCTTCGCAGTACTTGATCCGAACAAATCTTGATTAGGTATGGATCATCCCAAATATAGTGTTTGGCATATGCCTGCAGCTTTTTCTTTTATTGCCAAGTGAAATCTTTATGAAGATACCCTCCTGCAAGAAAGTTAGCTATATTAGCATACCAAGGAATCATAAAGTTACAAGCATAAATTGTACTAATATATTCATCAGGAAATAAATAAGCAATTTCTCCCTTTTCAATACTGGCATGATCAAGTCTAGAAAAATGATCTGCTACATAATTTTCAACTCCCTTCTTGTCTTTAACTTCCATAAATTTTTCAATAAAATCATGAAAAATAGCCATCATGCATTTTTGAAATGTAGCGGGAGCATTACATAGACCAAAAGGCATCCTTCTATATGCAAATGTACCATAAGGGCATGTAAATGTGGTCTTTTGGGGCTATTGGTATTTGCATATACCCCGAATATCCATCTAAAAAATAATAGAATCTATTCCTCGCTAATCTTTCTAACATTTGGTCAATGAAGGGTAAAGGAAAATGATTATTTCTAGTGGCATTATTTAGTCTCCTATAATCTATGCACACTCACCATCCTATCATAGTACGAGTTGGGATAAGTTCATCCTTTTCATTAGTGATTACAGTCATTCCCCATTTTTTAGGCACACACTGAACCAGACTAACCTAACTACTATCAAAAATAGGATAGATAAGACCTGCATCAAAGAGTTTGAGTACCTCCTTTTTCACTACCTCTTGCATAGCGGGATTAAGTCGCCTTTGGGGTTGCACCACAAGTTTAAAATTTTTCTCCATCGGTATTCGGTGTGTACAATAACTGGGGCTTATACCTTTTAAATCAGATGTTTCCCAACCAATGGCTTCTTTATGCTTCTTAAGCACTTCAACTAGCATTTGTTCTTCGAAAACTGTCAATAAAGAAGATATAATTATTGGTTTTGTATTTTGTTCTAAAAACACATATTTTAAATGAGAAGGAAGAGTTTTGAGTTCAGAATCTCCCTTAGGAGAGTATAATACATCCTCCATATGTCCTTTTAAGTCTTGGATTATCTCTTTTTCTCTTGTCTCCACTTCATCTTCATTCTTTGGGTGCATTAGACATTTCTCTAGCTCATCATCCAAAATTATTTCCTCTTGCTTTGCTTCTATGCACTCTTGAACTTCATCAACAAAACAAATTGATTCCTCAAAATCATAGGATGGATGTTTCATAATTTTGTTCACATTAAACACCATTTTTTCTTCATTAAATCTCAAAGTTACTGTTTGTGCATAAACATCTATTAATGCTCTTGCTGTATTCAAGAATGGTCTTCCAACTATTAGAGGCACTCGTCTATCCTTTTCCATATCTATAACCATAAAATCGACTAGAAATATAAAATTCCCTACTTTAACCAACAAATCCTCAATAATTCCCTTAGGCTTTTCAATGATCTATCTGCCAATTGTAATATCATTCAGGTCTCCTTCATATCTCCTAACTTCAATTTCCTGCAAATGAAATATGGTATTAGATTTATACTAGCACCCAAATCACAAAATACATGTCCTACAAAATTCCCTCTTAATTCGCATGGTAATATAAAACTACCAGAATCTTCTAATTTTTCAAGAATTTTGTTCATTAGTATTGCACTATAATTTTCAGATAATTTAACCGTTCCTAATCCTTCTAGCTTTTTCTTGTTAGAGCATAATTCTTTTATAAATTTAGCATATTTAGGCATGTGTAATAAAGCTTCAGTAGATGGTAGATTTACAAGCAGTTTTTTAAACATGTCTAAAAATTTATTTAGTTGCTCATTTTGCTTTTCTTTTCTGGCTAGAGATGGAAAAGGTAGTTTAGATTCATCAAGCACTGTGGATACCAATTTTTCCTTACCTTTATTTTTCTTAACAATAAGAGGCACTTCATCAACAATTTTTGAGTTAGAATTACTTACCTCCTTTGTTGGTTCCACCACTTTAGAAATACTCTTACCATTGTCAAGATCTTGTACCTCTTTCCCACTCTCAAAGTGATTGCCTTAGCCTCCTCTTTTGAATTGCGGTCTACATTAGATGAAAATGTTCCTTGAGCCCTATTGGTCAGTGAGTTGGCTAGCTGTCCCACTTGGTTTTCTAAGTTCCTAATGGATGCATCTTGGTTTCTCATCAAAATATCTTGTGATTTTCACCTAGCCTCTTGATTAGACATATAAATAGTTTAGGTGGCCATAAAATTTACAAGCATTTCTTCTAAGTTATTTTTCTTTTCTTGTGGGGTGTAGGTTTTTGGAATCCTGATTGATGATTAGAGGGGTAGTGTGGTTGTGCTGGGTTTTGGTAGGATGGCTGATTATTGGAAGCTAAACTTTGATTAAAAGGAGGTCTTGGTTGAGAATTTGATATAGAATTTTGATTACCTTCTCTCCATGCAAAATTTAGATTGTTCCTCCATCCTGAGTTATAGGTACTGCTATAAGGGTTTAAAGCATTTACATCCTCCACTACTCCTTCCTTATTTTGCATAGCCCCTTGATTTCCTGCATAAAAATCAATTCCACTAGATAGGGTAGAAACATTCTAAACTTTTAGACTATTCAATTCTTTGGTTAACAATTCTATTTTAGCATTGAGCATGGCAACATCATCTATTCTATAAAACTCCATATTTCTTTTGAATGGCTCTTGTGCTAGCCCATTGTGCATCATTGGTTGCCATCTCATCAAGAAGCAGGAATGCATCTTCAGGAATTTTGTTCATGAAGTTGCCATTTGATGCTGCATCCAATAAGGATCATGTAACTTGATTTACACCTGCATAAAAAACATGCATCAATTGATAAATTGGAATTTCATGGTGTGGGCAGCTTTTTAATAACCTCCTAAATCTTTCCCAAGTCTCATTAAATGGTTCATCATATAACTGCTGAAATTCATTGATATTTTTTCTAATGAGGGCAGTTTTAGTGGGTGGAAAGAATTTGCACAAAAATTTCTCTTACATTTATTGCCATGATTGTATGGATTGATTTGGAAGCATTTACAACCAATCCCTAGCTTTACCTATGAGGGTAAATGGAAACAATTTAAGTCTAATGGCATCAGTGGACACATTTGGTATTTGAATCATGTCACTTATTTCTAGGAACATATCTAAGTGTTGCGCAGGATCCTCTATTTTTGAACCCGAAAATTAATTTCTTTGTACCATAGTAATGGTAGCAGTTTTAATCTCAAATGGTTGTTTATGAGGGATCCTAATAGTTCTATGTTCTTCATTCCACCTAGAAATGGCATAATCCCTAATGATCCTAGGTCTGAACCCATTCCCTTGAGGTTGATAATTTTCTTGCTCATTCCTATGTTGTGGATTCTCCACCCTAGCTAGTGGGTCTCTAAGGATTCCTTGATCTTTTAAATTCATTTTATCTTTCAACTTTCTAATCCTACGAAATGTCCTCTGAATTTTAGGATCAATAGGCAAAATTGGTCGATTCCTTATCATACACTACTGACACCTACACAAGTATTTTATCTGCTAGTAATATAGGAAAATATAGATTAAGACCCCAAATATCGTACCTACGGGAACATGGATTGCTAAGGATAATATCTATGTATGAATTGAATAAATTTGAGATTATTTCCCAATATTTTCGATTTAAGAACTAACTAAGTAAATAATTAACTAAAATGAAAACTAAAATCAGACAAACATGAATTAAACACAAAAAAATAACTGAAATACTCTTACTAAAGGAACTATCCACCTTAACTTCCATTGTAATGACTCAATAACAAAAGTAACACAAGTGATTATGGAAAAACTAGATGAATAAAGCCTGATATCTTGAATCCAGAATATCTTTCTTAAATATCAAATTCCCTGTTTAAGAATAATTTAATACTTAGGATAAAAATCTGGTTTAACTTCCTATACTTTCATTAAACTCTTTTCCAAGAAAATTCAATTTTAGTATATTCTTGGTTCCTCCTCTCTTAATATTAACCATTAGTACCAATACACAATTACCTCAAAACCAGAAAACAATCATGCATTGACACTAAAGAATTAATCCAAGAACATGCAAATCCTTAATGATGCTTAAATCAACTTTTAATTATTTATACCAATAAACCAACAATTAATCCAAACAAGATCAAGGATAAGAATATGCTTAAAACCGATAAATAATCAACTTGAGTTTACATTAAAGCTCAATTAAGTCATTACAACAAAAGACTGAGGGTTCAAGTTTCCCTTAGCAAAAGAGAAGAAAATTACTTACTAAACATGATGAAAATAAAAGAACAATTAAAATAAAGATAATTGCAAAATAAGAAAAGTAGAAAAACTAAAGAAAACTAAAATTAAAGAAACAACGATAGTAAAGAGACTTGCTCTCTACATCTCCTCCTTCTCTCTTCTGTCTTCAGTCTTCCTTTTATAGGCAAAGCAGAGGCAACAAAACAAGAAGCTTTAATTCACCTAAACTTCCTAATTGACAGAAGACTTCCTCTTTTAGAAGACTTCCTTTTTTAGCAAACTTAACTTGAACCAGTGGAATAAGTTTTGAAATCACCGAATAACCCTGCTTTGTTCTTCAAATAAGTGCATTCGGTAGAATCACTTTGTGATTCCACCGAATGAGCTTTGTTCTCCTCTTTAAAAAAGCCATTCGATAGAATCAAAAAGTGATTCCACCGAATGGTCCTTCTCTGGACTTAAAATTGATGAAATTCTTCTTCTTTGCTTCTTTAATTTGCTGAATTCTCCTTTTAGTCCTTTAATTTCTTCCTTTTCCTTTAATTTTACACGTAAAACACCAATAAACTTAATTAAGTCCTCAAATCACAAGCTTAACAAATTAATTACTAAATTAACTAAATTAACACAATAAATATATTAAAAACAAACTAAATATATGGTATAATTCACACTTATCAGTTGTTACTAATTAGCAAGAACAACGTTGTAGCTAATTGGCAACAACAATGTTATCGCTATTTTAGCAAAATATACTATTCCATTCATATAGCTCAATTAACGACAATATTTGTTGTAGCATTGGCGAGAACATTATTGTCGCTAATTGGCAAGAACGTTTAGTGAGAATAAAGTTATAGCTAATTGGCGACAATAATATTGTTGCTAATTTAGCAAAATATACTATTTCATTCATATAGCTTTATTGGCGACAAAATTTGTTGTAGCTAAATTGGTGAGAACATTGTTGTTGCCAATTACCGTGAACTATGTTATAGCTGATTGGCCACAACATTGTTGTCGCTAATTTAACAAAATATACTATTCCATTCATATAGCTTTATTGGCAACAACATTTGTTGTAGCTAAATTGGTGAGAACATTATTGTCACTGATTAGCAAAAATAATGTTATAACTAATTAGTGACAACAATGTTGTCGCTAATTTAGCAAAATATAATATTTCATTTATATAGATCTATTGGTAATAATATTATTGTAGCTAAATTGGCGAGAACATGATTGCTGTTAATTAGCGAGAACAGTGTTGTAGCTAAATTGGCGACAACAATGTTGTCACAAATTGTAATTTTTAGTAATAAATGGTTAATCTAGTCTAAATGTGATCAATGATGCTTTACACACTATATAATTTATAGTAGATTATAATTTATTAGTACTTAAAAATGATTTAAAATTATTATTTTGATTCTCAATACTTAAATTTTATTTATATTTAGTTAGATCATTTAATTTAAATATATTTAGTTAGTACATTTTTTCCTATTAAAATTAAGATGAATTAAATTGCTAGTATTTAAATTAACTACATTCTTATCTTTATATCTAATAATATCAATTATTATATTAATTATATAATAAAGATAACTAAATTGCGACAAATAGGTTCTCGCAAAATTAGCTACCAAAAAGTTATCGCCAATTTTGGGATAAGCATGCCCTAGCTAATTACCCAAAATTTTGAGCGGGAGATAAAAAGTTTCTAAATCCCCTAAAACCTTATTCACTTCTGTGCTGCCGCCCTTTTTCCCCCTCTTGCCCCTGCCCCTTCTTTCTCTCTCTCTACTAGTGAAAGTCCCTCTCATATCATTCTCTTATCTCCCTATATGTTCGCTATCTGAAGATCGGTCTATTTTGAATCTTCATCAACATCAGCATGGGCAAAATCAAGATCTCTCTGGCTCTCTATTCTCTGTTGGATTCCCACCTCCACCGATCACATCATATCTGCCTAAAAGCGCCTCCTCTCTGTAGTTAAGTAATTTCTTCCTCCTTTTGATACATCATTGATTTTAATTTGGAGCTTCTTATGATGGCATAAAGATGAGTGCCTTCAATTGTGTTGATTTGATGGATGAATTATGTGAATTAGTTTAGCTTCCCTGCATTAGCATGTTTGATACAGCACTGTGATTTGGAGCAAGCTGAAGACGGTGCACGTGTTCTTTAGTAATATAATTTTCTCTCAAAAAAAACTATTCTAGCACTTTGGTTATACAAATCAGGAGACGGTGCACGTGAGCAAGATAGTATGTCTTGCTCATATTAAAAAAAAAGAAAAAAAATGGATGGAAATAAGATAATAATTTTCGATTATCATTCCCATCGATATACTACCTTCGTGATCATATGTCTGTAAGCTCTGATCTATTTATTTGTATTGTTGATTTTATTTTTTGTTAGCTGAATTCATCTTGAATTGTTAAAGTTGATGTTGATTGATTCTGTACTCTCTTTAATTTGCCTTTTTTTCCATTCTTTTTTTCTTTTCTTGAATGCAAATTTGAGATGCCATGGTGTGAGTTTGAGCTGAAATTATTTTGAGAATTCATCTTGAATTGTTAAAGCTGATGTTTATTAATTATGTACTCTTTTTATAATAAAAATGCAAAAAATGGATGTTTGTTGACATAATAATAATAATAATAATAATAATAATAATAATAATAATAATAATAATAATAATAATAATAATATGCAGCTAAATTGGCATCTTTTATAATAATAATACTTATTGTTATAGATATTGTCTAAATTTGTTTGATTTGAAAGAAAAGTCTGAATAAGGTCTAAGTGGGCATTGTTTTTAGTAAATTTAACTTATAATCAAATCAAAAAGGAATTTATTAATCTATTTTATGAAGGATTAAGCTAATAAATTAATAATCTATATTAATTAGTTACAAGTGAATTTTTATGGTACAACCAAGCGTACCTAGTTAGTGTACAAGTGGCCATTTATAAAGGATAAGTGGAAAAAGGCAATTCAATTTTCATCAGCTTCTTCTCTTCTTTTTCACGGTTGGAACCAATTATATTATATTTTATCCATATGTTGACTGCATAGCTAATTCTCAAACTTGTTACATATGAAATTAATATGTAGGTCTTACTTCTTTTTTCTTTCTCGATGTTTTTACTGTCAATTCTCTAATGGCTTAATCATGTTGATAAAATTTCAACCGACATGACATTCTGTAGAATCCATTATTTCATTGAGTTATATTTCATTGATGCTATATTTGATGTTATTGATGCTATATTTCATGAGCTCTTTCTCTCTCTCTCAATCAGAAAAAGATTAAGATGGTATTTTCATGGCTGAATTCTTAATATGTTAATGTTAGAACATCCATGTGCCCTTAGATTGATGAGCCTTAAGTCCAGTTTCTGGCTTGACAAATTTGGCATTTTATATCATTGTGAAGTTTGTGTCTTGTATATCATCCTAATCAGTGCTTTACTTCTTAATTTCACAGTTTGTTTGGACGGAACATTGCCTGGCTATCATTTGCACCGAGGATATGGATCAAGGGCAGACAGTTGACTCATTCAATTGGAGGTTTGTCTTAAAAATTTCAAATTACAGCCATTTATTCTGCATTTTGTTTTCTTGCATAATCTGAATGCCATAAATTTGCTATGTTTATGTCTTGTGGCCATCACCTTTTTCTGTTACCTAAAATTGAGCAGAATTACTTATCCTAAGATTTGGTGTCAATATTTAATGTCCAACAGTTTTCTTCATTTTAGTAAAGTAATAGTTCTTAAATATGAAATTCCCTGGATTTTTTTTCTTGTAGTGATATTAAACAGATTTGTGTTGAGCTTGGACAAGAAGAGATGGATGACCGGGTTGGATAGGTCCAACAGTAAATGGAAATGCAGCAACAATTTTTTTAGAAGTAAATGCATCTAATTACATTATAGTTATAACTATATAGTAGGACATTTTGGGCGATATTTGTTGTTGTTATATATGTATGTATTATTTTAGCTAAATATACAATTAACAATGATATTCATTTGTAAATAACAATCTTTTTATGAATATATATAATATTATATTAAATGTTGAGTATATAAATATAAATTTATCATTTGTAGTTATGATTAAATTTCTATATTAATCTAATAAATTAAAAAATAATTTTAGCTAATTTTGCAAGAGCACATTAGCGATAGGTATTTTATCGATGAAATCACATTAGTGATAAAATATTTGTTGCAAAATTTAGCAAAAACATTATTACAACGATATGGCAACAAATAAACGTCATTGCAAAAATTAGCATGAATAATATTGTAGCGATATTGCGACGACAATGCTATTGCAAAATTTAGCGAGAATAATGTCGTAGTGATATGGCGACGAAATAATGTCGTCGCAAATTTAGCGTGAACAATGTCGTAGCGATATGGTGATGAAATACTGTCATCTCAAAATTTAGCATGAACATGTCATAGTGATTTGGCAACACAATATTGTTGTTGCAAAATTTAGCGTGAACAATGTTGTAGCAATTTATCAGCGAATATATTGTCATTGCAAAATTTAGCTATAACATTATTATTGCAACATTTAGTTCTTGCTAAAATTTGGCGATGACTTGTTGTTGTAGCTAAATTTTGCTACAACGACTTTTGTTTCAAAATTATAGTCGTTGCTAAGTTGTCGCTAAACTGTTTTAGAGATAAAAAAATCAGTTAGCGACGAATTTTGTCGTTGCTATTTTGCGTTTTTTTAGTAGTGTTCATTCTCTACATCTCACGTGTGCCTTAGGCTCTCCGTGCCCTCACCACCAATCATTTTCTTCATTCTCACCATTTCTCTCTCATGCCATAGAATTCTATCATGCCAGCACTACTATCTGTCCACTCACCACCTTCACTTTTCTCCTCTTCTTCTCCTTCACCATCGCTTCACCTCACTCTTTGTAATTAACAATTATAACCTCGTTTTCAAGTCTATCACACCTTCTAATCACGGTAGATTGCTTCTTTTTCAGATATTGAAAATAACGTCAATAGGTAGAGCCATGTTGTGCTTATTATTTGTTCTTCAAATTCTAAAGTAGAAACTCGGAGCCAAAGCAAATGGCATTTCACGAAGAAACTCCTCTCTCTCTATAAAATTGGTGAGTTATGCTTCCTTTTTTGATAATTGGATTAAACTAAATCGGCATGATTTAGCTTGAATTTGTAAGATTTGAGAACAAAATCTAAAATATCGCCTTGTATATGCTTTATATTTTGTAAATTTTTTTATGGAAATGATATTGTTTAGCAAGAGAATCGAAGCTAAGGTTCTTCTTCTTTTTCTTCTTCGTCTTCTTCTTCTTCTTTTGCATTTTCAGGAATCAAATAATTATCAGTGGAATTTACTTCTTCCAGTCACTAATTTACTTTTTTTAGCGATCTCTTTTGGTCAATGGGTATTCTTCTAGTCACTCCTCACACCGTTTACTACTCCGCCACTCTTTTGTACGTCATCTTCTTCCTTTCCATCCATCACCATCTATGACTAGCTCTATTTTGTTTAATTTTTACCAATCTATTTCTCCAATTTGAGAATTTTTGAAGGTCTAAATCAATTTTTGTTTTCTAAATTATTTAACTTTTACATCTTATATTTTATACCAGCAAGAACAGTAAAAGTTTTAGCTATTGAATCAAACTTTATTTTAATAATTCATCTTAAATTAAAGCTTGGGGAGAAAAATGGAGGGTATAGATGAAAGAGGAATAGAGAGAGTTGTTAACTCCAAAGATTTGCAGTAATAGAGCAAAGCTTTTGATACACTTACTTATCATGTCGAAGATCGCTAGCTCGATTCCACTCGCATTTAAGAGGTTACTACTTACTCTAATTTTTTAGTTTTGGATGCTATATTTTGGTCTTCTAAGTGTTATAATCAATGCAATTTGAGAAAGAAAGGGAAATTAGATTTTTTTTAAAATTGGAATTAGGGTTTTATTTTTTTAATTCCACTTTGCTTTATCACTTATGTCATTATGGTATAATTTGATCAGGTTATAGCTTCAATTGCTTCATCTGCAGAAGTAGACTATAATGTTATGAGAATGAGGTACCAATTTGCAATTTTTTCTCTTTTTAGGTATATTTATTTTGTAATAGAAGTTATGAGATATGAACTCTTAGTCCTTAGTTCTTTTATTTCTTGAGGCTTACAAGTTACATATAGATGTCTTTAACTTCGCAGTGGATGCTGATTTATTAAATTTTTAATTGATAATAATGCAAAAGTTTAGTTTAGTTTGGCATTCTTATTATCTTCTTTCTTGGCTGAATATGATACTGTTGCATGGTATGTATAAGGGTTTTAGACCGAACAAAATAATTGATTGGCAGGAAATTATTGAATGTCAATTTGCAGTGCAATCTAAAGTTCTTTATAGAACTAGTCTTATATTGAATGAATGAAAGTTCATAGCTTTAAAAGCTTATCTCAATTTAGTTATTTTTATGAGTTTGTTATGAAATTTGAGATGCCCTCCTCTTGGGTATACATGATTGTTGTTTGATGTTGGGTATTCGTATGGATGCAGTAAGGTGGTGAGGTTGTCCATTGCACAGGTCTTGACAGTGACTTCATATAAGCAAAAGGCTGCTCTGAGGGAAGCATATAGGAACAAGAAGTTCTTGCCTCTTGATCTACATCCCAAGAAGACCAAAGCTATCCGTAGGAGGCTTACCAAGAATCAAGTATTCCACTACTTCTGATTACATGCCTGTCATAGTCAAGATAGTTGTCTTGTTTTTTAGCTTCCTTATTTAGTTTTATCTACTTTGAACAAGGCCACATTCCTTGATGGACATTAGAGTGCTAATTATTTTTGCTAAGCATTTGTGTTCAATTTTTGCCATCAAACATTCTGAATAAATATTCATATCCAACTAGGAATCTCCTAGTGAAAAATCATTTCAAAATAGTGATGCAGTGCTTAAAATTTTCATTATTTTGGCACGGTGTGAATAATCATAGTTCATGTTTGCTTAAAATTTGTCTTTATTGATGAAAGATTGGAATTTTAAATTTTATTTAGTGTGTTATTCTTGCATTTTGATTAGATCATCTGATAATATAAGTTCTATTTAGTTTTTAGCTCTTAACATTTAGCTTTTTGACAGTCTTCACTGGTATGAAATTACTTGCCTATTGCAGTCTCTAATGGTTTTCATCAATCGATGAGACTAAACCTTAGATGTAGCAATTGTTATATTGGAAACATTATACGTGAGCTTGAATATCTTTGTAACTTTTCAAATTGGTAATTATTTTGGCATTATATGTGGCAATTGTTATACTAGAAATAATTAATTTAGTTATCATCTACTGATGAAAAATTATAGAATTGAACTCTTAAAATGTTTACTTTCAAATTATTCATGTATTGATGATTGATTAAGTTTAATTGGTTTAGTGATATAAATAATCCAATTAAGACTTGAATTTTGAGACCCTATAACTACAGCTAAGTCTTAATTAGTTTAGTGGCTTTTTCAAATCACAAACTTAGATTACAAAACTATTAGAGGAAATGCATGCATAAAAATTCATCCCACTTTTGTTCTTATCCTTTTGATTGGTCATCATTAGTGGATGATGCAGCAAATTAGTCTCTCGAGAATAAATTTTTTAATTGGCAATTAGTTTGGCATTTAAACAAACATTAATGAAGTGGATCTTATGTGATATTAATTAGTGCTTAGTCAGATTACTCTTCTATTAATTATATAGATTAGTGTCAAATCAAAGCAACAACACATCTTTTAAATTTGGTTTATAAGCATTTCACTATTTTAATTAGTAAGAGTTGGTTTGAGAAGTCCATTTATGATAATTGATGAATTGATGTCAGCGACAAGAAAAAAAATAGCTATAAAGATGTCATAGGAATAGACTTTTATCTTTATCATTCATAAATCTTAATAATATTAGTGATTATTTGAAGTTAGTTAGGATTAGAATAGTAGTATATTATTAGTTTGCTAAATTAATTAATTTAGTAAGACTTTGTCATGAATAATATAAGGTTTTTTCATCATCAGTAGTAGTAGTTGTTGCTTAATGGATTTGCAGTAAGTTTTTTGTCCACCTTAATTTCATAATGAAATCTGATTTGTTGCTTAATGTTTAAATTTTAAACTTGTTTAATATATAATGTTACTAGTTTTCTTGTTCTTCTATTTACTTTTTCAACTGGGAAATTGCCAATGGATTGGAAGAAGCCTTTGTAAGATATTTTGGGCTGCATGTTGTCCATACTAGATAATATCAGCAAGAAAACCTATATGTCCCAAACTATTAGATAATTATTAAAAATTTGTAATATATTTAGTGATAGAATACAAACAGATAATTTCGTCGAGAATTTCTTTTCGCAAGAGGTAAATTTACAGATAGAAATATATGTACTGTCGCTAAATTTAACTACAAAACAAATCATTCCATCAAAACTTTGACTATGGATTTGTGATTTCTGTCGGTAAATTTAACGACAGATTATATAATTCCGTCGATAGAGTTAAGGACAGATTTTGATTTCGTCGGTAAATATGCTAATTCACAACAATTTTTTGTCTGGATTTCTATATGGAATTACTAACGGATTAATTTTTCGTTGGTAAAATTACCTATGGAAACATATTCCGTTGGGAAAAGTCCCTATAACCGATTCACCTACGACTCTTTTTATTGGGAAATTCCATCATTAATTGTGAATCCTTTTGAAAAATTACTAAATTCTGTCGAAAATTTCCATCGGTATTTGAGATTTTTCTTATAGTGAGGGGACCAGTGCTTTCTTTCCATGTCTCTCTAATGAAAAATTGCGTCCTTATTGGGTAATCCTGATTTGAGCTATCTTGGGATCTAGTGTCTGCATCTAACACATGGCTAAATCAAGAAGTGACATGTGACCATGTGTCAACGATGTGCCACCTAGATGCCATGTGGCAACTAAGTGTACCACTCAGAAACTGCCATGTGTCATGAAAGATGTTTGACATAGGGACACGTGGACCTATGGGTGAACACAATGTGGTAGATGGCCATTACCAGCTCATGGTGGCATATAAAGACATGTCTGAATGCCTTCCATCTGTGTGTGGGGATATGTGAAGCTGCCTATGACCACCAAATTAGCTTTGATTTTTTACAGATAAATTTTTTATAATTTTTTTTTTATTTTTGGTATATTTTAATTAATTTTTTGATGACTAGAAATTTTTTTTTATTTTTAATAATAAACATTTTAATTAAATTGTAGAAAATGTGTTTTTTACCTACTATATTTGTCAAAATTATTTGATTTTTTTGGTGGATTGAGTTTTATTTTTTATTAAAATGAGTTTCAATTATATAGGTTTATACGCGTGTGTATTAACTCGTTAATTTTTATTATGTGTAGCAAAAATGGTGATGATAAAAACACCTATGATTCCATGGACTCCTCATAAGGTTACTTTGACTAATGTAAGAGTGTAAAAATTTTGCAACACCAAAATGCATAAGAAGATTTGAGCTGATGACATTGATGCAATAGTGCATCATACACTACAAAAAAATTGATTTTACCGATGGATTCATATTTCATAGGTAAAATTAAGATATTACCGATGGATTACCAACCAAATTGATAATGCATAGGTAAAAAAAATAATTTGATAAACGACAACATTTTTACCGACATAATTAATAATTTGTAGGTATATTTGGCGGGAAATGTTGGCGCTAATAGTTACAGACCGCTTTACCGATGGTTATGCCCGTCAGTAATTAATTTTATCATTTAACTTTTGTAGCGACAGATTTCCGTTGGTAATACAAGCATCCTTGAAGATTTACCGATAGATTTTGTGACGGATATAAATCCATTGCTAAAATGAAGATATTACCAACGGAATAGCGACAGAATTCAATATGCATCGGTAAAAAAAAGAAGTCTGAAATATGGCAACATTTTTTTCAGCGATTGGCTGGAATATTTGGTGCTATTTTTAACGACAGATTTATCCGTCGGTAAATCCATCAGTATTCTTTTATTATTAAAAATAAATGTTTAAAATTTATTTTTTTATTTAATAATAATAAAATAATTTACATATAGTCAACCAGCCTTTAGCAAACCCTAAAGGAGATTAAATTTCTCTCTTGCCCACCCCACCCCCCTCTTTGCCTCAACGGCAACCTTACCACCACCGGTGATTCGACCCCTCTCCCTCCTTCAACATCACTATCTCCCTCCCTTTTTCTCTATCTTTCTCAATCCCTCTCTCTCCCTTGCGCGGTCTGTCTCTCTCTCCTTCTCTTGCTCAATCTCTCTCTCTATCTGTGTGTGTCTCTCTCTCACTTCAAGCTCAATAGGGTATGTCTTTCTACCTAATTTTGCTTGTTTAAGCTGTGGGTATTCTTGGGTTAACATTGGTTTGTTGTTATTATGTTTTGTAGGTTACAATGTTAGCGAAAAGTGAGTACATCAAATAATTTCAAGCAATTTTTTTTTGGGTAGCAGAAAAACCGAATATAGGCATCTATTTTAGTGTTGTTGTTTTTCTATTTCTTCTCTATTTTACAATTTTGATTCTTTTTTTTAAAAAAAAATTTCCTTATCTGGTCCTATTGTGCATCTCTTTAAATAAATATTCAAAGGTGGAGAAGAACAGCAACGCGATCAAAAGTTTCCTACATTGGCTAGGTAAATTTGTGAGTTTTGTTTTTGTAAGTTTTATTGTGGATTTTTAGTTGATTATTTCGTTCATATTAAATTAGTTTGCTTAAAATGTTGTTGTGCATCCAAATAATGTTCTAATGTAGGGCTTACGTTTTGACTTTTTAGTTGATTCTTTTACTCTTTCTAATATTATTAGAGGCTCCAATAGGTTAAGACTTCCCTATATAACTTGCTACCTTCATTTTACTCTTTCTAATATTTTTAGTTGATTATTTCGTTCATATTGTATCATTGATGTCAATATGTTACTACTTTTATTAGTTTTTGCAGCATTTATGTCGATATTCATAAGTTTATAGCTTTTGGATTTAATATTATTGATTTGTCATATTTTTGGTGGTATTAATGAATCTTGGCTTCTTTGTTTCTTTTTTATAGAGTTTGTTAAATCAGGTGAATTAGTTTCTTACCTGCTTAAATGGCATCATTTGCATAATGGCTGATGTTTTTATATAGAGGATGCAATTTTCGTATAAATAAAGGGCAACATTCTGAATTGTTGTCTGATATGAACTGTAATTTTTAGCCATCACAAGTTCTTAATTCCAATGTGATCACCCCTGGAACTGTATTTATGGTTGTTCTGTCAATTGCTCTGTAGTACTACATTCATCTTCGCTAGAATTATGATCCTGGATGTGAATGTTCCTGGTGAAGGCAAACACAAAATTATGTCATATATTCATCTCCAAAGAAATCTCCTTGATTATAATCCTAACACACGGCTTGGTATAACTCTTCATTCTTGTTGTTGTGCGTCTCATTCCTTCTTTTTTTTCCTCCTTATAGTTATAGTTTTGATATGTTTGATTAAACTGGTTTTGTTTGTTCTATAAACTGATGTTACTGATAGGATGCAGATCTGATTATGTTGGCATTGGCTACTTATGAAGTTCATATAGTGTACTCTTAACAAATTTTTTTTAAATTCGTCACTTTCTTTTTTTAAGGATTATTATCCCAAAATTAAGTTTTTGATTCATCTCTAATGTTGCAAAAGGCTGAAATGCGTAAAATATATAGTTTCTATATTATAATGGAAATTTTAAAAGAGTATAATTATTTCTAATTAGTAATCATATATACTTTGTGACAGGATAATCGATAACCATCATATACCTCAACATATGTACCTAATTAGTAATCCAGGAAACTAAAATAGTCATCTATAATACTCGTGGATCCCAGATAACCATGTCTAGAATATTGAAAATTGTTTTAATTTAATAACTGCTGCTTTTGAGGCCACCCTAGTTGAAATTGATGTGTATATGTGTATATTTTAACATGACAATAATGATTGCATTAGTATAATCTATGGCAAACAATGTACTGCTTATTACACTGTTTAACTAAGCTTTAATATATTTTCCATCAGCAGCTCACGATCACCACCTGAGATCATAAATTGCCATCACCATTACTTTACTGCCCGGTATGCATTTCTACCTTCACTTTCTGCGCCCAAATTTTTATACTTGAATTAGAACCTTTTGATTTTAAATGACATTTTATGCTTGTCTAGTCTCTTGTTTCAATTCCAATCAGAAATCAGAAAATTCTATTTGTCTAGTTCAATCACTTTTAGACTGATTGCTTGATAATAATGCTAAAGAAAGTAGTTTTTCCTGTCCATGTTATACTTTTTGTTATAACAGAATTATGCTACTTTCTTTTAATATTTACAGGACAACAATAAGAGTAAAAAGGGTCTTACTGAAGTTTATGAGGTTTGTCTTTGACAATTGTGATGCTTGGTCTCCAATTCTGTAGACAGGATCATCTCCAATTAGATCTTTTTTTGTTATCAGAATCTAAATATGAAAATTAATTGTTTATGTAATTATTCACAGGGAGAATACGTTCAGAAGACAAACCCAGCTGCTGCCCCATTAACATTTTCTGATGAACAGAAGAAAGATGTAGATGATATATTATGTTGTCTTTGTTGTTGTCAAATCATTGAGTTAACTCTAGAACTTTGTTTAAAGCTCTTGCTTGTGCATCCATCTAATGAATGGATGCTTATTTAACCCTGTTACATTTTCTGTGGTAGGCGAGCATTCTATTTAAGAAACTATGTTAGATTGTCAGCATATTAAAAAGTCAACAGCAACATATGTCCTGCCTGCCTTGTTCTTTTGTGTGTACATTTATATAATGAGCAGCTTAATAGGCAATGAAATGGTCCAAGAGATGTTTCAATGTGCTACATGATATCCTCTTTGCATATAAAAGTTGTCAGTTTGCAGATGGCTGCAAGGTAGTTACTCAGTGTCATTCTAAATTTTTGTTTACTGTTCTATCTTTCTCTTGGGCTTCATTTAACTGCTATGAATTTTTAATCGCTGTTGCTTTTATCAAAAGATATGTATGTATTATTTTTTGATCCAGATTTGATATGCACATATTTTATGAAGTTTATATGTTTTGTGCTAGACCCATTTCAATTTTCTTGTATGTATTATTTATTATGCTTATTTATATATGTTTTTATAGTTCTACAAATGACCTTGCAGTGTATGTAAAAGCAAAGGTTCTTGGCAGTGTTAACAAGTAAAATACAACAGCAAGTGCATTCAAGTGCTTTTGTTTGTATTCACTGATAATAGCAACAGTTGTTTGAATTTCGTGGCTCAACATGACAAGCTATGGACTCTTGAATAAGTGTTAAGTTTGGTCTCTGATTTTTACGATGTAAATGTTTCAACTAGTATGTAACAGTACTGGATCTGGAAACTAAAAATAACATTCTTTGGACTTGGTTTCCGAGTTCAATGCAGTAAATGGACCAAATAGACTTATTTTTATTCACTTTTTCTTTCAGTAAATGTTGGAATTTTTTATTCCAGGTTTCTCCATTCTCTTTCTTATTTCATTTTGTTTCTGTGCTTATGTTTTTAGGATTTTGAATTTAAAGAGTTGAGTGAAGTTTTGAAGTATTATCCTCATGGTAACCATGGTGTGCATAAAGAGGGGAGACCTGTTTACATTGAAAGGCTGGGAAAAGTAGATCCATAGAAACTTATGCATGTTACGACTATAGATAGATATGAAAATACCATGTGCTGGAATTTGAGAAAAGCTTTGCTATAAAGTTTCCAGCTTGCACCATTGCTACAAAGAGGCACATAGATTCAAGCACTACAATTTTAGATGTTTAAGGCATGGTATGTAAATATTAGGGTTATCAAAATTTTTTTATTGTTCTATCCTTTTATTTATTTCTATTAATTTGTTGTTAATCATTCAGGGTCTTAAGAACTTCAGCAAGAATGCACGAGAACTCATTGTGGGCATCCAAAAGATTGATGGTGACAATTACCCTGAGCTGTTATTTTGCATGATGTCATTGATTTTGTAAGTTGTTCTCACATTTCAATTCATTGTCATGGAGATCAAAATTATCTTATGTCATATTTTCCGACTGAGTTTTTGTGCTTTTGCAGTGAATGTAGACACTCCACCAAATGTACATCATCAATGCTGGTCCTAGGTTTAGGCTCTTGTGGAACACTGTGAAATCTTTTCTAGATCCCCGAACAGTCTTCAAGATTCATGTATATTAAAATTCTTATATTATGCAGAGGAATGAATTACTGGTGTCTGCCTGTTGATTATCTATGATAAAGATCCGTTTGGTATCTCGTTAGGTTCTTGGAAACAAGTACCAGAGCAAATTGCTTGAAATAATTGATGCAAGGTAATAAAAAAGCTGGATTTAGGAATAAATTTATCTCTATTGTGCACTTATTTTTTAGTTATGAAATTTTATGTTTATGGTCTATCCAGTGAGTTGCCAGAATTTCTTGGTGGTATATGTACCTGTGTGGATTTTGAAGGTTGCCTTAAATCGGAAAAGGGACCATGGAAAAACCCTGAAGTATTGAAGGTTATAAAGGATCTTTTTACAAGTCATGCAGATTTTTCCTCTCTTTCATCTGACTTTATAGCATAGTATTATACACCTGTTTGCAAACAAGTAATGCTTAGTTGTGTGCATTTGTTTTGTAGCAGATGGTTCTTAATGGTGAAGCAAGGTGTACAAGGCAGGTTGTGAAAGTTCTAAACAGTGATGGAAAGGTCATTGCCCATGCAAAGCCACATTACCCAATTGTGTAATTATAGTTAGAAATGACTGAGGAATGTATGGAGCAGGCAACAAAGTTGAATGGCCTGTTGCTTCTATATTCTTCTTTAGGAGATACAAAAGGGATTTCAAGTCTAGCATCTCTGGGAAAAGAGCAGGGGAAGAACACTGAGGGAAGTCTTTTATTGCTTTTCATTCTCAGGTACTTGCAGATAGGTCACCATCAAGGCATAGTTGTGCTATGAGAAGCTGGTTGCTATGAGAAGCTGGTTTAATGTGTTTTCAGTTTGCATTTTAATTTTATCATCTCTGATGGTCGATGAACACTGAGGGAAGTCTTTTATTGCTTTTCATTCTCAGGTACTTGTAGATAGGCCACCATCACTTCTAGATTTTCACTTGGACCTCTATAGTCTTGAGGCTGCATCTAAGGTTTTGATCTTTTCTTACTTGTTAACAGTTAGAGATTGTTGCCAAATTAGTTTTATATTGGGAGCTTTGTTGTTTACAGATACAATGAAGTCTTTAGCTATAATCAAGGGACTGAAAAAGGTGAAACAGCAGCTGGGAGCATCAAAAAATGATGGTTCTGTATCTGATATTTTTTGAAAGGTACTGTATTATTTCTTTTCTCTAAGATTTTGTTAAATTGAACATGGATTCATTATTTATGGTTGTATTAAAACTATTTTTGGAGTTGTGATTTTTCATATCGATTCTCATAAATATTTGTTGATTTGTTGTGGCTTGGAATTCTCATGGTTTTCTTTTCTTTTTCTTTTTTTTTTCTTTTGAATTCACACATGGTTTTCTCTCACTGATTACATCTGCTCAGTTTTTCTTCTGCTTTGTGGCTTTTAGGGATTGTCCCTTTGGAATAACTCCTATTTAATCTGTGAAGTAACTATGAGATTATTTTTTTAGTGTAGGTATTATCTAGAGTTTATAGTTTTCCTACCATTAGGTTCTTCTATCTGGTTATAAATGTTTAGTTCATTGAAGATGGCTAGCACAAATTTATCAAAGAATAGTACACTAATATTTAAAATATATCAAATATACTTTTACTGGGTCTATTTAGTTGCTGTTGGAACATCCAGTTTCTGCTGCTACTCATCTTGTCCTTCGTTCCGTTGTGCATTGAATTTGTCACAAATATTGATGTAATTAATCTGTTAAATTGGACTTATAAGTTACTTTCATGCTTATTGCATGCTTATTTACTTTGTGTTTTGTTTTTTTTTTTTTTCCTTCTTTTAAGTTTTCCTTTTTGCTTCTCTTTCGTTTATAGATTTTTGAGATGAGATATAATCTCATATGTGATATTATATCCAATGTGTACAATTTTGTTTGAACAAGGATAAGAGAGCTTCTAATGTTGACTAATTATTTCTTAAATTATATCTTATATACAATAATGATCGCTATTTATTTATTTTCATCCTGTACATAACAATAATTTCACATATTTATTCCAAATCGAAATATATTTCAAAATACACAGCTTGAAAAATATATATTATAATAGTATGTAATTTAACTTTTCTATTAGCTTAGAACAAATTATGAAATGTTGCAAATTACATAGTACAATTGAATAATTTCTCAAGCATCTTTTCATATACATCAAAATAAATAACATGTGCACTGTATATGCAACTAAAATCTTGTCCTAGTTTCCCATCAACTGAATACTTCAGCATATCAAGGGATACAAAAACAATATATTCAAAAAAAATAAAAAGAAGGCTAATTTCTTCGCGCAAGGGCTGCAGCAGTGCCACCAGCAACCACTCCCACAGTTGTTACAGCAATGCTTATGCCAATTATACCATCTGTGGAAAAAAATAATAATAATCAACAGCTCTACCAAAAGATCAACAACATTATTATTGAGATTGGGAGGAAAGGAGAGAGAAGGGTAAGATTTGATTTTTTAATTGTTACCCTTTGTGATCTGGTCTTCAATTGCTTTCTCGAGGGATTGTGCCTGTCTCCATTGAGGTTCCATCCGCAGAAAGACCACACCCTCATGTTATTAATGAACTTGCACTATGACAATATCTCAAATTAGCTGCAAATAGGAAATATCCTTAAATCCTAGTACGCAGTATTGTCATAAAAAGTATAAAATAACACCTAGCAAATGAATATAATTATTTGAACATGAGTGGGATTTCGGCTATCAAAAGCAGGAGCAGAAGAAGAAGTGACTTTATTTTGGGATAAGATGAGCTCTTCAAATGATGAAAGCCTCGTTCCCATCCATAAAACTAACTCATCCTCCCTAAATTTGTCTCAAATCCAAACCTATCTTCAATTCCCTTATTTGGTCTATGCTAAAAAGAATTATAGAATAAGTATCCAATGTACTAATAAGAAAAGAAAAAGCAAATGAAAAAGGGCATGGGATCAGAAAGAGAAATATCACAGCAAGAAATGATAGAATTTCATAAGGAACTATCACTTTTTGCTACGGGTGTTCTAAAAAGGTCATGGGATCGTAAGGAAATATCACAACAATAAAAGTATCATGACAACTTAAAATGAGCTGAAATTAAGAAGAAAAATAAAATCTTAATTATCAAAAGATAAATTATGGATCCTTTTGTTAGAAAGGCAAATCCTTTACACGTGTGGTTATGTCCCACAATTCTTGTCAATTAAGAGCAATTTCTTTGTTATAAAAAATAAAGGCTCTTAATTAATCCCTCCAATTTGACCACTTTGATGAAACCGCAGCTACCCGACAAAATTGCAAGGATTTAAGATGATGCTAGATTAACGGCTAATGCCTTTGGTTAGGGGCACATAAGCATCTATTCAGATATTGCTATTTCCTTTAATACAAACTTTAATTTCTTTCAACCTACCATCTTTCTATAATTCAAAGTCCTTTATTATTATTCTTGTGTTAAATCTAAATTCTTATAAGATTTGAATTTCCTAATTGAATAATTATTACTATAAAAGAAATATTGAGGGGGACATATTGGAGAGGTATAAGACCTTGATTGAGAGATGTGTGCTAACTCCCAATGCCAAAAATTGTCAAAATCTCACTTGCAAGAAATGTTAAATAAGTGCATACTTCTAATTATGACAGAGAAAATGAGACTAATAAGATATACTTCTCTTATATATATTAAAACTACAAGTCAAAACAAAACGGAGAAACTGTCCTTTTCATGCACTAGAGATTAATTACAAGGACTTCTAAACAAATAATAAGAAAATATGCTCCTGTGAAAACCAAAATAGTAGTTCATCTATTTTCTTTGTTGACCAACAATAAAGAAATAAGACATGGATAGGAAAAATCAAAAGGAAATGTCAATCAATATTCAGCTCTATTTGATTTTTAGTTTACACACTCAATAGTTCTTTACACAAACAATTCAAATAAGAAAAAAGAATGCAATAAAGAAAAATTACAGAAACAGAACAAAGACAACCTATGTTCATCAATATCATGGTATTACTCATTCTCTAAAAAAAAAAAGAGTTGTTCAAAGTAATTACCAAATATGTCAATGCCAAGTTGGGCATATATTGGACTGAAGAATCCATCAACAAACTGAATAAACCACCATGTCACCAGAAATGTAACCGCAACTGGAAAGAGAACCACCATAAGACATTAGGAATTTGCTAAAAAATTATCCCGAGATTGATAAAAAATGAAAACTCAAACAAAACAACTACAAGGTTATCAGCATAATCGAAAGATATTCTAATATTTTATTATTTGAATTTAATGAAAGTTTCTATTATTATATTGTAATGACTACAAAATATGTTTGAACCATTTTATTAAAATCCCAACATTTGCTTGATTACGAATTTTAAATTTTAAAAGAAAAAGCATAATACCTTTTACTAATTTTGTAGGTATACAACTGCCAGCTGAATTTACACAACGATAAACCCACCAACAAAGAACAAGTTTCTAAGCCTATCAAAATAATAGCATGATAATATAATAAATTGAACAGTAGCAAAGTAAAAATGCCTAGCAGATTGGGAAATGGTATAAAACTGAAGATCTCCTCTAATCATTTAAATAAATCAATAATTAGAACATAAATAAAGGAAAGAAATAACAGAACTGCTACTATCTAATGAGATAAGAATTAAAAAAAGGAAATAAGTCAATAAATACCTTTAAATAATGGATTATGTAGAACTGCCACTATCTAATGGATTATGTAGAACAAAATTGGCAAACCTGTTGGTTTTCCTTCCAATACCTTGCAAATAAGAAAATGTAAAGGAAATAAGTCATAAATACCTATAATAAATATACCATCATTGTCTATAAATAGAAAAAAATTTCCATTATCTATATTAAACCAGTTAGCATAGCTGCAAACCAGCTTCATGAGTAGTGTAAGCCACAGCTCTAAAATGGTATAATCGACATTATAAAAAAGATGTAACCACAAGAACCAAGTATAAGCATAGTACTTATTGCTTTTAATTAAATAAACCAAACCTCCTAACAAAAGACAAGCAGGTTAAATTTGGTCGTACCAACATGGAAATTCCTAATAAAGCTCATGAATACATTAAGAGAAAGGACAAAAACTCATATGCTAATCGGCCAATACAGACAATTCAGGAGGATTAGAATTACTTAAAATTTCCCCAATTATTCTAATCCAAGTTCGATTATATATGAAACTCGCTTTCTAGGCAAAATTTCTTGCTAAATTAACCAAATTAAGGGCTATCATTTCATGCCATCAGTTGTGAAGGGTCAAACTGAGCCATAAATAAATAAATCGCAACCATGCAGAGGCAGAGCAATGGCAGAAGGTTTTAGTGCATCAGCATAATCAAAAAGGTTGATGGTAGCCTCACCAAGTATGCTGGAACGTGAGGTTTCCTGACTCCTATTGACGGTAGCCTCATCATACTGTTTCGTTTTAAGATCTTGGAGAAGTTTGGTAGTCTCACAGATGGCTTTGGTTGTCTTTGCTGTTGCTTTTCCAGAATCAGCAATTTTTCATACTGAGAGGTCTTCCAGTAAGAAAATAGAACTGATGATGTCATACAGCACCTACAATAAGTTGTTTTCAGCTACTTCTTGCCGCTACAATTTGTCGAACATTAAATCTAGCTTATTATTGCAAAGCAAAAGTTGCAACACTCCTTGTTGAAATCTTAGCTTCAATTTGTCTTACAATTTGTGTAAATACATAGAGAGAAATCCCTTTGTGATAACAAGCCAATAAGATAAGTTTAGAAATAAAATGACATCAATAAAGGATCTGATGGAGTTGTTTAAGCAAGTTAAATAATCATATACTCCCAGTACATTGTCAATGTAATGCTCAGCCATATAAATGTTTCAGCATATTTACGAGCACACTTACATGTGTTGCATGGAATTGTTGCCAGAAGACCACTTTTACTTTTGTTTTCTCAAACTTCCATTACTGAAAATCAATTGTTCATCAGCTGCACAACAATTAGGAAAACCATAAGATCTTCCACAATCACTAGTTGAAGTAATCATGCTTGAGATGCCACCAATTCCAACTGGAAGCAACAGTGAAAAAAGTGCATTGCTATTTGTAGATTTGTGATGATCTCCTAAGACTCTAGCAAGAACTTTAGTTGAGAAAATTTATATGCACTAATTTCAAAATTGAGAATAAAGAGAAGAAAGAAATTGGAGTGAACTTAAAATATGAATATCAGATATAATTACTGATAGAGTAAAGCCATTTCACTTGGAAAATCTAAAGGTAGTATTATACATTTAGAGCCAAGGAAAACATTAACATTGTGATATAGCAGCAATACTTCTCTTAGAACAGGAAACTGGAAGTTCCAATCCTTTGCAAACTTCATAAAAATTGAAAGGTTGACAGCCTGTTGGAAAAAACAGAGCCCATTATTACAAAAGTAAACCCTTTGATTGCTGAGAAATCATAGTTCCTATAACCTAAAAGGTCCTAACAGCATCACAAGTTTTGACCAAAAACATGTAAATAGAAAGACATTAAAATAAATAAATAAATAAATAAAATTAACCACAACACTTGTTGGCCAGCTCGTTTGTAGACATCAAGGGCTTTGATAGCTTCATGTCTTGGCATCTCAAAAAACTGCAAACGCAAAAGTTTGATATCAAAGTGGAAGACAGCGAAAGTAGCATTCCCTAAAAACATGGCAAATTTTGCATGATGAACTATAAAACAAAATTACCTTATCGACAAGATTGATAATTCCATCATTAATAGCACAGTATATTTTAAAGCTCTCTTTCAATATCTGAATGATTCATACATTAACAATATCACTAAATCATTTCTGATCATATAGAGGATGCATAAAGTCAAACTCAATACATAATGTTTTCAATTTAAATACCCTAACCAGTTTCATTACTCTTCCCCCACACCCCTCAGCACTTGGCATCCTATTCATTAATTATGTTCCATGACCGACATGTACATCCATTAATCGCTGGACTAATCTGGTCAGCTTATAAGAAATTCAATTTCTGTCATTACTTTTATATCAATCAGTCACCACATAAAAGGATTCAGTCCAAAAAGTTCAACATGCATGTTAGATGCTATAACGTGAAAAAAGAAGGGATATTTTTAATGTCAATTACAAATAAGATTACAATTTTGTCAGTAGACTCAAATTATTCTAATTTAATATAAGTTAGATATAGCTAAGTAGCTGTGCATTTTAAGAATGTCAATTTTGTCACTTGTTTTCATAAATGCGAGATAGCTAACAATTCTATTCTATACAAAGATAAGATGACAGAAAAAGTGAAAATTAAGTTTTGATTCAAATATTAATAATACCCAATACAAAGCAGATACTCTTAAAATTTTACTGCAAGAAAAAGAAATCAATTCTGCCAGCGTTAGTTGACATAGCAGCTGAAATAACTAGAAACTAAAGCAGAAACATCATTTCAAAATACTTACTGCTTAATGCCTCCAACAATGCCTCTCGCATGCCTCCTGAGATGCCCCAGATTTCACAAGCACCTCTAACACATCTACATGTTGATAATGCCTTTGCAACAGACTGCACCGGCAGCAATAGTTACACGGCCAGATGTCAAAGGGGCCATGAATGCTGCAAATCTCTGAAAAAAGGCAGATGGAAATGAAAAATTGAAAGCATACCTCAGATATATATTCGAATTGAAAATGGAAAAACCCAGAGAGAGATGTAACCTAAGAGAAAAGAGAATACTCTACGTGTGTGTGTGTGTGTGTGATAGGGAAGTTTCATATTAGATTTAACCTAAGAGATGTTCTGCCTTCTTTCTCACCCCGATTTTGCAACTGAAAGAAATTTAAATGGAATAAACCTAGAAGTGAGAGAGAGGTATGTATACAAACCTTAAACAATTGTAGATTTCACTAGAACCAGTTGGATTTGGGGGCGAATCAAGGGAACCGAGCTAGGGATTTCAGTTTTCTTCTTTTTGAGAATAAACGATTCTGTCTTGAAGGCATGATATAGGGATTTTGGGCGAGGAATTATGGATCTGGGGGGGAGGACGACCACAGATCGAGGGAGGGAGAGAGAGGTCTAAAACGCTGGACTAATCTGCTCGAGGAAGTAAAGTTCCCAACAAGCATTTTCGACGTGGTTACCAGCAAAGATAGTTTTTTGAAGGGAAATCGAGGCCGAGACATAGAGAGACAAAATACGAGATAGAGAGAGAGGGATAGACACACATCGATAGGAAGGAAGACAACAACGCTGAAGGAGGGAGAGATGGCAGTGGTGGTAAATCACCGGTGGGGGCAACCTCATCGTCCAGATGGTTGAAGAGGGAGAGAGCGGCTGAGAGAAAAATATCGACTAGGGTACTGTTTGCTTGATGGCAGTACATGTTTATTTAATAATGTATTGTACACTATAGTGTATAATACAATATAATTTTAGCAATACCATATTTTAAAGATTATATGATTATATGTAATTTTATAATATTTTATATTTAATTTAACGGTATAGAATTTTACAATTTTATTATAAAAATAATATAATTATTTTTTAATTTTAAAAAATATAAATATTTTCATAATTATAAATATTTTAAAATAATAATTTTAAAATTATCAAAGTAATATTAATATTTCTAAAATAATGAATTTAATATTTATTTAATAAATATTAACTTAAAAATTTAATAATTAATTTAGAAGTTGTTAATGGTTTTAACTCTAAACTCTTAAATTATAACTTAAAAGAATAAAATAATTTCATATTAGCAGTATAAAAGGAAGTAAAGTACTTTGTGACTAAGACGGTTAAATGAACAAATGCCAACTTAGGATGTAAAAGTAAAAAGATTTTTTTTTTTTTCAGAATTCAGCTAAAGGTGGCTTCGCCAGCAACATCACAGGGGCGTTCACGCGCTCCAAAATCCACCCTCGTTCGTCGAATCGCGAGCTAGGAGGTCACCGCACCTCCTTTTCTGTTCTATCTGTCGCCAGCATCTAGAGGGATGATGGTAGGCAGCGAAAGAATCATCTTCTCATGGGGCCTCATCAGTATAGACTGAGCTGTCGATTTCGCCATTGATCGCCGAAACGATGAGCAACGCAACAGTCCAGCTTCGAAAAGAGGAGAAGGCTGATCGGAGGAGGAATGAAGCGATGCCGATGAAGCAAAGGCGAAGTGCATCGACGGCAATCCCAATCCCCCCTACCGGTGATCGGCACCAAGGGCAATGGTGGCAGAACGACGACGAGAGCGGCGCTCCCTCCTTTTCCTCACATTCTTGCTCCACTCTCTCTTTATTTAGATCTCTTTTTGGTTCTTTTCTTTTCTTTTTTTTAAATGATACTTTATTTTATAAATTTTTGTGGCCACACAAATTCTCTTGGTCCCGAAATTTTCATCTCTATTCATCTTTTTTTTTATATATCCAATAAATATCTCACTTCAAGCTTCTAGAATCTAAAGGTTTTCTTAAATTATTATTATTATTATTATTATTATTCAATAAGAAACTTAAATCTTATTATTATTATTTTAATAATTATTATATATTTATTTGTTTTAAATCCTTTGTCATTAGTTCTTAAATTTTTGCTTTAAATTCAAATTATCACTTTAAAATTTTGAAATTATGCAAACAAATCAATTCTAGAACTATTATCAAAATACTGTACACTCGTATTAAAAGTGCTCTCGCACGATTTTAAATTTTTGGGACATTACAATTAAGTTTGAATAAAAATAATTTAATTATAGAACTAGACATTTCAATTATTAAAAACTAAAGTTAATTCAATTAATTAATTCTTATTCAATTAAATAATAAATTAAGCTTAAAATCATATACGCATTAAATTGAAACGGTGGAGAGAGGTGAGAGGAGAGAAAATGTTATTTTTATATATAGGGTAAAATTTTGAAATTACTAAAATGTCCCTACCAAATTTCATCATTTTATCCTTGTATTCAAAGATAATTTTATAAATATATATAACTAAAATTTTAAATAATTTAAAATATGCTCAAAATTTTAACAAAATAAAAATAAATTATAAATTTTTCATAATCATTTTAAATGAAATAATAAATTTTATATTATTATTATATAAATTTTTATATTTATTATTTTTCATAATATGACTATATAATAATTATAACAATTATTTTGTTATTATTATTAAAAATTTAAATTTTTTAAATAAATAAGTTTATATTTGGGGATAATTGATAAAGAAATCAATAGATTTCCTAATATAAATAAATATTTAATTTAAATTTTATAAAATAAAAATTAAAATAAATTACAAATTTTTTTTATTATTTTAAATAAAATAATAAAATTTATATTACTATTTTATAAATATTTATTTTTATTAATCTTGAACACGTAAATATATAATAACCGTAACAACTAGTTTATTATTATTATTATTAAAAATGTAAATTTTCTAAATAAATAACTTTAAATTTTGGTATAATTGATAAAAAATTATTATCAACTTATAAAATAATTTATAATTTTCTGTTACAAAATAAAATATTTATTTCATAAGATCTATATTAAAATTACTTGAAACTATACATAAAACATCTGAGTGAAATTAAAAAAAAAATTATTTTTTAATTTATTTGTGATGGATTAGAGACTAAGATCTGTCGCTAATTGTTTTACTGTAACAAATACTGTTAGCGACAGAGCAGTTTCTGTCGCTAAACCGTCGCAAAAAGGGACCCTTAATTTCCCTCTAAAATTATTGACTAAAACGTTCGTCGCTATATTTTCTGGAACTAATTTCATGATTAAAAAATTATAAAATTTAGCATCGGAAAATTTTTTCGCTAATTTCAACGCAAAACATACCGTGTATATTTTCCGCCAATAATTAGCGACAGTTTTTTCATTCCGTCGCTATTTAGTCGCAAAAAAATAGAAAATATCCTCCTGACGATGGAATTGGAAAATAGTCGTGAATCCATCATAAAATTTGAGACGAAAATAATGTCATCGCCAAGTTTAGTCGCTGACAGCTTTTTTGTAGTGGGTGTTATAGGATTGTGTGCGATTTTATTTTCTTTTTGACAGATGAGAAATGATAAAATTTCAAATCTCTGAGATGTGTCCTTTGTTCTCTATTCAAGTTTAGTTGTTGTTTAGGTGTTGTAAAACCAATATTTTTTGTAAAGCATCTTTTCCTAATTCTATTTTATTATTTATTTATAAGTATTAATTTAAAGCGTGCAATAATCTGCCTTTAAAGTTGGCAACTAGTTTGAAAATAAAAATGGCTATTAATATTTGTGTTAAAATATTTTACTTTATTTTTACTATTACATTTCATGTACTTACTTTATATTGAATTTATACAAAACTAAAATAAAATTTGGGTTTCATGGGTTTTAAAATTACTTGAGATATTAAATCTGATATGTATATAGCTAAACACTTAAAATTTGTAATAAATATTATGTTTGCCTTGTATGTGGCTAAATACTTAATTGTTAATATTTGTAAGAGAAAACAATGAATTTTTTTTATATAATGTAAAAGAATATAGTCATATGAAAAATTGTTTAAAATTGACATTTATTGATTTGATTGTGTTATTCGGAGAGATGGTGTTTATATCTTATATGTGAGCAATTCAGCACAAGTTAACTTATTGCTCCTTGTTTCTGGTTCTCCCTTGTAATTGAAGCTGGGGTACACATTTTTCTTTAAAAAGATTGACTTTCTAGCATATTATTTAGAGAACAATGCATTAATTTGATTTTTCAGTGTTTTTGGATTATTTGGCCTTTGGAAATGGTAATTAGTCAATTAGCAGTTGTTTTTAAAATTCTTATTGATTGGTACATGGGATGGTTCACAGATAATTTGCTATTGGATGCAATCTGTGTGCAAGTAGTTAATTTTGCTGTAGTTTGGCTTTCTCTTCCATGATAGTAGTTATAGTTGTTGGCTGTTTCTAAGATGAAAATTTTCATTTCAGATACAATGATGAAGTTTGCTTCTTTTGAGACCATTGTTGAGCTGATCTATAAGCACATTGTTCCCACACAAAAGAATGAGTGCAGTAAATTTCTACAAGCACGTTGCATCTTTTGAGTTTGGTTGTCTTATGGCTAATATGGAGTTTCTTGACCCTTCCTCATCTGGTATATTGTAGAAGTATTTGGTGTTACTCTTATATGATAGGAGTTAGATAATTTTGTACAAGTACAAAATATTGTGTACAATATAGATATATATGTACAACGGTTATAATATATATATTAATTTTTTTATATAATAAAATTATTAATTAATATATATCTTTCATTAAAATTTTAGATTTTTTGTATTTAATTTATCTCGCTTTATGGAAGGGAATATATAATTTTTGTAAAAAAATTTAAAATATTTAATTTTACTGACGCAATATCAATGGATATATCCATCACTTTTTTATGAATTAAATTAATATTTTTATTAGTTAAATTTACTGACGGAAAATTCGTCGAAAAAAGTCAAACCGACAAAACATCCGACGGATTTTTAATAAAACTACCTACGAAATTTTTTTAAAAAATCTGTCAGTAATATCCGTTGGTAATATTACTGATGAAATTTTTCGCCGGTAAATTAGTACCTACACACGTTTTAGGGACGGATTTATTCTGTCAATAAAATAATAAAAAACCATCGGTAATGTCATTTTGCGTCGGTAAAATGCAAAATCTATTGGTAAAATTCATTTTTTATAGTGATATAGTTCATATGCAAGAATGAATGAAAGAGCGCATTTATATTGGTGGTTTAAATCTAGGAAGGAATAATAGAGTCTTATTTAAAGTAATGATTGATCCCTTGAAAAACCTTCTAGAACTAATGAATTTAATGGAACCTACCTGATTCATAGGAGATAGATTTTATAGAAAATCTATTATACAATTTTTTTTTTCAGATTTGTCAAAAGGGCAGTATTGAAAAGCAAGATTAAATCTATGATGGTATTGAGGAGTGGATGTTAAGCATCGTCCATGGCTTCATCTACATACTTATGAGTTACTTGAAAATTTGATGAAGATGGTCAAAGAAACAATCCCTAAAATGGAACAAATTCTGAAGATTTAGACTTCTAGCATAATTGACATTGGTGTTAATTTTAGTTAGTGTTTGTTTTTGAAATAGGATTTATGTTTCTTGTTATTTTTTACATTGGTATCTTATTTTTGGATTATTGGATATTCACTAATTGAAAAAATGCATTTATTATTAATATTCATTGGCTTTAAACTTTACAATAAATATATTTATTTAATTATTAATTGCCTTGCAATATTTTATGAGTAAAATGATTGCATTTTTATTAAGTAGAGACTTAATGAACCAAACTAATAAAATTCCCCTCTTAAATTTGAGAACTTAAAATCTAATAATTTCATATTTAATGTGCATGAAATTTCAACCTGTAAGGTTAGACATTAGGACTTAAAGGGTAATTGGATACTATAAGTAGTTATTTCGAATTTGAGCCTGATACAAAACTTCACTAGGTTATTGTTTTAGATGCATAGTAAATTGCATGTCTTGCCTAATCTCCTTAATTATGTGTAACCTTGTTCCATTAAGATTAGAGGATCCAAATGGCTATTGCTTCTAAGTAAATCGTTGTTAAACTAAAGAAAGATATGAAGATTAATGGTGATAATTATGAAATTTAGAGTATAAATATCCAATATGTGCTTGAAGAGTAAGAGGCTTTAGAACCCTGAAGTTTGATTATTAATTAATCTGAGGATGGCATATTAGCCAGTATAAGCAAGACTAAGATTGTTATATGGCATGGAAAAAGAAGAATTCCATAGCTCGAATCATCTTTCTAAGTCTAATGGATGATGATATTACTAACCATTTTTGTAAGTATCATAATGAAATGGATCTATTAATTGCTTTACAAGAGAAGTTCAGAGGTGTGTCTCTTACTAAGGTCTGATCATTGACAATCAAATTTGATACTTATTAGAAGAAGTCTGATCATACGATGTGAAAATGTCTAAGAAAGACAGGAATATGACATGCGAGTTTAGTAAGACTTGTCATAAATTGACTAATTAGCAGCAGGTCTAAATTGTTATCCATTCCTTACCCAAGACTTGGTAGGTTATGAAGATACAACCGACTCATATGGATAGTATAAAGACATTTAGGGATTTTGCTCGTCATTAGAGCTTGAAGAGGACTATTTAGCAGTGAATAAGGTTAATGCCAAAGTACATATGGCACAGTCCTGTTCTGGTGGAATGAGTTCTAATCAGAACAAGAAAATAACCTTTAGAAATTTGGATAAGGATAAGGTTCGTGAGCCTTAAAATCAAAAAGGATAACAATGTATGCTTATGTTTGGATGCTGTTTATTATGATTCTGGTTTTATTTCGAACAAGTTTATTGTTATTGATATTGATCCTGCCTACATGAATAAAACTAGTTTTTTTTTTAATTTCTTCTTCTTCACATGGTTATAAGACTAATGTGAAATGATGTCATGCTAGATTAAACCAATTGGATAAGACCAAATGATTTGATTAGCCAAAGTGGTTTTGTTAGGTGACTTAGATATGGTTGAATTGCCTACTTGTGAGCATTGCCTAAAAGGAAAACTATTTATAAAAAGGAATTAGAGCTAAATTTCCATTGTAGTTAATTCATTCTAATGTATGTGGTCTAATAAATATAAGGGGCAAGGTATAGGGCCAACTACTTCATCACATTTATAAATAACTATATTAGTTATGGTTTATGTCTATTTGATTTCTCATAAGCCAGAAGCACTGAGTTGCTTCAAAACTTATAAAAACTTATATGAAAATTCAATTAGAAAGGAAAATTAAACTTTTAAGAACTGGCTGAGGTCGACAATATCTTTTAAATGAATTTAAAGCTTTATGTGATGAAAAAGAGATTGAGCATCAGTTCTCTATTCCTAAAACTCCACAACCAAAATGGTGTTATAAAAAGGAGAAATATGACTCTCTTAGATATGGTAAGATCTATGATGGTTAAAGCAAATTTTCCAATCTCCTACTGGGGGGGGGAGGGGGGAAATACTTTATTAACCTGCAATAAATATTCTAAATCGTATGCCCTTTAAACCTATTACATCCACTCCTTATTAGTTATGGACTAGTCGATAACCTAACCTATGCCATTTAAAACCTTAGGATCATGTTGCTTACTTTCATGATACCTAAAGTAAATTCAATAAATTAGGACCGAGAGGTAAAAAGAGTATTTATGTGGGATATTCTGAAATATCAAAAGGATACGCTTTCATGGGTGAGCAAGAGAATGGCACATTGATAGAATTTAAATCACGAGATGTCATATTCCTAGAGAATGAATTTCCAAAGTTGGGTGAAATGATTCAAGATTTCGGTTTTTATGAAACATAAGAAAAGGATCCATCTGAATTACTCCATCTGAGTAGGAGGGAATTATAGGAAGAAGGTCTCAACCTTCTTCATCCAAATGATCTAGATGTTCGAAATCCTCACTTCAATAAGATTATTCCTAACTCTAACTAAAGTGTAGAGCTTAATCCTAATGAAAGCATCTTGAATTATGATAAATATATGAGATATATTTATCAAGAGTTGCAATTACAAAAATCTAAAATGATAAGTGTTCCATTCCGATGATTTTAGATCGAAGGCCTGAATGAGGCCCTTTTTTTTGTTATTCCACGAGATGAAGCTTTTACCAAAATCTAGATGTAAATCGAAGATCTCTATCTGAAATGATGGAGATAGGAACCCCCATATAGTCTTACTACTTAATTGATGTAGATTTTCGCCAACTTAGCTAATGAGAAATCAGTTCTCACTGGTATGCAGTGAGCAGACTTTGTTAATCTATTAACTATCACCTAAATGGAATCGTGTTGTTTCCTGGTAAGTGCTAGTCTAGACACAAAATCCATGGTGACAGGTTCCTATTTCCCATTCTAATATGGTGGATAGGTTGCAGTAATCCTGAAGGGGACTTAATGCTCGACCTTCACTTTTTGACATATCAAGTATTTAACTATGAAATCTGCAATTTCCTTTTTTCATTTCTGGCCACCAATAGATTGCTTTCAAATCTTGATACATCTTGCTGCTGCCCGGATGCATAGCATATTTACTATTGTGGGCTTCTATCAAAATGTTCTTCTTCAACTCTGCATTATCTGGTATGCATATCCCCCCCTTTGTAGTATAAGCAGTCATCATGGCCGAGGGAGAATTCACTATCCTTTCCCACTTGTACTTGAGTGATGATAGAGGCCAACCCTTCATCTTGTTTCTGGGCAGCTTTTATTTGTTGTAACCAGTCAGGTTTTGCTTGGATTTCAACTATTAGTGCCTTATCTTGAGCTAGGTTCAGATTGACCTTCATTGCTCTTAATGTTGCTAAGTGTTTCCTGCTTAATGCATCAGCTACTATGTTAGCTTTACCAGGATGATAGTCGATTAAGCAGTTATAATCCTTAATGAGTTCCAACCAGCACTTTGTCTCAGGTTGAGTTCTTTCTGAGTGAGCAAGTACTTCAAACTTTTGTGATCAGTATAGATGTAGCATTTTCCCCATATAAATAATGTCTCCAGATTTTTAGTGCAAAAACAATAGCTGTTAGCTCCAAGTCATGAGTAGGATAATTCCTTTCATGCGTTTTAAGTTGTCTAGAATCATAGGCTACCACTTTGCCTTCTTACATAAGCACGCATCCTAACCCATTTCTGGAAGCATCACTGTAAATAACATATGGCTTACCCGAGGTGGGTTGTCTAAGCACCGGTGCTTTAGTCAACATAGTTTTCAACTTCTCAAACCTTTATTGACTCCAATTTATCCACTCAAATTTAGCATTCTTCTATAGTAGTCTAGTGAGTGGGGTAGCTATCATAAAAAATCCCTTGACAAACCATCTATAATAACTAGCCAATCCAAGTAAACTTCTGACTTCTGCAACATTTTTAGGTGGCCTTTATTCTAGGATGACTTCAACCTTTTTAGGATCAGCTTTGATACCCTCTACTGATACTACGTGGCCAAGGAAGGCAACCTCATTCAACCAGAGCTCACACTTACTAAATTTTGCATACAGCTTCTTATCCCTTAGAGTCTGCAGAATAATTCTTAGGTGCTTATCATGTTCTTCTGGAGTTCTAGAGTATACCAGTATGTTGTCAATGAATACCACCACAAACTGATCTAAATATAGGTGGAAGATGCAGTTCATTAAATCCATAAATGTTGCTGGTGCATTAGTAAGGCCAAATGGCATCACTGAGAACTCGTAATGGCCATATCTGGTGCGAAAAGCAGTCTTTGGTACATCTGCTTCCCTAACCGAAAGCTGGTGATAGCCAAATTTCAAGTCAATCATTGAGAAAATCACTGCACCCTTTAGTTGGCCAAACAAATCATCAATTCGAGGCAAGGGATACCTATTCTTTATGGTAACTTTATTAAGTTTCCTATAGTTGGAGAGAACCATCTTTCTTTTTAACAAACAATACTCGTGCTCCCCACAGTGATACACTCGGGCGAATGAACCCTTTGTCAAGTAATTCCTACAGTTGAATCTTTAGTTCCTTTAGCTCTATGGGTGCCATACGATAAGGAGCTATGGAAATAGGAGCAGTGCCTGGCATCACATCAATGGTAAACTCGACCTCCCTTTTCTGGTGATAATCCCAGTAAATCATTAGGGAAGACATCAGGGAAGTCTTGAACAGTAGGCACATCACTGATTTTTAGCTTTTCTTCTTTAGTTTCTATCACATAGGCCAGGTAAGCCTCAAATCCTTTCCTGATACACCTGCGTACTATTGTAGCTGATATAACATTTAACAAAAAGTTAGATTTCTCACCCACTACTATGGTTTCATGTCCTTCAGAAGCCTTTAGTGTGATTCTCTTTAACCGATAGTCAACTATTACTTGATGTTTATGGAGCCAATCCATCCCTAAAATGACATTAAACTCATGGAAGGGGAGTTCGATCAAGTTTACAGGGAAAGTAGTTTGTTGGATTTGGACGGGACAATCTCTATACACTGTATTCACTCTCACCTCATGCCCTAAAGGGTTGCTCACTAGGATGTCTTGTTCTAACTATGATTTAACTAAACCCTTTCCATGTGCATTTTTGGTACTAAGGTATGAGTGTGTGGACCCGGGATCTATCAAAGCATAAACTGGACTATCAAATAAGTAGAATTTACCTATTATAACGTCAGGTGCATCCTGGTCCTCCCTGGCTCTCATTGCATAGGCCTGAGCAGATGGTCATCTATTTGAATTATGAGGTACCTATGCACTAACTTTAGTAGATACTGCTCCATTAGGTCCACCTCTGCCATGGCCTCTAGATGCTACGGTGGTAGGTCTGCTAGCAGGAGTAGTTGAGGAAGTCATCTGATCCCGAGGACAGTCCTTCTGCTTGTGCTCTTTGGACCTGCATCTCCAGCAAGCCCCAGTCAATCGCCAACACTCACCTAGTAGAGACTCGAGGTGTACTGGAAATAGAGGCTGTGGGTGGAGCTGCTCGTGCTGTTGATTTCTGACTCGGTGCTAGGAAGTCCTGTGGGGGAGCTGCTGAGCTTCTAGGCTTCTTACTAGATCTACTAGGTGTCCCTGTAAATGGCTTCCTTCTCTGATGGAACTGGGCCTTCCTACTGGCCTCTTCAGCTTCAATTATTTCAAATTTTATGGCTGCATCTACTAAAGCTCTCATGTCAGTGTAATTATAGACTACTAGTGCCTTTCTGATTTTAGTGTGCAGTCCCTTCTCAAATAACTGGCACATCTTGACTGGAGGAATATGGTAGTCCTTAATGTAAGCACTCACCCTCTCAAACTCCTTATCATACTCCTAAACTGTGTGCGTGCCCTAGCGTAATTGCCAAAATGCTTCATTTATAGCCTGCTGGTGTGTTTTACCCACATATTTGTCTCTAAATTGCTGAAGAAAGAAATCCCAAGTCAATTATTTTGGTAGGGTGTAACATCTGATTGTGTCCCACCATGTGTAAGCTGGACCCTGAAATAGTGCCACTGCCCCTTCTAGCTTCTCCTCTGGAGGACTTTGGGTGATTTCAAAAAGTTTTTTATCTGATCCAGCCATTCTTCTACTTTTGTGGCCGTCACTTATTCTCGACCATAGAAATTTCCAGCTCCAAGCATCTTTAGTTATTCTAGAATGGATCTCTTGGATGACTGAGCTGGTGACTATTGTTGTGGCTAGGAGGGAGTCGGGGCCTGAAGCTGCTTATATAATAGGTCCGCCACCATTTGTGCAAAATCTAGGGGAGTGTGTGCTGCTGGTTGGGAAACTGAGGGAGCTGGTGGCAGTGCCTACTGAGTGGGCACATGTGATTAAGTAGTCAGAGTGCTAATTATCAATCTGGCTGAGGCTGAGTTTGAGCTCTCTGTGTCAATCGCTAGCTCACGCGCTCGTCTGGACCCAGAAGCCATAACTTTCATTGAAATTCAGAAAGGGATAGGTAAGATTCAATTCCCAATTCACTTAGTCTCATATGGCATGTATATATATCTTTCAATCATTTACTCATACACATTCAATTATTCCGATCTTAGAACCGTTTAAACCCACTCTGATACCACAAAATGTGATGCCCTATATTCCGTCATATTATTATAAGTCGAATGATATTATTATAGTTGCCATGATGTTATAGTGGTGCATTCTGAATCTAGGTAAAGGGGTCGACAGTTTAATTTAACAATTTGATGCTTACATTTACTTAATGTCATTAGTTACCATTTACTTGGTAAAAATTTCGGTAGCATAATGGCTTATATTTTATGCTGCCCAAACCTGCAATAGAAAATTTTATACTCCCAAATAGTAATCTCCACCTCCAATACTTTAGTCTCATACATGGCACTTCTATTATCAATCATAACTCATCAGTCCAACACAATGATCACATCATATATTTCATCACATCCACTAACATTTAAATTTTATTACACATTGTTTCCATACATCGAGTACCAAAATGTAAACATCTAGTCACATCACGTTACATATTTTATTTATATACATCACATATTCAAGGGTCTTCATATGTACATGCCACTTGTGATCCTTCGCTACCTTCTTCCCAGACTTGTCCCTGCGCGTAGTCAAAGTAAACCATGTGCTAAGCAATTTGTTGCTTAGTGGTGGATACAACTACACAAAATTTCATCTAATGCAATTTCAAGTAAAATTACTGTTTTTACCCTTGGTATTCTTCTTATTTAATTAACTTTAAATTTATGTACTTAATATGTTAAATTACTACAAATTTTCTCTTATTTAATTCCTTTATTTATATTTATATAATCTTCTATATTTTGAAAAATTACCGTTTAGTCCCTAAATCTTCATTTTGCCACCTTTTATTTTATTTAACTCAAAATTTCACCTTTTTATTACCTTTGGCCTCTATTTCACTTTAGATGGCAAATTCCCATTTTAGTCCCCCTATTGGCTTATAGGGTGGCAAATTTTATTTTAATCCCAATTTTTTCTTATTTACAATTTTCCCTTTTTCATCTATTTCATTAATTTAACTTCTTTAATCACAATTTCAAGCCAAATTACCATTTTACCCTTATTTTCCCGCGTAATTATATTTTTACCCCAATTTAATCTATTTACTCCAATTTTTCATCTTTTTCATTATTTTATTACATCTTTTAATGTCTTTTATGTTATACTGATCTTTTTCTTTTGTTTACTTACAAAATTATGCTTTTGTCCCTAGTAATAACCAATGAAAATCCTCGAACTGAATAAACGGGATGAGGACTCCGACAATGTCGAAGTATTGGAGGGACCGCACGACATGAGCGTGATAGCCAAATTCTCTAGTATGTCCATATCTAAATGTAAATGCACTGGTGTAGCACCCTTATCCTATAATCTATACATATCACTTTATCCATCTCATTACACATGTTTTACTGTGCAACAAAAACATATACCAACTATATAGAGAACTTATATTCATACTTAATCCATAAGAGTGCTATACTATTAATACTTTACAATATACATTAGAGTCTCTTTACAAAATATAACAACTGATTAACATATTTACATACAATATTTCTAATATCACAAAAAATGCTTCATTATATACGAACATTCCAAAATAAAAGTCTACATTAGTCTCTCTTATTGACTTGAGTTGGCCATCCTACTGCAAATATCACCCCAACGATCTACACGAATGAAACACCCGTGCTAAGCTATAAAGATTAGTGGGAAACTAAAATCATGATAAACAACCACTCACAATGATCGTCAACAAGCACATATCATGCCTCAATTATAACAAAGCTTTGTTTCAAGAAATGAATAAAAATCCACCAGTTAAATCATATTACGAAAATCATAAAGCTCAATGATAAAAATTACATTGATACTTTAATCACCATATATAATCATGTAAGCTCCAATGTCCTATGGCTTTAAATTCAACTAATTATCATGTGATTAGTTTCTGAATTGATACTAAACCATAAAAGCATAACTATCTATTATCTTTTCATCTATTATTGTATGTCTTTGATATATACACATTAGAATTAAATAACAAATCAACACTTCCAAATACCATGAGATCTTTATATTACTACAAGCTTACTTTATATTGCATAAGTTACAAAAACAAGCCTATCAATTAAGCATAACAATTATACATCATTGCCAAACTGTTCTTATATACCAAGGTTATGGGTCTTAGATTTGTATACATCACACTGCAAATAACAAATACACATTCATTAAATGTGTACATATAAACAATGTGAACACATAATTATAATCATAAGAAAAATATTTCAAAAACAATGGTTGTTACTGTATAACTCTTATAATCTTTAATATGCAATATGCTTATGCAATTATAAAATTGTTGCGTCCATTAGATATTATAATACTCTTTAACCTAATAAAAGTTCCTTCATAAATCATGTATTGGCATACATATAGAGATAAGGTTTATGATCACAAATGACGTATATATATCATCAATTTAATCAAAGTATTAATATAATGCAAATTCATCATTTAACAATTAGCATGGATTTTTGATACTAACAGTATTGCTTACATATATTTACTATTGGGAATTCTTATAGAATAGTATGAAGTCAATTAAGAACTTTCATGCCTTATTAAATTTTTCTTAACCTTTGATAATAAAGCCTACACTATTCTAAAGAGGTGGATAATGGGTTATACGGTAGCACCCGAAGGTACAAAACTGTTGATTATAACGGTGGCACTCAAAGGTACAAATAAGATACCCAGAGATATTAAACGGTGATCCCTTGTAGGGATAAAAATGTATGATAAATTGATAAAGTGAACCCAAATGGGGTCAAACAAATAACTTAGACCAATCAAGCAAACCCAAATGGGGTCGGCTACATCCTAAACGGGATTGTTCAAATCAACTCTAACTTTTAAACCCAAACAGGGTTACTATAACTTTTAATTTCAAGTGGACCTAAACAGGCCAAAAATGTTCAGAAGCAGTTGCAAGGTATCCTTATAGGCATTCCTATCTATCCACATCCTAGACTCAATGCAGGCAATTAAATCCCTTTGATTTATCTTTCGAATCATATACATATATTATGTATATATGTACAACTATGTGCAGAGTTTCATATACATGTTCATGTATAGACTTTATGTGAACATGATATCACAAATATTTATGAGCATAAATAAGCTGTACTCTTGATCAATTCAAATGCATGTAGTTCATTCACATGTATGTGATAACGATACTTATCATCATGCTATCTTAAATTCTAATATTCATTTATTATATACATACATACCAATATTTCCCATTACTTCAAGATATACAGTAAAGTTTAGAATCATATATTGAGTATGCATATCTCTTTACACATTTTTCTATCATACTCGTATATCACATTCATATGATTTATAGTTATATGGAGATAAATGTATACATGTATGTTATCATTATATAATTGTGTATTTATACAATTCACAATGAACACATGCTTTATATCATTACTCTTAAACATATTTCACAAGACAAGTATAGTCAATCAGCATAATGTAACCAAGTAAAATTAATCATCCATATTTACATTTCAAGGTTGATGTCTAATACTATAGTGTATTAGTAAATCAAATAAATCGATATTAATTAGCTATATTACTAAGCATATAATTGTTTGGGCATATATATATATATATATATACTGTTTAATTTCAACATCTTAATTATGTTCATTCGTGATGGTATCAGCATTTATATTTTTAATGTTTTAAACATGCATATACATGCACATTCAATTTGAGGTAATATAAATTATATGCATCCATATGAACAATTATGTATGTTCATATATACAACTTCTAGCCATTCATGTATATGTATTTATATATATTCATGTTTCTTCTTCAATAGTTAAACTTTATATACATTTTATGGCATCAAATTTCATTTATAATACTTTAATATTTCATTATCAATTTCATAGTTGAATAATTGTATAAAAATATACACTATCATTTGATTAAATATATATATATAAGCATAATTTCACATAACCATCCATGTACATGTTTTTGAACATACATGTATATTATAACATTTCAATCAAATATTTTACATGTTATTTGTAAATTAGTGTATTTTCATGTATACGTAGATTTAACATAACAACATTTAATACTAAATATTGAAAATTCTGCCTTTAGAATTTTGCACAGTGGCAGAGTTTCAAATCCAACTTATATGCCATTTTGACCTTAAAACGTCATTTTTAGCAAATTTGTCCTTTTACAAACATGATCCCCTATGTTTCCCATTTCTAGAATATCAAAAATCATTTCAATAGCACTTTCAGAACTCAAGATATTTACACTTTATTAAATACTGTTCCTATTAACAATGCCGTGTATAGGTTTGGAATTAAGCTAAAATTAGACAAGCTTAAGGAAATAATTAGGCTTTACTTTCTTCATGAAAAGAATAGGTTTAGAAGTCTATTTTCCTAGATTTTAAGCTCATAGTATTTCGTTTACTATACAAAGAGATATGTCATATTTTTCACAATCTATTCCAGAACCGAGAATAATATCTCACTACAAATTCAAGTGAATATTTGGATAGCATACAAACATATTTAGCCATAGGTATCTCTACAAAGTTGTAGGTATGTTTCTTATATAAAATATAAAATTAGAATTAACTCAATTGAGGTTTTCTAGCCCAAATTATGCTATAATTTTAGCAACTAGTTCATGATGCTTATATGTTTCTATTTATTAAAATTCCTAAAATTTATTCTCATTACATTTGTTCAACTTATCCTACAAAAATATTAACGTTTATTCTCTATTTTTTTACATGAAAGTATGAGAATACTAATGCCCTATATGTCTAATTTCCAAAACATCAAGAATTACCTTAATATCACATTTATAACTCAAGATAATTAAGAAAAAAACCATAACAGTTCATAATACCAAAAACAGTTTTTATCACCAATTGTAAAATTCATAGAAAATTATTTGTACATAATTAGGCAAAAGTTTCTTCATGAAGGTTGTAGTCATAAATGTCAAGTTTACCAAGAATTTTGTATCATCTCATACCGAGTCTTCTACAATAAAATATTACCAAAATACTGAGGCTATTCACTATAACTGGACAGCAGTTCACATCTGATTTCAACTCAAGATTAATCAAACTTAAAAGCAGAATCAAACAAAAGTTCCTTCTACAAAAACACAAGTACTATCTTAGGTGTAAAAATAAACTGAAAACACCAAAATTAGAGTTGTATAACTTAAGATATACTCCAAAAACAGAAACCGTTTCATAGTGATGCTACACAGATTATATATATATATATATATATATATATATATATCAAATGACACATGCAAAGTAAAAATCTTATATTTCTATATCTAAAAACCACATCACCAAATACAAATGCAACAATAACCACATGCAACATGAATAATATTCCCAAACCTGAACATGCAACTTAAATTCTTCACAAATTCTTTAATTTCTTTCTCTTCCTTTTTCTCCAATCTTCTAACTCCCTTCTACCCTTGTAATCTTCTTTAGTTTAGCCTCCCTTCTATGCATGCAAATAAAAAAAAACATAAGGAGGATTTTTTCAAGTATAATGGCTGCATTTGCAAGAGATATAAGAGAGAAAGAGGGATGAGAGATATAGATGATTGCTGATTTTTGATTGAGAGAGAGAGAATAGTAAAGTGGACATTAGGCTTTTTCTTTGTTTTTTCCATAAAATCTGTCGTCCCTAACTATCTAGCCACTCTCTATTCTCTCTTTAATGTATATATAAGTTCAAATTTATAGTGTAATGAAAATCCCCTACTTGGTCCTTCAACAATTTGCATGTCCTACTTTTTTCTATACAATTTTTGCATTTTACTAATTGTGCTTTCACCTTTTTACTTTTCTTAAATCAACCCCTCATATTCTATCTCTTTTTAAAATTAATCTCAATTAATATTTATTTAAACATTGGCCTCTAAATTTATATCCTTTTTTTTATTTAGCCCTCAAACTATATATTATCACTTGACTATTATATCCTCTATCACAGGCAATTTTCTGAATTCGACTTGTATGTAATTTTTGACCTTCTAAAATCTATTTTTAGCAAACATTATCTTCTAAAAACTTGTTGAAATATGTTTCTAGTTTCTAACACATTAAGAATCATCTCAAAATCATTTCTATATTTTCAGATATTCACTTAACACTAAGGTCTGCACCTAGTGACTGGGCAGCAGACTGTTCCGAATTTTATGTTTAAATATAGCCTAGTTAAATATAGATTTGAAACTTAGTTTCTTCATATGAAATATAGATATAGATGTCTATTTTCAAACCCAATTGGAATCATCTAATTTGGTGCTTTATAACTCGAGATATAAGCAAAAGAGTACCGAAAGGTCAAGCAAAACGTGATAATCCATCCAATAATGTTTAATTAGACTTTGCTAATGTGAAATTGCCATTGAATTCTTCTAGGAACTATTTTTGGTCTTTACAACTGGAGGGTCCGTACAACACAGTGTACGATACCAGATTCTCCAGTGTACCTTATAATGTGCCGGTAAGACCAATTTTGGTAGACATACTCATCAAATCTGATTTTATATTGCGGAATGTCAGCCCCTATGGCTAGCCATCATATCCTAGGGTCCTGGATTAACCATTGTCTACTAAGGGCAATGTTCTTTCTATATCACATTATATTTCACATCATTATTCAAATTTATTAAATTTTATGATTATTTTTTTTTACTAAATTTACACTTACTCACACTTGCCATTAACATATTTCTAATTTTTATGTATAATTTCACAAAGAAATAATTAAACCATGTCATTATTCCACCACATATCATTCGGGCACTTCACAAGGTTCCACTTACATTATGTTTTCTTCCTCAATTATATATCATTCACATCTTTATTTTCATTCCAAGCATTATTATACTCACATACACTTAATTTACCTTAAAGTCATTAAAGTTACTACACTTCCATCATTATGTACACTAAACCATCATTGTGTACACTTAATAATTTTCATTTTAATCACACCTATTATCTTCCTTATGCATTATAATGTCCAAATACACTTAAACATCTCAATAAACAAATAATTTTATTTAGGTTTACCCAAGGTATACCATTTGGCCTCTTTAGGAACCACTCCTTTTAATTTGTTTTCTTTACTAACTTAAGTTCATATTAACCTAATTCATCATTTTATCAAGTCACATTAATTTATTTCACTAGTTTACTCAATTATGCATAGTTACATAATGTAATTTTTGCAATAATTCAAAGAAAATAGATGAAATTAAATGTAATTTGTATCCACTAACCTCTAGATAGCTTGAAGAATACCTACTCTTCCTTCTCCTTGCCCTTTGCCTCATTGTTCTCCTCTTTCCCTTGTTGTTCCTCTTTAGGCCAAAATTAGAAGGAGGAAATTGGTGAGTTTATGCTATGACTGAAATAAAATAAAAGCTGCTTAACAATTCTCTTAATCATTAACTAAATGCCTACGTAAAAATCCCTAATTAATTCTGCTCAAAACTCATGAATTCACTAAATTGGGTCATTTTTCTCTTACCTCCTTTCTTTGATTTCTTGGCTTCCTTTGATGCAAGACCTTTTCTAGGTTAAATAGTAGTAAATTATGAGTGTGGAGTTAAATTTTGGGCTTAATATTCAAAGAGAAAAAGCTTGATCAAGTAAAAATGGTGGAAAAGAGAGAGGGAGAGGGTGGTTCGGATTTTGCTGCATATGAGGGGGAATTTGCAAAAATTTTGGGGGTATTTTCAGATTTTAATGAGCTATTATCTAGTATCTTCAAGTGTACCAAAGGAAGGGCCAAGATTCATTTGCTAACTATCAAATCTAATGGCCTTAAACTAAGCCACTTGTCACCAATTCAAGCACTTTCCCTTATCTAAAAAAATTGAGATTTTACACACCTGATTATTACCTTATAATAACAACTTCCATGCCTCCATGTGGTCAAATTCTTGGATTTGATCCCTCTTTTGACCCAGTCTCGGTTTTGCATCTCAAAAAATAAATTTTTGATTCCGAATTCATAATGCCCTAATATTTTACCTAGAGTGCACTATCATATGAAGGAGCATATTTTTAAAATTTTAGCTCATTCTGACATCATTTCGGCATACTTTTAGTCTCGGAGGCAATTTTAGCTGGTTCGAAACCTGAAATTCCGAAACTATCAGAAATTTTATTTTTCACTTACAATAGCTTATTCATGTTATTTATAATGGATCTATATAATCAAAAAAAAATTTAGAGTTTTATAGAATTTTTTAGAGTCTGATCAAACTTCTAGTCAACCCTTTTACGGTAACCGAGAAAGTGTTTCTCTACTTAATTTGGGGACCTTTTTAGCCTCAATTTCTTCTCAAATTGTACTGTTGGATTCCATTTAACTCATATTTTCTCATCAAATGTTTAACTCCACTTTTCAAATGGGTCACCCATCCCCATCCCCTGATTACTCAGGGGTGAGCACATTTAACCTTTGAGTTTCTATGGTTTTCTCCATATTACACCAATGCAATTACTCTGATAATTGTCCTAGAATTACTGTACATGCTCTAAAATATAATGTATATGATGAAATTTCAGGGTGTTACATATTTGTGTTGAAACTTTTGTAATACTATAGATGTTTTATATATGTAAATCTTGAAAAAAAATTTAAAGAGACTCTCTTGTAAGTAAAATTTTTATATGTCAAGTTTCAATTATGATAGTTTAAGTTATCTTATAAGATATTAATATATTATGGTTAATGATTTAGTTATGGTAAATCATGCTTAAATGTTACAAGATAAAGTGTAAAGCTAAGTATAGGATAAGAGTGCTACAACTAGTGGTATCATGTTAATGATAAAAACACATAATTCACAATGGCATGGAAATTATTAAGAATTATTAATGCATAGCGGTCTAACTTATTAACTTTAAGCTCTATGGTTTTAAAATAGTTGCATATTCAAGATAGACAAGTAAGTCAATGTGATTATTCAAGAATAACATATATGAAACGAAAGAAGGTAAACTTAATTTATAAGATATTAAGTGATGCATAAATAATAATTATTATGAGCAAGAAACCAATAACCAAATAGAATAGCAACAAGAAATTCATATTGGTTATAAGTGTAACGAAAGATAATAAAGAACCAGGGGAGTGTTTTGAATATTGCTTAATAATTGGTTTATATATTTGAAGATATGTTTATGTACGTTTGTATTTTGATGACCTAAAAAAAAGGTCGTCCGCATGTTTTATGTTTCCCACTAAGCTTTATAGCTATGCACGGGTTTTTATCTATATAGGTGCGGGGATAGGTTTTCTTTTCAAGGTTTATATCTACTCAGGACGGCCAACATGAGTCTTAGACGATTGGAAAGTATATAATCTTCTTTTGGGGTTCTTTTTGTCTAGAGATTTATTTATGTTGAAAATTTTGTAATACTATAGATGTTTTGTATATGTAAATCTTGAAAAAAAAAATAAAGAAACTCTCTTGTAAGCAAAGTTTTTAAATGTTAAGTTTCAGTTATGATGGTTTAAGTTATCTTATAAGATATCTATATAGTATGGTTAATGATTTAATTATGGTAAAACATGCTTAAATGTTACAGGATAAAGTCTATAGCCAAGTATAGGATAAGGGTGCTACAATTAGTGGTATCACGTTAATGATATAAACACATAATTCACAATGGCATGGAAATTATTAAGAATCATTAATGCATAGCTGTCTAACTTATTAACTTTAAGTTCTACGGTTTTAAAATAGCTATATATTCAAAACAGACTAGTAAGTCAATGTGATTATTCAAGAATAACTTATAGGAAACTAAAGAAGGTATACTTGAATTATAAGATATTAAGTGATGCATGAATAATCATTATTATGAGTAGGAAACCAAAAACCAAATAGAATAGCAACAAGAAATTTATATTGGTTATAAGTGTAACGAAAGATAATATAGAACCGGGAGTGTTTTGAATATTGCTTAATGATTGGTTTATATGTTTGATGATATGTCTATATGCATATGTATTTTGATGACCTAAAAAAGAGGTCGACCTCTTGTTTTATGTTCCCCACTAAGCTTTATAGCTTAGCACGGGTTTTTATCTATGTAGGTTGCAAGGACAGGTTTTCTTCTCATGGTTAATATCTGCTCAGGATGGCCAACACAAGTCTTAGAAGATTGGAAAGTATATCATCTTATTTTAAGGTTCTTTTTACCTAGAGATTTATTTGTGTTGAAAATTTTGTAATACTCTAGATATTTTTTATATGTAAATCTTGATAAAATTTAAAGAGACTCTCTTGTAAGTAAAGTTTTTAAATGTTAAATTTCAGTTATGATGGTTTAAGTTATATTATAAGATATCCACATAGTATGGTTAATGATTTAATTATGGTAAAGCATGCTTAAATGTCACAGGAAAAAGTGTATAGCTAAGTATAGGATAAGGGTGCTACAATTAGTGGTATCATGTTAATGATATAAACACATAATTCACAATGGCATGGTAATTATTAAGAATCATTAATGCATAGCGGTCTAACTTATAAACATTAAGTTCTATGTTTTTAAAATAGCTTCATATTCAAGATAGACTAGTAAGTCAATGTGATTATCCATGAATAACATATAGAAAACAAAAGAAGGTAAACTTGATTTATAAGAAATTAAGTGACGCATGAATAATCATTATTATGAGCAAGAAACCAATAACCAAATAGAATAGCAACTAGAAATTCATATTGGTTATAAGTGTAACGAAAGATAATAAAGAACAAGAAAAGTGTTTTGAATATTGCTTAATGATTTGTTTATACGTTTGAAGATATGTTTATATGCGTTTGTATTTTGACGATCTAAAAAAAGAGGTTGTCCTCATGGTTTATGTTCCCCACTAAACTTTATAGCTTAGCATGGGTTTTTATCCGTATATGTTGCAGGGACAGATTTTCTTCTCAGGGTTGATATCTGCTCAGGGCGGCCAACACGAGTCTTAGAAGATTGGAAATTATATAATCTTCTTTTATGTTTCTTTTTGCCTAGCAATTTATTTGTGTTGAAAATTTTGTAAAACTATAGATGCTTTGTATATGTAAATCTTGAAAAAAAATATAAAGAGACTCTCTTGTAAGTAAAGTTTTTAAATGTCAAGTTTCAGTTATAATGGTTTAAGTTATCTTATAAGATATCTGTATAGTATGGTTAATGAATTAATTATTGTAAAGTATGCTTAAAAGTTACATGATAAAATGTGTAGCTAAGAATAAGATAAGGGTGCTACAATTAGTGGTGTCATGTTATTGATATAAACACTTAATTCACAATGGCATGGAAATTATTAAGAATCATTAATGCATAGCGGTCAAACTTATTGACATAAAGTTCTATGGTATTAAAACAACTACATATTCAAGATAGACTAGCATGTCAATATGATTTTTAAACAATAACAAATAGGAAACAGAAGAAGGAAAACTTGTTTTATAAGATATTAAGTGACGTATGAATAATTATAATTATGAGCAAGAAACCAATAACCAAATTGAATAGCAACAAGAAATTCATATTGGTTATAATTGTAACAAAAGATAATATAGAACCGTAAGAGTGTTTTGAATATTGCTTAATTATTGGTTTATATGTTTGAAGATATATTTATATGAGTTTGTATTTTGATGACATAAAAAAAGAGGTCGTCATCATGTTTTATGTTCCCCACTAAGCTTTATAGCTTAGCACAAATTTTTGTCCATGTATAGGTTTAGGATGGCCAACACAAGTCTTAGCAGATTGGAAAGTATATAGTCTTCTTTTGGGGTTCTTTTTTCCTAGCGATTTATTTGTGTTGAAAATTTTGTAATAATATAGATGTTTTGTATATGTAAATCTTGAAAAACATTTAAAGAGACTCTCTTTTAAGTAAAGTTCTTAAATGTTCAGTTTTAGTCATGATGGTTTAAGTTATCTTATAAGGTATCTATATTGTATGGTTAATGATTTAATTATGGTAAAGCATGCTTAAATGTTACAAGATAAAGTGTTTAGCTAGGTAAAAGATAAGGGTGCTACAATTAGTGGTATCATGTTAATGATATAAACACATAATTCACAATGGCATGAAAATTTTTAATTATAATTAATGCATAGTGGTCTAACTTATTAACTTTAAGTTATGTGGTTTTAAAACAGCTACATATTCAAGAAATACTAGTAAGTTATTGTCATTATAAAAGAATAACATATAGGAAACTGAAGAAGGTAGACTTGATTTATAAGATATTAAGTGATGCAAGAATAATCATTATTATGAGCAAGAAACCAATAACAAAATAGAATAGCAACAAGAAATTCATATTGGTTATAAGTGTAACGAAATATAATATAGAACCAGGTGAGTGTTTTGAATATTTCTTAATGATTGGTTTATATGTTTGAAGATATGTTTATATGCGTTTGTATTTTGACGACCTGAAAAAAGAGATCGTCCTCATGTTTTATGTTCCTCAGTAAGCTTTATAGCTTAGTACGGGATTTTATTCATGTAGGTTGCAGGGATAGGTTTTCTTATCAGAGTTGATATCTGCTCAGGAAGGCCAACACGAGACTTAAAAGATTGGAAAGTATATAATCTTCTTTTGCGGTTCTTTTTTCCTAGAAATTTATTTGTGTTGAAAATTTTAATTTTGCAATACTATAGATATTTTGTATATATAAATATTGAAAAATATTTAAAGAGACTCTCTTGTAAGTAAAGTTTTTAAATGTTAAGTTTCAGTTATGATGGTTTAAGTTATCTTATAAGATATCTATATAGTATGGTTAATGATTTAATTATGGTAAAGCATGCTTAAATGTTACATGATAAAGTGTATACCTAAATATAGGATAAGGGTGCTACAATTAACGGGATCATGTTAATGATATAAACACATAATTCACAATGGCATGGAAACTAATAAGAATTATTAATGCATAGCGGTCTAACTTATTAACTTTAAGTTCTATGGTTTTAAAACAATTACATATTCAAGATAGACTAGTAAGTCAATGTGATTATTCAAGAAAAACATATAAGAAACTGAAGAAGGTAAACTTGATTTATAAGATATTAAGTGACACATGAATAATCATTTTTATGAGCAAGAAATCAATAACCAAATAGAATAGCAACAAGAAATTCATATTGGTTATAAGTGTAACGAAAGATAATATAGAACCAGAAGAGTGTTTTGAATATTGCTTAATGATTGGTTTATACAATTGAAGATATGTTTATATGCGTTTATATTTTGACGACCTAAAAAAAGACGTCATCCTCATGTTTTATGTTACCCACTAAGCTTTATAGCTTAGCACGATTTTTTTTTCTGAGTAGGTTGCAGGGATAAGTTTTTTTCTCAAGGTTGGTATCTGCTCAGGATAGCCAACATGAGCCTTAGATGATTGGAAAGTATATAATCTTCTTTTGGGGTTCTTTTTGCCTAGAGATTTATTTGTGTTGAAAATTTTGTAAGACTCTAGATATTTTATATATGTAAATCTTGAAAAAAAATTTAAAGAGACTCTCTTGTAAGTAAAGTTTTTAAATGTTAAGTTTCAATTATAATGGTTTTAGTTATCTTATAAGATATCTATATAGTATGTTTAGATATTTAATTATGGTAAAACATGCTTAAATGTTATAAGATAATGTGTATAGCTAAGTATAAGATAAGGGTGCTACAACTAGTGGTATCATATTAATGATATAAACACATAATTCACAAAGGCATGGAAATTATTAAGAATCATTAACGCATGGCGGTCTAACTTATTAACTTTAAGTTTTATGGTTTTAAAACATCTACATATTCAAGATAGACTAGTAAGTCAATTTGATTATTTAAGAATAACATATAAGAAACTATAGAAGGTAAACTTGATTTATAAGATATTAAGTGACGCATGAGTAATCATTATTATGAGCAAGAAACCAATAACCAAAAAGAATAGCAACAAGAAATTCATATTGGTTATAAGTGTAACGAAAGATAATATAGAATCGAGAGAGTGTTTTAAATATTGCCTAATGATTGGTTTATATGTTTCAAGATATGTTTATATGAATTTGTATTTTCACGACCAAAAAAAAGATGTTGTCGTCATGTTTTATGTTCCCCTCTATGTTTTATAGCTTAGCTTTCGTTTTTATCCGTGTAGGTTGCAGGGATAGGTTTTCTTCTTAGGGTTGATATCTGCTCATGAGGGCCAACACAAGTCCTAGAAGATTGGAAAGTATATAATCTTCTTTACGGGCTCTTTTTGCCTAGAGATTTATTTGTGTTGAAAATTTTGTAATACTATAGATGTTTTGTATTTGTATATCTTGAAAAAATTTAAAGAGACTCTCTTGTAAGTAAAGTTTTTAAATGTTAAGTTTTAGTTATGATGGTTTACGTTATATTATAAGATATCCGCATAGTATGGTTAATGATTTAATTATGGTAAAGCATGCTTAAATGTCACAGGAAAAAGTGTATAGTTAAGTATAGGCTAAGGGTGCTACAATTAATGGTATCATGTTAATGATATAAACACATAATTTGCAATGGCATGGTAATTATTAAGAATCATTAATGCATAGCGGTCTAACTTATAAACATTAAGTTCTATGTTTTTAAAATAGCTTCATATTCAAGATAGACTAGTAAGTCAATGTGATTATTCAAGAATAACATATAGGAAACTGAAGAAGGTAAACTTGATTTGTAAGAAATTAAGTGACACATGAATAATCATTATTATGAGTAAGAAACCAATAACCAAATAGAGTAGCAACAAGAAATTCATATTGGTTATAAATGTAACAAAAGATAATAAAGAACCGGGAGAGTGTTTTAAATATTGCTTAATGATTGGTTTATACGTTTGAAGATATGTTTATATGCGTTTGTATTTTGACGATCTAAAAAAAGAGGTCATCCTCATGGTTTATATTCCCCCACTAAACATTATATCTTAGCACATATTTTTATCCATGTATGTTTTAGGGACATATTTTTTTCTCAAGGTTGATATCTGCTCAAAACAGCCAACACGAGTCTTAGAAGATTGGAAATTATATAATCTTCTTTTATGGTTCTTTTTGCCTAGAGATTTATTTGTGTTGAAAATTTTGTAATACTATAGATGTTTTGTATATTTAAATCTTGAAAAAATATAAAGAGACTCTCTCGTAAGTAAAGTTTTTAAATGTTAAGTTTCAATTATAATGGTTTATTTTATCTTATAAGATATCTGTATAGTATGGTTAATGAATTACATATAGGAAACTGAAGAAGGTAGACTTGATTTATAAGATATTAAGTGACGCACGCATAATCATTATTATAAGCAAGAAACCAATAATCAATTAGAATAGCAAAAAGAAATTCATGTTGGTTATAAGTGTAACGAAATATAATAAAGAACCGTGAGAGTGTTTTGAATATTTCTTAATGATTGGTTTATTTGTTTGAAAATATGTTTATATGCGTTTGTATTTTGACGACCTAAAAAAAGTGGTCATCCTCATGTTTTATGTTCCCCACTAAGCTTTATAGCTTAACAAGTTTTTATCCGTATAGGTTTCAGGGATAGGTTTTCTTCCCAAGGTTGATATCTACTCAGGAAGGCCAACACAAGACTTAGAAGATTGGAAAATATATAATCATCTTTTAGGGTTCTTTTTTCCTAAAGATTTATTTGTGTGGAAAATTTAGTAATACTATAGATGTTATGTATATGTAAATCTTGAAAAGAATTTCAAGAGACTCTCTTGCATGTAAAGTTTTTAAATGTTAAGTTTCAGTTATGATGGTTTAAGTTATTTTATAAGATATCTATATAGTATGGTTAATGATTTAATTATGGTAAAGCATGCTTAAATGTTATAGGATAAGGTGTATACCTACATATAGGATAAGGGCGCTATAATTAGTGGTATTATGTTAATGATATAAGCATGTAATTCACAATGGCATGGAAATTATTAAGAATCATTAATGCATAGCGGTCTAACTTATTGACTTTAAGTTATATTGTTTTAAAATAGCTACATATTCAACATTAACTAGTAAGTCAATGTGACTATTCAATAATAACATATTGGAATCTAAAGAAGGTAAACTTGATTTATAAGATATTAAGTGACGCAAGAATAATCATTATTCTGAGCAAGAAACCAATAACCAAATAGAATAGCAACAAGAAATTCATGTTGGTTATAAGTGTAACGAAAGATAATATAGAACCGGGTGAGTGTTTTGAATATTGCTTAATGATTGGTTTATAAATTTGAAGATATATTTATATGAATTTGTATGTTGATGACCTAAAAAAAGAGGTCATCCTCTTGTTTTATGTTCCCCACTAACCTTTATAGCATAGCACAAGTTTTTATCTGTGTATGTTACATGGATAGGTTTTCTTCGGAAGGTTGATATCTGCTTAGGATGGCCTACATGAGTCTTTGCAGATTGCAACGTATATAGTCTTCTTTTGGGTTCTTTTTTCCTAGCGATTTATTTTTGTTGAAAATTTTGTAATACCCTAGATATTTTGTATATGTAAATCTTGATAAAAATTTTAAGAAAACCTCTTTAAAGTAAAGTTTTTAAATGTTAAGTTTCAGTTATGATTGTTTAAGTTATCTTATAAGATATCTATATAGTATGGTTAATGATTTAATTATGGTAAATCATTTTTAAATGTTATAGGATAAAGTGTTTAGCTAGGTATAAGATAAGGGTGCTACAATTAGTGGTATCATGTTAATGATATAAAAACATAATTCACAATGGCAGGGAAATTATTAAGAATCATTATTGCATAGTTGTCTAACTTATTAACTTTAAGTTCTATGGTTTTAAAACAACATCATATTCAAGATAGACGAGTAAGTCATTGTGATTATTCAAGAATAACATATATGAAACTGAAGAAGGTAGACTTGATATATAAGATATTATGTGACGCATAAATAATCATTATTATGAGCAAGAAACCAATAACTAATAAGAATAGCAACAAGAAATTCATATTAGTTATAAGTGTAACGAAATATAATATAGAACCGGGAGAATGTTTTGAATATTTCTTAATGATTGGTTTATTTGTTTAAAGATATGTTTATATGCGTTTGTATTTTGATGACCTAAAAAAAGAGGTTGTCCTCATGTTTTATGTTCCAAACTAAGCTTTATAGCTTAGCACGGGTTTTTATCCATGTAGGTTGCAGGGATAGGTTTTCTTCCTAGGGTTGATATCTGCTCAGGAAAGCCGACACGAGACTTAGAAGATTGGAAAGTATATAATCATCTTTTGGGGTTCTTTTTGCCTAAAGATTTATTTGTGATGAAAATTTCGTAATACTATAGATGTTTTGTAAATATAAATCTTGAAAAAAATTTAAAGAGACTCTTTTCTAAGTAAAGTTTTTAAATGTCAAGTTTCAGTCGTGATGGTTTAAGTTATTTTATAAGATATCTATATATTATGGTTAATGATTTAATTATGGTAAATCATGCTTAAATGTTACAGGATAAAGTGTAAACCTAAGTATAGGATAAGGGTGCTACAATTAGTGGTATCATGTTAATGATATAAACACATAATTCACAATGGCATGGAAATTATTAAGAATCATTAAGGCATAACGATCTAACTTATTAACTTTAAGTTCTATGGTTTTAAAACAGCTACATATTCAAGATAGACTTGTAAGTCAATGTGGTTATTCAAGAATAACATATAGGAAACTGAAGACGGTAGACTTTCTTTATAAGATATTATATGACGCAGGAATAATCATTATTATGAGCAAGAAACCAATAACCAATTAGAATAGCAATAAGCAATTCATATTGGTTATAAGTGTAACGAAATATAATATAGAACCGGGATAGTGTTTTGAATATTTCTTAATGATTGGTTTATTTGTTTGATGATATGTCTATATGCATCTGTATTTTGACGACCTAAAAAAAGAGGTTGTCCTCATGCTTTTTGTTCCCCACTAAGCTTTATAGCTTAGCACGGGTTTTTATCTGCGTAGGTTGTAGGGATAGGTTTTCTTCCCAGGGTTGATATCTACTCAAGACGGCCAACACGAGTCTTAGAAATTGGAAAGTATATAATCTTCTTTTTGGGTTCTTTCTTCCTAGAGATTTATTTGTGTTGAAAATTTTATAATACTATAGATGTTTTTATATGTAAATCTTGAAAAAAATTTAAAGAGACTCTCTTGTAAGTAAAGTTTTTAAATGTTAAGTTTCAATTTTTGTGGTTTAAGCTATCTTATAAGATATCTATATAGTATGGTTAAGAATTTAATTATGATGAAGCATGCTTAAATGTAACAGGATAATGTGTACATCTAAGTATAAGATAAAGGTGTTACAATTAGTGGTATCATGTTGATGACATAAACACATAAATCACAACGGCAAGGAAATTATTAAAAATCATTAATGCATAGCATTCTAACTTATTAACTTAAAGTTCTATTGTTTTAAAACAACTGCATATTCAAGATAGACTAGTAAGTCAATGTGATTATTCAAGAATAACATATAGGAAACTAAAGAAGGTAAACTTGATATATACGATATTAAGTTACGCATGAATAATCATTATTATGAGCAAGAAACCAATAACCAAATAGAATGGCAACAAGAAATTCATATTGGTTATAAGTGTAATGAAAGATAACATAGAACCGAAAGAGTGTTTTGAATATTTCTTAATGATTGGTTTATATCTTTGAAGACATATTTATATGCATTTGTATTTTGACGACCTAAAAAAAGTCTTCTTCCACATGTTTTATGTTCCCCGCTAAGCTTTATAGCTTAGCACTAGTTTTTATCGGTATAGGTAGTAGGTATAGGTTTTCTTCTAGGGGTTGATATTTGTTCAGGAGGGCCAACACGAGTCCGAAAAGATTGGAAAGTATATAATCTTCTTTTGGGGTTCTTTTTGCCTAGAGTTTTATTTGTGTTGAAAATTTATTAATACTATAGATGTTTCGTATATGTAAATCTTGAAAAATATTTAAAGCGACTTTCTTTTAATTAAAGTTTTAAAATATTAAGTTTTAGTTATGATGGTTTAAGTTATATTATAAGATATAAATATAGCATGGCTAATGATTTAATTATGGTAAAGCATGCTTAAATGTGACAGGATAAAATGTGTAGCTATGTATAGGCTAAGGGTGCTAAAAGTAGTGTTATCATGTTAATGATATAAACACATAATTCACAATCGCATGGAAATTATTAAAAATCATTAATGCATAACAGTCTAACTTATTAACTTTAAGTTCTATGGTTTTAAAACAGCTACATATTCAAGATAGACTAGTAAGCCAATGTGATTATTCAAGAATAACATATAGGAAACTAAAGAAGGTAAACTTGATTTATAAGATATTAAGTGACGCATGAATAATCATTATTATGAGCAAGAAACCAATAACAAAATAGAATAGCAACAAGAAATTCATATTGGTTATAAGTTTAACGAAAGATAATATTAAACTGGGAGAGTGCTTTGAATATTGCTTAATGATTGGTTTATATGTTTGACAATATGTTTATATGCTTTTGTATTTTGATAACCTAAAAAAAGAGATCGTCCTTATGTTTTATGTTCCCCATTAAGCTTTATAGCTTAGCACGGGTTTTTCTTCGTGTAGGCTGCAGGGATAGGTTTTCTTCTCAAGGTTAATATCTGCTCAAGACAGCCAACACGAGTCTTAAAAGATTGGAAAGTAGATAATCTTTTTTTGGGTTTCTTTTTGCGTAGATATCTTTTTGTGTTTAAAATTTTACAATACTATAGATGTTTTGCATATTTAAATCTTGATAAAAATTTAAAGTGACTCTTTTATAAGTAAAGTTTTTAAATGTTAAGTTTTTGTTATGATGGTTTATCTCATAAGATATCTATATAGTATGATTAATGATTTAATTATGGTAAAGCATGCTTAAATGTTACAGGATAAAGTGTATAGCTAAGTATAGGATAAGCGTGCTATAATTAATGGTATCATGTTAATGATATAAACATATAATTCACAATGGCATGGAAATTATTAAGAATCATTAATGCGTAGCGATCTAACTTATTCTCTTTTAGTTCTATGATTTTAAAACAGCTACATATTCAAGATAGACTTGTAATTCAATGTGGTTATTCAAGAATAACATATAGGAAACTGAAGACGGTAGACTTTCTTTATAAGATATTATATGACGCAGGAATAATCATTATTATGAGCAAGAAACCAATAACCAATTAGAATAGCAATAAGCAATTCATATTGGTTATAAGTGTAACGAAATATAATATAGAACCGGGATAGTGTTTTGAATATTTCTTAATGATTGGTTTATTTGTTTGATGATATGTCTATATGCATCTGTATTTTGACGACCTAAAAAAAGAGGTTGTCCTCATGCTTTTTGTTCCCCACTAAGCTTTATAGCTTAGCACGGGTTTTTATCTGCGTAGGTTGTAGGGATAGGTTTTCTTCCCAGGGTTGATATCTACTCAAGACGGCCAACACGAGTCTTAGAAATTGGAAAGTATATAATCTTCTTTTTGGGTTCTTTCTTCCTAGAGATTTATTTGTGTTGAAAATTTTATAATACTATAGATGTTTTTATATGTAAATCTTGAAAAAAATTTAAAGAGACTCTCTTGTAAGTAAAGTTTTTAAATGTTAAGTTTCAATTTTTGTGGTTTAAGCTATCTTATAAGATATCTATATAGTATGGTTAAGAATTTAATTATGATGAAGCATGCTTAAATGTAACAGGATAATGTGTACATCTAAGTATAAGATAAAGGTGTTACAATTAGTGGTATCATGTTGATGACATAAACACATAAATCACAACGGCAAGGAAATTATTAAAAATCATTAATGCATAGCATTCTAACTTATTAACTTAAAGTTCTATTGTTTTAAAACAACTGCATATTCAAGATAGACTAGTAAGTCAATGTGATTATTCAAGAATAACATATAGGAAACTAAAGAAGGTAAACTTGATATATACGATATTAAGTTACGCATGAATAATCATTATTATGAGCAAGAAACCAATAACCAAATAGAATGGCAACAAGAAATTCATATTGGTTATAAGTGTAATGAAAGATAACATAGAACCGAAAGAGTGTTTTGAATATTTCTTAATGATTGGTTTATATCTTTGAAGACATATTTATATGCATTTGTATTTTGACGACCTAAAAAAAGTCTTCTTCCACATGTTTTATGTTCCCCGCTAAGCTTTATAGCTTAGCACTAGTTTTTATCGGTATAGGTAGTAGGTATAGGTTTTCTTCTAGGGGTTGATATTTGTTCAGGAGGGCCAACACGAGTCCGAAAAGATTGGAAAGTATATAATCTTCTTTTGGGGTTCTTTTTGCCTAGAGTTTTATTTGTGTTGAAAATTTATTAATACTATAGATGTTTCGTATATGTAAATCTTGAAAAATATTTAAAGCGACTTTCTTTTAATTAAAGTTTTAAAATATTAAGTTTTAGTTATGATGGTTTAAGTTATATTATAAGATATAAATATAGCATGGCTAATGATTTAATTATGGTAAAGCATGCTTAAATGTGACAGGATAAAATGTGTAGCTATGTATAGGCTAAGGGTGCTAAAAGTAGTGTTATCATGTTAATGATATAAACACATAATTCACAATCGCATGGAAATTATTAAAAATCATTAATGCATAACAGTCTAACTTATTAACTTTAAGTTCTATGGTTTTAAAACAGCTACATATTCAAGATAGACTAGTAAGCCAATGTGATTATTCAAGAATAACATATAGGAAACTAAAGAAGGTAAACTTGATTTATAAGATATTAAGTGACGCATGAATAATCATTATTATGAGCAAGAAACCAATAACAAAATAGAATAGCAACAAGAAATTCATATTGGTTATAAGTTTAACGAAAGATAATATTAAACTGGGAGAGTGCTTTGAATATTGCTTAATGATTGGTTTATATGTTTGACAATATGTTTATATGCTTTTGTATTTTGATAACCTAAAAAAAGAGATCGTCCTTATGTTTTATGTTCCCCATTAAGCTTTATAGCTTAGCACGGGTTTTTCTTCGTGTAGGCTGCAGGGATAGGTTTTCTTCTCAAGGTTAATATCTGCTCAAGACAGCCAACACGAGTCTTAAAAGATTGGAAAGTAGATAATCTTTTTTTGGGTTTCTTTTTGCGTAGATATCTTTTTGTGTTTAAAATTTTACAATACTATAGATGTTTTGCATATTTAAATCTTGATAAAAATTTAAAGTGACTCTTTTATAAGTAAAGTTTTTAAATGTTAAGTTTTTGTTATGATGGTTTATCTCATAAGATATCTATATAGTATGATTAATGATTTAATTATGGTAAAGCATGCTTAAATGTTACAGGATAAAGTGTATAGCTAAGTATAGGATAAGCGTGCTATAATTAATGGTATCATGTTAATGATATAAACATATAATTCACAATGGCATGGAAATTATTAAGAATCATTAATGCGTAGCGATCTAACTTATTAACTTTAAGTTCTATGGTTTTAAAACAGCTACATATTCAAGATAGACTAGTAATTCAATGTGGTTATTCAAGAATAACATATAGGAAACTGAAGAAGGTAAACTTGATTTATAAGATATTAATTGACACATGAATAATCATTATTATGAGAAAGAAACCAATAACCAAATAGAATAGCAACAAGAAATTCATATTGGTTTTAAGTGTAATGAATGATAATATAGAACCGAAAGAGTGTTCTGAATATTGCTTAATGATTGGTTTATATGTTCGAAGATATGTTTATATGCGTTTGTATTTTGATGACCTAAAAAAAGTGGTCGTCCTCATGTTTAATGTTGCCCACTAAGCTTTATAGCTTAGCACGGGTTTTTATCTGTGTAGGTTGCGGGGATAGTTTTCTTCTTAGGGTTGATATCTACTCAGAATGGCCAATAGAGGCTTAGAAGATTCTAAAGTATATAATCTTATTTTGGGGTTCTTTTTGCCTAGAGATTTATTTGTATTGAAAACTTTGTAATACTATAGATGTTTCGTATATATAAATCTTAAAAGAAATTTAAAGAGACTCACTTGTAAGTAAAGTTTTTAAATGTTAAGCTTTAGTTATGATGGTTTATGTTATCTTATAAGATATCTATGTAGTATGGTTAATGATTTAATTATGGTAAAGTATGCCTAAATGTTATAGGATAAAGTGTATAGCTAAGCATAGGATAAAGGTGCTATAATTATTGGTATCATGTTAATCATATAAACACGTAATTCACAATGGCATGGAAATTATTAAGAATCATTAATGTATAGCAGCCTAACTTACTAAATTTACGTTTTATGGTTTTAAAACAGCTACATATTCAAGATAGGCTAGTGAGTCAATGTGATTTTTCAGGAATAACATATAAGAAACTGAAGAAGGTAAACTTGATTTATAAGATATTAAGTGACGCATGAATAATTATTATTATGGTCAAAAAACCAATAACCAAATAGAATAGCAACAAGAAATTCATATTGGTTATAAGTGTAACAAAAGATAATATAAAATCGGGAGAGTGTTTTGAATATTGCTTAATGATTGGTTTATATGTTTGAAGATATGTTTATATGCTATTGTATTTTGACGACCTAAAAAAAGAGGTCGTCCTCATGTTTTATGTTCCCCACTAAGCTTTATAGTTTAGCATGAGTTTTTATCCATATAGGTTGTAGGGATAGGTTTTCTTCTTAGGGTTGATATCTGCTCAGGATGGAAAACACAAGTCTTAGAAGATTGGAAAGTTTATAATCTTCTTTTGGGCTTATTTTTGCCTAAAGATTTATTTGTGTTGAATATTTTGTAATACTATAGATGTTTTGTATATGTAAATCTTAAAAAAAAAATTTAAAGAGACTCTCTTCTAAGTAAAATTTTAAATGTTAAGTTTCAGTTATGATGGTTTAAGTTATCTTATAAGATATCTATAATGTATGGTTAATGATTTAATTATGGTAAAACATGCTTAAATGTTACATTATAAAGTTTATAGCTAAGTATAGGATAAGGGTGCTACAGCAATCATCAACAAACACACTCAACATGCATCCAATATAGCATAAGATATCAATAATATATAAATAAATAACTCTCATAACATTTCAAAACATAATTAATAAAGCAGCAGAGATAAACATATATCTTAACATACATATTTCCTGTAATTATTGGATATACTATATGTTTTTATACTTGAGATATAATTTCTGTAATTAAAGAATTCATATAGTTCAACAATAAATTATGAGCATTTATGCTTAAATTCAAAATTTGTAACCACTTAATTGGAGTTTAGCCTGCTTAAGTTCTAAAAGTGGATAACGGGAATGTTGGATACCCATAGGTATCAAGTTCAATGGATCCAAATATGATTAAACAGTAGTCTCAAATGGAGATAGGGTAGTCCCAAATGGGGACAACAATAGACCTAAATGGGCCAACTGTAAATCCAAATAGGGCCAAACTCTAGCAGCTACGACTCTATCCCTATAGGCATACCTATCTATCCACAATTGAACTCTAATTGCAAGCAATACTATATTCACATTAAATTTATTTATCAAGCTTGAGCTTTTACTATACATGTGGTATATATATAATATCATGTAAATAGATTTACCATCTCTAATATATGAACATCTATTTTCGTAGTCATTTGCTTTGATATGTTAACATATAAGAATTATATATAATCAAAACATATAAGCCTATTCATATCCATTCAAATAAATAATAATCAATATGCTTGTTCATGGGCTTGTTGTCTAATCACATATACATATAGCTCTACTTTACGGTACTATCATACCTCTTAGTTATATACATATATCATGCACTCATAGTCATGTATAAATTTATAATACTACTATTGTTACCTATAATATATAACAAGCAATATCCTCATCTATGATCCAATTACTGCAAAAATAATATAATTACTTTTAGAACATTTATACATCAAGAATTAGCTTATAAAACATAAGATAGGCAGATTTTCTAGTCTATTTTGCATCTCAAATTGGCCATAATAGATGGCTAAATTAACCAAATTAACCTTCTGAACAAACAAATATATATGCCTCTAATTTCTCATGCTTCAAATACCACTCAATTTGGACAAGTAAATTAGGAGTTATAACCCAATCATTATAAACTATTTAAAAGTACATTTTTATCAAAAATAGTTTGTGTGACCACTTTGAAAAATTCATAGAATAAGATAGATACAAAATTAGACCAACATTTATCATGAGAGTTGTACTCCTATAAGTCTAGTTTATCCATAAATTTCTCACATTGCATTTTGACCTTTTTAGCATGAGTTACATCCAAATTACTATAACCTGTTCGTTGACACAAAACAGCAGCTCACCATACCAAAATCAGTTTTGGTTTCAACTTAGAAAATTCGTAGAGGAAAATGAGAATAAAATTTAACCAATATTACATCAAAAAAATTGTACTCCTATATTTCTAGTTTCTACAACATTAAAAATTATCTCACTATCATATCTACAACTCAAGATATTTGGAAATTACAGAAGGCTATTCTAGTGCCAGGGTAGCAATTAATTTTGATTTGTAACCTAAATTTAAACAAGTGTAGAGACAGATTTAGGATTGGTCTTCTTCATAGAAAAGGTATATATAAGAGTCTAGTTTCTAACCCAATTTGAATTACCCAATTTGCATATCTATAACTCCAGAAATTAGCAAAACAAACTCACTACGTTAGGTGAGCTCAAATACGAATTTTTGATAGCAAAGAAATTTTCAAGCATTTTGATATACATAAATTAAATTGAAAATTTGCCTAATTAGGAATTAATTTTACACACATTTCCCTCACAATTTATCTTTACATTCAACTTTTAAAATGCTAATCTAGGGTTTAACATTTCTTAACCAATTAACACATTCATTTGTACACATCCAAAATTTTATTGAGTAATTTCCTAATTAAGCTTTGCTTACATCAAAATCAACCCTAATCAAGCATGAATGTTACTAACACACCATAGATGCATACCTTGGCCAAAACCCTATTCCTTCACTTCAATCTTTTGCAACTTCCTTGCCTTTAATCTTCTTTCTTTCTCCTTCTTCTACTACATATAGCCAAGCATCCATGTATTAAACCCAAAACTTCTTCATTAGAATGCATTTACAGTTTAAGAAGATAGGTGAAAGAAGGAGATGAGAGATGAATCCATTACCTTACAAATCCCTTTATAAAACTTCTAAATCACTTAGCATGCAATAAAATTTCCCTTGTAACTCTTAAAAATGAAATGAATAACTTTAGATATGAGAGATGGAAGAGAGAGAAATAATTCTCTTTCTTCAAAATTCGTCCTAACCAAGAACACCACCCAAATCTTGCATTTCTCTCTCCTACATGCATGAGTTTAGACTTTTTAAAGGGGAGGAAAAGTTCCCTTTTGATCCTCTAAAAATTTGCATGTAAAAAGATGTCCTCTTCTCTTTATTCCTTTCTTAAATTCAACCCCACATTTCCTCTTTTTATAATTGATCCACAAAACTATATTTCTTAATTTCAATAGCAACCTTATAAAATTAATCATTCTTAAACTTATATATATAATGTAAATAAAATTACCACTTTACCTTTTTTACCCAAAATTTGAATTTCTCCTAATTAACTAAATATTAAATATGAATGTTATCATTTAATCATAAATTTCTACTAGAGTCAAAATTGGGATCTTACACTTCCACATGATACAGCCACTTTAGAAAGTCAGAATTGTATTATACTCTCAACTTAATTAAAAACCTTACCGTTGCACCAAATAACTACCCCAAAGTAATTTCCCAAATATCAAATCCAAAAATTCATTTTCTAAACAACTACTTTTTGACAAAAAACTTGTGTTCAACAATTCCAAAATTGCTACCTAAACAACACTAAAATATCAAATGTTTCCATTTGAGAAATGTAGATCATAACCTATACACAATAAAAACTCACATTTTATATGCATTTTGAAGCTTATAATGAAGAAGCTAATTTCTAAGGATAAATAAGAACAAGTTCTTTTTTGTTTGATTTGAGAGCTTAACAATTATTAGAAATATCATAATATAAATATAACATATCATATGAACAAATATAGATGAATTCAATAGTGCAGTCTATAAAAGATGAGATTGCGGGAAAATGATGCAAAAATAACCTACTGGCTTCTCTATAACCAAACCTAGTACTACTGCAAGGTAAGGAATAATTACAACTGGCATTATCAAGCTATTTACACTCCCTCCACTACAAAATGATAGTCCCACATCTTTTTTAACATAGATTAAGACAATTTAATTAAAATGGTTGAATTAATGCATTTTTCCTATGTGTCAATACATTTATAAGGAATATATTAGTAAACTAAGAAACAATTTGTAACTATAATTTGGGAAAAACAGAAAAGAAAAGTGGGTTTATTTTTTTAGGACAAAGGGAGTATTAGATAAGCACCATATCATAGTAAAGATTAATTATGACAACCTGAGTTTTAAGATATGGTTGTATAGTGACTACAAACTGGGAAGGGTTAGAAGTTGGTGGACAAAGTTTAGCATCCACAACACAAAATGCATGCAATGCCGACACATAAGGTGATAGTCTAGTGTGCACAACTCCATATCCATGATGTTCATTTCCTCAACCTGAGAACAAATTTCCTTAATAAGTTACTCATTACAAATAAAGCATCTTCATTAGTAAGCAATGGCTTTAGCTAATTGTGGGAAAAAAATCAAAGGCTAAATTATGCTTGATGACAGTGACCAAAAGATTATGACTTGACATCCTTCACAACTTCTCAATAATTTGCTCAGTCTTCTTAGTTATCTTTAAGGGCACAAAACTACCATTTCCAAAATACTATATTTGTACACTAGATGGTTCCTCACATTAGAATTCATAAAAGGTGTTGCTGACTATATCTTATATAAGAGAGAAGAATAAGTAAAAGGAGAAAAGGGTAAAATAATTTTCCATGAAAGTAATTATACAGAAAGCAAAATTGATAGGGTTACTAAAAGAGCTTTCTCAAAGCTAGAATGCAAAAGAGAAGAGCCCAAATAAATAATACTTTCACTAACTCAATGCCAATATCTTAAAATGCCAAGAAAAGTAAGCTTATACCTCATTAAGAAGTATAAAAATAAAAAGAAAAACGGGAAAACATGAAAAATAATGTCAAATGCAAACTTTGAAATGAAAAAAAAAATCAGAATATTAAAAACAAAAACCCAAACCAACACATAAAATGTCTACTTAAAATTCAAGGGTCTCCAAGAATCTTTCATACCAAGACTAGAAAACAGGAAAAAATCTAAGTAAGAAATAGACCAAGTGTAAGAGTTCAAAATTTTAATTTTAGTGAAGTTATCATGAACAACTATCAAATCTCTAAGGCATAGAAAAAGTTAAAAGAATGATAGTGAATAAGGAAGATATAAGTGAAGAGTCTCACATGTTTAAGATGCACTCATCATAATAAAATCTCAGATAAAAGCAACCTAATACTAAGATCATTAAATAACAAGTTTTACAAAGAGCTGACAATTCCATTACTAATATGGATAAAATAATAAAATGAAATGACTTGAGAGGCTGGTTTATTGTAACAAAAGTAGTTTACTACTAAGTCACTAGTCAGATTAAACATGTAAAAGTTATCGGCTAAAGCGCATAGTATCACCTTGGACTTTAAGCAACCATCCAAGAACAACCGCAGGCCATGCTTAGCCTCAAATCTGCCAATAGGAAAAAAACTTTAATTTATTAAGTATAGAGGTATCTATACTTTGTAATACACTAAAAAAAACCACTAACAGCCTCATCAATTTAGAATTAAAAAAATATATCAAATCAAGTGCCATCTACAAAATTAAAAGTTCTTTTTAATGATCATTAAAGGTCCCTAGAAATGTGGTTGCCTGAAAAATCTTAAATTTTCTTGCCAAGATATAACAAGCAATCGGATATAATTAGCAAAGTAAATGCATGAATACAGATTAATAGTGATTAATTACCATAGAGAGGAAAATGGGCAAAAATATAAATTGAGAAAAAGATGTACAAGCAAAGCCATCAATGCTCTAGCCTATAGGAATAAAGTAAAATGATAGTATGTAAATATGGAGAAGCTAGCAACCAACGATTTTGGAAAATGCTCACTAAATTAGTTGTCTAATTTATAATATTGAAATTAAATTTGGCAACCATCTTCAGTATTGAAAAATTGCCAACCACAGCATGTAACGAATGAAACAATCATTTTCATCTTCTCTTCTAAAGTAGCTGCTTGTTGTTGTTGTTAATGATGGTATTTTTGAAAAAGTGTCAAATAATTAAGGAATTATTAAAGACAATCCATTTAAATATATAATTACATTCCTTTTTCATGTCGTGTGTAACTTTGTGTGTGTGCTAGGATATGCTTAAAACTACAATGCAATAACTTTTGATTCTCTGTACTCCTACTGACCTACTCCCCTCATATTCTCTTTCATTATTTCTTAAAAGCAATTTTTATTTATAATATATTTTTGGGTAGAGTAGGTGAAATTCCAATCATATAAAATAATATGCTTAATTACATAAGTTTAAAATAATAAACAGCCAAGAATGAGCACTAAATCACCATTTTAAAATAATAAATTCAATATAAAGCAAACTAGCAATAAATAATTTTAGAAGTTACCTTTTCTCTAAACTCCTTGATAAATTACTTAGGCCTTTTGATATCCTCTTCTTGCCTCTATATTTCCCAAACTGCAATTGGTTTTTTCTTATAAATGCTATTAATTCTTCCTTGTGTTTTCTTTTCTTCAATATAACTTTCGGTATATATGTTAATGGCTTTGGCTCTTCTTCTGCCATTATTATTCTCTATTCACCCTATTCAACCATTATAAAATTCAATACTTTACAAAAAAAAAAAAGCTAGAATATAAGTAATGTTAGGTTTCTTTTGTCATGCATTAAAGATGGTAATTACCTAGGCTTCGCTAATGACAAATATAAGTCAACAACAAAACTAGCTCTTTAACTATTTCTCATAAGGAAAAAAATAAATTCAGCACTTATAGTCACATAATTTGAAGAGGTGTTTAGTTGTCAAGAAAAACCCAAAAAGCTTTCATTTAAGTATCATCACATATTTCACATGTTAAGCAAGAAAGAACCTAACAAATATGGTTTGAATTTCTTCTTAACTAACCGTATATAGAAAGAAAAAGGAACAATAAATTGAAAAAGATAGAGTCTACCTAAGACTTGAAGCAAAGCAACAATTGAGGAAGAAGCCGAGTAATGACTAAATAAGTAATCTCTAGTGATGAGTAGAGAAAAAGAGGGTGGGAGAGGAAGGGGTGGGAAGATAGGGGAAAAGGGTAGTAGCATAGAAAGGGTTTTAGGGATTTAGAAAATTTTTATCTCCCACTCAAAATTTAGGGAATTAGCTAGGTCATGGCTCTTACAAAATTGGCAAGAAACTTATTCTTAGATAATTTTACAAGAACCTAGTTGCCACAATTTATTTCCTTTTATTATATAATTAATAATATCAAAATTTAGTTCCTTTTATTATATAATTAATAACAATTGTTATTATTAGATGGAAAGAAAATAATTTAGTTGATTTAAGTACCAACAATTTAATTCATTTTAGTTTTTCTAGGAAAAAAATGTACTAACTAAATATATTAAATTAAATAATCTAACTAAATATAAATAAAATTAAAATATTGACAATCAAAATTACATAAAAATTGTTAGAATTAGTTCTACCTAATCACCTAATTTGTACTTGGAAAACTATTCTAGCAAAATTAATTAGACTACATGTCGGCCTTATTAAATGTAAATAAAATTTAAATATTAAGAATGAAAATAGTATAGTTAGAATTAATTAATTAATTTTTGCTAAGGGCAACTATTTTAGCTAATTTTGTTATGCTAAATACTGAAGTTAAAGTAGCAATTAGCAACAACATTACTATCGCTATTTTAGTGATAACTTTACCGTCGTTACTTTAATATACTTTAGCAAGAACACTTGTCGTTGCTATTTAGTAAGGACTTTGCAATGGCTATATGAAGGGAACTAATATTCAACTCCATGTTAGTATATTTTGCTAAATTAGTGACAATATTGTTCTAACCAATTTAGCTACAACATTGTTGTAGCTAATTTGTGACAATAATTTTCTTGCCAATTTAACTATATGTAAATACATTTTTCTAAATTAGCAACAACATTATTCATGACAATCAGCTACAAAAATGTTCTCGCTAATTAGCAACAATAATGTTCACACCAATTTAGCTATAACAATGTTCTCACTAATTAGCTACAAAAATATTCTCGCTAATTAGCGACAACAATATTCACACTAATTTAGCTACAACAATCTTGTAGCTAATTAGCGACAACAATGTTCTCACCAATTTAACTATAAGAAAGTATACGTTGTTAAATTAGCAACAACATTATTCATGACAATTAGTTACAATAATGTTCTCGCCAATTGATCTAAGAATTAGGCCTCTAAGGCCTTCTATCTGAAGTTGACGTGAAACCCTTCCTTAGGAGGGTTTTTATGCCAAAATCAATTCTTTGGGCCTCTTTAATTTCTCCAATGGATCTATTAATTATTATATTAGCCTTATAACACTTATAATCCAATAATAATTAATTATGAATTACAATATTTCAATTAGGTACATTATACAGAACATTTCTAAAAAGTTTTACGAATAATTCCACTTGACCATAATTAATTAAACTCTTTAATTAAGTATTCTCTTGTTCATTTCTCTTCTCCCATAATAATATCAAATATTATTATCCTTGTCATTTTACCATTTTATTCTTTACTCTATATGTGTGTGACCTATTGGATTCCTATCCATATTGGCAGTATAATATGCAATTATGAGTTCTATTCAAAACTCACATGATTTAAATTTCTTTAAATCATTTTATCAATCCCTATTGATATGTATGATACGCTACTATAAAAATCATGAGCAGCCTCTAGCTGGGCATCATGACTACCTAAATGTTAGGAAAGTCAAGTTGTTTGACTATACCCTTCTATAGAAACAGTTACCGTGCAATTACTCCTTTCACCACTCTTATTTCAATTAGATTCTGAGTATGGATTTCTGTCAACTCATATAAATCTAATTATGTATGTTCTATTAATTTAACCATTGTTTCCAAAATGCCCTTCACGGATCCCTATCCATCTTGGCATATTATTCTGGCTAGAGATTCTCTGAACAAGGCAATTATAGAATTATGCGAGATAACTTCCCTTAATAAATCTGGGATGGTGAATACTTTATCAATCACTTAACTAACTTCAAGTAGGTCATGATATACCCAACCTCTTAACTATGTTCACCCCCAGTTGGAAGTAATCAGTTATGGAGTCAAAGTATACCACTTGCTACTTAAGATAACTTTGGTGATCTCAAGTCTAAGGATACTTGCACAACCGCTATGAAGAGATTCCTCACTGACCTAGATTTAATATCCATGTGAGGATTCTCTTTGTAGGTCTCCAATGAACTTGTTCTTCTAACAAGCATCCACATGTTAGCTTTGATTATCTTCCATAATCACAGTTATGAGAACCACTGCTTGAACCATTCAAGAAGCATAACATGTGCTAGTCTATCTAAATTAACAATGTCCTATCTTGTTAATTCTACGAATAGGGATATTTAGATATTAACACATTTGCATGCAATAGACATCTTATATCATGAACACTTTCATAATTGCATTTGCACTGTGTTTATAATATCTATGACTTCATTTATTAATTTAAGATTTACAAACTCATGTATTTAAACATAGCATTAATAAATGAATGATGCCTTTTATTAAGAATATGAATTCATACATATAAAATACATCCCTTTTTCATGGGCTCTAGGGCATACTCTCTAACATTTTTGTGTTGTTGCATGTTTGTGTGCTTAGGAATGGCCACTGTGGGTGGTTGTTCACATATTATTTACTCCCCATTAAGCTATTTGGCTTAGCACGAATTTTATTCATGTAGGTGCTCCAGTTTAAATTCTCGATCAGGGGCAAAATCTGTATCAACCAAGCCAACCCTAGGAAGAGTCGAAGTATGAGAATGTCAACTTTTATTTTTGCCTTTGTACATTTCCATGTTGTACCTAGTAAAGTGATTTGTAAAGAGTAAACAGTTGTAAAGCATAATATAGTGAGTAGTACCTTTTTGCATGATCTTAACTAATCTAATAAATTAGATTAAAAGTATGCTAATGAATGTAATAATTATGCATATGAACTACATTATAAATGTTTGTGCACATGGTGCTATGTGTAAAAGGGATGACCAGGAAAGGCATAAAATAGTCATTACATGAAAAGCCCAACCACAAAACCCAAAGCCTTATAATGTTTGGCCTAAAAAGCTTGAAGCCTAACCATATGTGAATAGCTAAAAGCAAGTATGATGACATATCACCCAATCTATCATCAAGCTTTACCTACTCTCGGCATAGTTAACGTCTACCATACCACTACCTATATAGCTAGTACAGACACTTGATAACAATTGAATGGATAAGCAACTTACAATGTGCTATGAATAACTTACCTATTTCAATAATAAACTCTCTATATGCTCTTGAAACTTTCTCTCACTATATTTTATCTCTCTAAGATTTGACTAACTTAAATTTCAGAGTGCTTACCCTATTTGAACCAATGTTAAGCCTTTTTTGTTATCTTAACATATTATCTACAGATTAGATGTCCTATTGACCTCAAGATTTGATCTTTAAACCTCATTTTGGTAAAATTTTCTTTTATAAACTTTCCAATATTACAATTTGGTGCTTTTGTTGAGAGCAAACTATAGGAGACTTACCAAGATAATCACAACATTCTGAGGCTGGAGATGGCTGATGAATTCCATCTATTATAAATAAAGAAAAATGCCAGTGTGACGCGTGCCGAACCCTCAAGGCATCCATTTTGTTCTTAAAAGCCCGCTTTTAGGGCCCGAAATTGAACAAATGTTCATATAACTCGTGAAAGCTGGTCACTTCACAATGGATAAGGTTTTATTCCCATTTATTGTTAACAATCAACCTACGAGGGCATCTGTTGGGCACCACAAGGCAAGTATCATAGAGTCGCCACCCAATAAAATATTGAAAATGTGAGCTTTAACCTTATGAGGAAAAAACGAGAGATAGTTTGGGACCTTACTCTGATTTATTACTTGGTTAATGTTCATATAAACAAGTGTTTATAATTAATTTTTTAACCCTTTTCTTATACGGTTTGATGGCAAAGAATTGAAAGGCGCATTCAAGCATATTAAAAAGTGGTAAAACAATCTATATAACTATATATTATGTCATCAAAATAATGGAATAAGAAGATATTAACACTTATTGCTAAAAGAATCATTCATAAAGTAGTAAATTCATTGAGTTTATTTGGATGAGGACATTGATTCTTGCATACATATTCACAAAATGAAAGAATTTTTTAGTGTGCTTTTCGAATAGTAATGAAGGCATTGGACCCATACGGCTTTAAAGGAGAATCTCATTAATTAATTTAAGATAGAAAAAAAATCTATAAGTGCTTATGAAGAAAATCATTATTTTACCTTTATTATTTTATAAGTGAAAAGATAGAATATTGGTCCTTTTTATTATAGAAAAATCACCACTCAAACTTGTATAAAATTTTTAAATGATTTTTGCACGTATTTTTCGATTAGAAAGGCAAGACAACACATATAACCCACCAGAAAGATAAAATAACATACATAAATTGGACCATTTACTTGTATTAGGAACATTGATTGCCTTATGCATATTTATAAAAACTTGTTATGTAATTTTGGGATAAAAAGTGGATATTGGTCTGGCTTATTTGAAAAGTCCAATTGATTAAGTAGAAAACATTTTAAGTGAATTTTCCAATTATCATGCAAAGAATCATTGATTACTAAGCTATTACAACCAATTGCACAATATGATGGAATATGACATGGTATGCATATAAAGATCACGCAGCGGAAAACAATAAAATTTGATCATACATGCCATACAATTCCATGACAAGAATCGAAACATGCAATTTTAGGGTTTTAAAACTTACAACTTTAGATGCCTTTAAAACTTGATTTTGATGATGACCAGCAACCAAGAAGGATATGTCCACCTTAGATCTTCACCACCAATGCCAAGGAACAGCCTTTATGCCAATCCTCTCTATTCTCACACACACACTTGCAAAGATAGCTTAAAATCAAGAGTGCTAGCTCTATGATTGTGTATTCGATAATGGGAATGATTTGAAGCCACAAGATCTGATCTTGTTCTTCCTTTAGGTTATTGTTTCAGCCCAAGAACACAAGAGAACAAGAAAGAGTTCTTTCCCTTTGAGTATTTCGGCCAAGAGAGAAAAAGAGCAAAACGGCATACCCTTTTATTCATTTAATTCATTAATATATATCACTTAATTTAGGTCAAGTGTGAGTGCTGAAAATTAAGTATTAATTTCAGCCTCCATCACTTCCTAATTAAGAGATATATCTTAATTTAAATTCTATTAGAATTTAAATTCAAATGGCATTAGTCATTTAATCAAAACAAACTTACTTATTTAAGGTGATAAGTTGCCGAATTCAACTAGTATTTTAGTTTGAATTTTGGCTACTTTAATTCCCTCTCAAGTGTTATATTTTGATTAAATACAAATTAGGATTTAATACTCAATTAACTTAATTATACATAGATAATTAATCAATTGAAATTAAACCTAACACATACCAACAAATTTCTCTCGTGACCAACTATTAACATATTTGCCTAAAACAGCTTGTTGTTTTAGGCAAAATGACAATTCAACATATTTGCCTAAAACAGCTAGGCAAAAAACTTGTTTCACAGATTTGCCTAGCTGTTTTAGGCAAAATCGTGGCTAAACAGATTTGCCTAAAACAACAATGAATTAATAAATTAATTCAAAGGCTATATATATTCTCTAGCAAGATATTATAGCATTCCAAATTAAATGAAAATGCAAATGGCATTTAGTGACCTAATGCAATTTTGCATAGTCCCTTACCCATAAATATTAGAATTAATATAAGGCATGGAACTAGTCATCCTTATATATATTAATTCCTTTCTTGATATTCCAGTGACACTGAACTCTCGGATAAATAATGATTACTCATTATTTCATCTCAGTATGGCCATACACTTCTCAATTCACTGATCAAGTGGCCGATGATATTTTTCTCTCTTATAGAGAGGGGTAATCCCTTCACTTATCTTATGCTCTCTAACATGAATCAATGCATACCCAAGCATACCCGTACTTGTCACTCTGTTACGAGCACGTTAGGTGTATGTCAAAGCATACAATAATTCATAAAGTGTTTCATAGAGATTTTAGGTCTAAGAACTCTGATACAAAACTTGCATATGAGAAACACTTATGACTTATACCATGTAGTGTTCTCATGAGTGGATCGAATCCAGATACCATGTTCTAAACATGTATCTATGATCTCTGATTGACACTCTTATCCTTATGATCCGTAAGACAGAACTCAACTTATCAGAGAGAGCATACTAGTCTTAATTCATTTGTTATTCCCATAACAATGACTGACTAGGGATATTTAGAATGAAGTCTCATTTGTTTCAAGGTCTTACAACCATGTGCCTCACACATGATAACTTAAACTGAGACAACATTCTTGGATAGTTCTATTAATTGATATGCATAGGAATACAATAGAAAAAACAAATGCCTCATTTATTAACTAAAGTGTTTTATTACAATGTATTGGGGCTAGGGCTTACACTAACACAAAAAGCATGAAATAGTAATAATACAGGCCCAATATGAAAAATAAAATCTAGATTAAGGAAAGGCAATGAGATTGCCCCTACTCTAATTCTTCAATTCTCCAACTTAATTCAACATATGGATGTGTTATGTGGATTGAAAGTGATAGAAAATAATATTGGTTAATAAAATGATTAATGGCTTAAATCAAACAATTAATAAATAATTGAGATTATTCAAAAATTAAATAGCATGTAAAATAGGTAAATTACCAAAATATATTAAATAATACAAAATTAAATAAAATGTATGATGCATTTTGGAATTCATGCAGCATGTATTTGGCATGCGCATGCTGAAGTGTTAAATAAATTAATTAATTAATTACATAAACATATAAGATAATGAAAAGAAAAGAAAAAAATAAAATGAATACAACAAATAGATACCAAAACAAGCATAAACATAATAAAATAAGAATAATTAAAGTACTTAGCATATTTAATAATAATAATAATAATAATAATAATAATAATAACAACAACAGTAACAACAGCAGCAGCAACAACAACAACGACAACAATGATGACAACGACAGCAACAACAACAACAACAATAATAATAATGATGATGATGATGATGATATGACACATAAGTAATAAAGACCAAATAATATGAATATTCATTTAAATGATATAATGCAACAGCAATAGTATGCTAACAAGATGAAGGAAAAAAGCAAGTGAAATAAAAAAAAAAGTAAATAACAAAAGAAGGAAGAGGGAACAAAATAAGGGAGTGAGTAGCAGGCCACGAATTGAGTCATGATGCAGAGAAGTACGCTAAAGAGCGAGTCATAAAACCAAAGGGATGAGTCAAGGGCAAGTTATGGGTAGACAAAGCAAGTCAAGGGTGAGTTGCAAGCTAAGGTCGTGAGTCACCTAGTGAGTCACACCCTTAGCCCATGACTTAACCTAAAAAGTGACTCCCAAAATAGAAGTGATGCCATAAAACCCATCAAAAAGGCCATTTAAACCACCTTAATGCATGGAAATGACCTAAGCTTTTTTAAAACCTACCTCAATGCATGGAAAAGCATAAAGTAAGACCAAAACACATAAATACATAAAATCACCATGTGAGAGCCATGAAGTTAAAGTAGAAGATGACGATTATGGAAATATGAAAATTCATTTTCTAAGCCTAAGCTTACATAAAGACACAAGAATCATGCTCAAAGCACAATCAAATGCATGTATAAGTAATAAAGGCATGGTCTAAAGTATGATATATGAAAATCAAAGAAGACACGTACATAGAGAAAAAAATACAGAATAAAGAGGATGATGATGAATAGTACAAAACAACACTTCTCTTAAAACACAAATTCACATAAACAATCGTAACCACTAAAGCTGAACTATAAATTAGATGAAAACACAAACAATTACATGGTTAAAATCTTAAAAACAAACAAGAGAATTAAAGTAAAAAATTAAGGAAGGATGAATATTTACAAGCAAAACACAAGTATTTACAAATAAAGAAACCCAAGTATTTACATTAGACTAAAAATATTCTAACCCATTTGTATTACCTTTAACTTCAATCACTCTAAACCAAGGGAATCTTGCACTTTTTAACCTTTACTTTTCCCTCTCCTCCTTCCTCGGTTCTTTTAGGTTTCAATAAAACATAAAATGTTTTTGTTTTTTTTATTGCCAAAGCTTTTTCAAAATTCCTCCCCGCTCTAAAGTTGAAGTGATGGGTACTTAAATGACCATCATAAGCATTAATGCTTAGACCAGGACAAGGAAAATTATGAAGATTTTTTAGAAAATTTTAATCCTCTATTTCATGAGAAAAGTTGGAAATCAGAGAAAAAATACCCAATCACTACAAGAAAATTCTCAATTCGCAATGGAAACAAGCAATGTAAATTATTGATTTTTCATTGCTAATCAAAATTAACAATGGAAATTAGCAACGAAATGAGTGGTTGCAAATTTGACCATTGCTAATTTTTAGCAACGAAATTCAAAATTCATTGCAAAATCCATCAAAGGTAAAATTCCATGAATTAGTTAAAATTACCAATGAAAATTAATTTTCAATGCTAAATTTAACAATGGAAAAATATTTTTGTTACTATTTTTAACAATGAAAATAATAGTTTCCTTTGTTAACATTAACAATGGGAAAAGATTTCTATTGCTATATTTAATAACGAAAATTACAAGTACATAGCAACAAAAAAAAAGATTTCCTTTGCTAAATTTAGCAACTTAATAATATTTTCATTGATAAATTTATCAATGATAACTTATTTTTCCATTGTTAAATTTAACAATGGAAATTACATTTTTCATCATTAAAATTAGCAACGAATTTATTTGTTTCGTTGGCAATTTTTAGCTAGGTAAAATTTTTGTAGCTTCGTATAATGTTTTAGTTTCAATCAAAATTTATTGTTTATAAATAAATATAATCCAAATTCATAATGCAATTTAAGAAAATATTCTAATTGATAGTAGAATATGAAAATTGTAATGTACGACAATAAAAATCCTAAAAATATATGCTACTACTATAAAGTAAGAATCCATAAAAGCCATAACATAAGTATCAAAAGCAAAACATAAAGTCAGTTTTAATACCTAAATATTACAAATCTAAACTATGTAATTGGTGAAGGAGGACGATCTGACTGCTGAAGTGAGATGTTGCCCTTGTTCTTCATCTCTTCCATCTTATTCTTTAATTGGGTCACAATATCCAGCAACATGTTAATTGTGTTCTCTAGCTAAATAACTCTCTTAGTAGATTGAGACCGCTTGATGAATCACTAAAGATGAATCCCAAAAAACCTCGACTATCCTTGCCCCCAGTGCTATCAAGGCTTCCATTCCATTTAGATAGGCTTCATATTATGCTTCGATGTTGGTTACCTTAAATCCATTTCTTGGCTAAAGGAAGCTTCTCACCATTAGGTGTGATGAGAATAACCCCTACTCTAGCTCTTTTGTTATTGGTGGCCCCATCGAAATACATTTGCTAGACTTACACCGTAATGGCACTGATGTCTTTGTCTGGGAATTCATACTCAACTCGGTCTCCTTCTAATGGGTGATTAGCCAGAAATTTTGCAACCGCCTTTCCTTTGATCATCTTTTTGGTTACATATTCCACCTCGAACTCCTACAAGAGCAATAGCCATCTTTCCATTTTCCCGAGCAATGAGGGTGCTGATTGGAGGTATCTGAATGGGTTGTGCTTAGCCACTGCTTGGATCTTGTAGGAGTGAAAATAATGCCTTAGCTTCTTTGAGGCCCATATCACTGCTAAACAAATATTTTCTACATCTGTATACTTGGTTTCATGCGGCAGAAATTTTTTGCTCAGGTAGTACACGGCAAACTCAGCTTTAGCATCATCTTCTTGAGATAGCATGGCCCCTACTGTACTTTGCTCTACTACTATATACAGAATTAAAGGCTTCAATGGTCTAAGAGGCTGGAGGACTGGAGGATGTAGCAAGTACTGCTTGATGGTATCAAAGGCCTTATAACAGTCATCGTTCCACTTGATCGACTGATCTTTTCTCAAAAGCTTGAAAATGGGCTCACAAATAAAAGTGAGTCTAGCGATAAATCGACTGATGTATTGAATCCACCCCAAGAACCCTCGGATCTCCTTCTCCTTCTTTGGTATTGGCATCTCTTGAATGGATTTCAACTTATTTGGATCCACCTCTATCCCTTTTTAACTGACACCATGCCCCAGCAACTTACCAGAGGTCACTTCAAACACACACTTCTTTGGGTTGAGGCAAAGGTCATACTTGTCGACATATACCTCGACTTCTTTGTGTATCAAATTTCCAAGAATCTTGGTAGCCATTCGTTGGTAGGTGGCCTTCACATTCTTTAACCCAAACGGCATGACCTTATATGCATAGGTTCCCCATTCAGTAATGAAAGCGGTCTTTACCCTATCCACTATCTTATTTAAGATCTTATTGTACCCTGCATATCGATCCACAAAACTATACATTATGTATTTCGTCGCATTGTCGACCAACAAATCTATATGGGAGAGCGAGAAATCATCCTTCAGGTAAGCTTTATTTAGATCTCGATAATCCATGCACATTCATACTTTTCCATCCTTCTTAGCAACAAGGACAACATTGGCTAGCCAGGTAGGATACTGTACTTTAATCAGGAATTTTGCCTCTATCTGCCTTTTCACTTCTTCTTTCACCTTTTATGCCCATTTTGGCCTGAGTTTTCGGAGCTTCTACTTTACTGGCTTACTATCTGAATACTTTGGAATGGCATGTTCTGCAACATTCCTATCAATCTCAAGCATATCTTTATAGGTCCAAGAAAATACTTTTTCATATTTTTTCAATATTCTCACAAATTTTTTTCTCTCTTCAGGAGTTACGTCGAATGCAATCAAGATTTTCTTAAGGTCATCTTGTGTTTCGAGATTAAATGAAGAAGTGTTTGTTGAACTAATGTCAAATATGAATGAGTCGTGATTATGATCATGCATGATGCAATCAGATGAGACATCGCACAAATAGGCAAAGTTATTCATCTCATTAACTTGAGCTGGAAAGGGTTCATCATTACAAAACAATTCAGGAACATAAATTACATCAGCAAATGAATCATCTTCCAATTCAAAGATGGTCGATGCAGCAACAGATGCCTCTCTTTTCTTTGGTGTTGCCTCCTTTTCAAGGACTGTAGCTTCTTCTTCAATCTTCTCTTTACCTTTAGCCTTAGTGGCTAACGACTCCGGTGTCAGTATCTCCTCGGGGTAACCCAAATCCAAATTGGTGAGCTTGGCCATAATCTCTTTATCCCAGAACCCTAATACAGGCTTGATGGTTTTAGCTAACCAGTCAAAAGACATCGTTAAAGATTTCAAACCTAGGAACGATCTTCCCCTGAACTATTATGGGTTTAGCTTCACCACAATACTTGTATTCCTTGGACGCAGGCACAAAGCTTTCAAGTATATGAGGAATCTTTCCTGGTTGTACCTCATGTTGCTTTTTAACATCGTTCTTACAATAACCCAAGCTTTTCCTATCCTTCTAGCCAATGGGAGCAAGAGGCATAGGAATCCCATGAGAATTCTTCTCCAATCTAGCACCTAACAAGTAATTCATTTTCTTCATCATGTTAACAGCCTTTGAGCTTATGGAATCTATCTCTTCCCCTACAATACCAATTCCAGCCATATGGAACCCATTGAAAGGTTGATTGGCTATGCTCAAAGTAGAACCAGAATTCTCTCTTGCTACCTTAATAGTAACCATGTCTCCTTCATGTGGGACTCGAACCATTTGGTGCAGAGTGGAAGGAACCCCTCATAACTTATGGAACTAAGGTCGTCCTAACAATAAAGAGAAATAGGCCGATGTCTGTAGCACTACAAATTCTGCCTCAGTCTCAATAGGTACCGTCTTCACTACTGCCCTAAAAGTACCAGCAGCCTGTCTCTTTGAGTTGTCATAGGCCGTTATGGTAGGTCGAGATTGAGTGAGCATGGTCTCATCAATACCATACACCAACATTGCCAAAAAGGGACACACATTGATAGAAGAACCATCATCCACCATCACACACGCAATGTATTTGCCATTTACCTTAGCCTTAATGTATAAAGGGTGGTTATGCTCACGTCCTTCTAATGGGAGATTCGCATTAGTGAACACAATCTTTTCTTCAGAATCTCCTTTCACCATTTCTAATAACTCAGAAGGAGATATGGTAGTAACAATAGTGGAATCACATAAAGCCCCAACCAACTTCGACAGTAAGAAGGTGACTGCCTAAGCAAATCCTAGATCGAAATCTGAACAGGAGTTTTCTTAAGTTGCTTTAGGACCAAGTTATCCTCCGTGGGAGCAGCGGGTTCCTGCAACCTCTCGACTTCTGATATGACCCTCCCACTTCTGGTGACTGCCTAAATTATCTTTCCATCTGTCAGTTCCTTCCCATCTTCATCAATTTCCCATAGGTCCTCCAGCTTTTCTTTAGCCTTAACTGAACCCTTTTCACTGTTTGTATCCCAGATATCTATTAGCTGAACTGTTTCCCCCATTTCTAATGACCCTTCTGCACTTGTGTCTAGACCATTAGTACTTCCCTGAGCCTTGTGTATGATTGCCAAATACACATTTCTGTACAAATCTTTTAGGACATACCATTCCAGCAACCCAAACTCGACCATGAACACCAGTGTTGGCACAACATTATTAGCTTCTTTCTTCTTAGCTCTCTTTTTTGGATAAGGAATCTATCAAGAATTAATCAAATCCTAGAAATGATCCCTTAAAGTGCGACAGTAATCAGTCTCATGCCCCATATGTTGATGAAAGGCACAATAACAATCAGATCTATGCCCAGGCTGACCCTAACTCCTTGCGGGCTTAGAGGGCATCCGTTGTAACTTACCTTCCTTCATCAAAAGGCTAAGACACCAGGATAGTGACTTGCCTAATTCAAAGTAACGACACTGATTAACTCCCATAGCCGATACCTCGGCATTTCTTTCACTATTTCCTCCACTACCGCTACTATTACTAGTACTCTGACCAAACCCCAAGTTTCCAAAACCCTTCTATTAGCACTGTATCCCCCACTATTTGAACTCACAGCATTGGCCTTCTTTGCCCATTATTCCCCCTTGGCTTCAATTGCTATGTCTTTCAAAGACTCATAATCCTTTAATCCTTTCATCTTAAGACCTTTCTTCATATAAGGACTGACATTCCGAATGACCAGACAAATCTAATCCTGCATGTCAGGCTTTCTTTTAATCTCCATTACTCTATTCCTCCATCGAGTGAGGTACTTGTGGAAGGATTCTCCAGGTTTTTGTTGCAATAACTTCAAATTCTTTAAGGTGACTTCCATGCATGTGCTACAATCATATTGCCTAAAGAAATCCTCCATCAATCTCTCCCAATCCTCTCTTGTCTTCCCATCCAAACTATGATACCAATCAACAGCAGGGCCCACTAGGCTAAGGCTAAAAAGATCCACCTTTTGCCTCTTAGTAAGGGCAGTCCTTTTCATAAGCAAGACATACTGCTTTATATGTGCCAGGGGATCAAAGGTTCCATCAAATTTCATCAAGTCGGGCATTTTAAATTGACTAAGTAAAGCATCTTCACCATCCAGGTCAATATCATCAAGACCGACTCCCTTTCCTACAGATAACATCCTAGTCAAAGCCTCTAACTTTTCTTCCATCTTTTTCACAACAGGACTTTCTTCCTTGGGGATGAGGTTCTTCAGCATTTAAGGGGCCCGTAATTCATCCTCCTTATCCGTTATGAAATCACATTTGGGCCCGACATCTTTCTCTACTCCTCGCGAAGTAACATTCTTGACATCTGCAGTAGGTAGGGGCATCATGATAGGAGCTGCTGGAGTCTCCCTAATAGTGGTCATTTCAACTCAAGTAGTGGCCACCATGATAGGCTAAGCAGCTGTGAGGGAGGCCAAACTAGTTGTGAGACTGGCAAACATTGACATCATCTTTCTCTTAAGATCTTCCATCCTCTTTTCAGTGTCTTGGGAACTAGATGAACCAATTGGAGGAGTAAGCTCGGCCATAACTTCTCTTTCTGATTGTTCATAAAATCTATCCAAAAATCCTTTTAAGATACTGTCTAACCCTAACTCAGACTCTAATTTTGAACTCTGCCCTAACACCAACTCCTCTGTCTATTATGTAAACCACTTCTTAACTAGACGGCCATCTGAACCCCAAAACCACCTGGGAAATGACAGCTCTATTATGGTTATCAAAATGGGGGTTTTCAGTATGATGCATGAGTAGATGCAGATGCATGACCATGAGATGCAACATCGACAACCACACATAGGGATCCTCTCTACCTTATTTCTCCCACACACACGATCAAAGTCCTGTTTCCTAGGTGGGCTTAATTTATGGGTCAACAGGGGATCCTAATGAATTCGTATGGTATATGGCCAAAATTCGACAGCATAATGTCTCTCATGAAGGCATACAAAAAGGTGTTGATCAACGCGTAATCGGGCGACCTAAACAAATCAAAATGGGCTTACTGGGGGCACGTCAGCCTTTGATAAGCGAACACCCAGGTTTGTCTGGACATGCCTAATACACAAGGACCCATATCACAAGCAATGCAAAATTATTACGAATGTCCTAAGGGATATTTCTATGTCATTAGATGGCCTTTTGGTTTAGGTACTCAATTATAAGGCTACCCAAGCATGGTCCCTGCAAATGGGTCTAGCTCATCACAAGCATAATGATCGATTAGGTCACCATTTAATATACCATCAGGTACTAGACTTGGTCTGGTGATTATCCCTAACATTACCCTCAGTTGAGTGAAGATAAAGGAGTGCTTCAAGAATACACCGGGGTCAGGAAACTGGGACACCTAACTTATTCTAAGGCTCTAGCATGATTTTAATGCAGTTTCAAAAAGAGATAAAATTTCTTAATCGAATGTCTTTTCTGTCATATAAGTCAAGAATGGTTTCAGAGTAAAATCTCGAAAGTCCCCAGTGGAGTCGCCCCTGTGATGTATGCCCTTCACCCAAGTAGCTCTATGGTTTTTCTTCTTTTTTACGAGTCACCGATACCCGATGTCACCTCCGAAACCAAGAGATCATCGAGTTCGAGTGAGGAAATCTTTAACCTTTAGTGGTTTGATCCCACTTTTAGGGTTAGAACCAAGTTGAAGTTTCCTATCTAGGCTGACGGTCACTTCGTAATAGGAAAGAGACTCAACTCAACTTGCCCCAATCATGAATCTCGAAAGGTGTGATGAGGCACATCAAGGTGTCCCTATCTCATTGCTAACGATCGATGATCGAGAGGCATCTAGGTGGGCACTATAAGGCTGAATAGTTAGGAGTCGCCACCTAATAGAACATTGGAAAAGAAGGGTGTTTCGATCTTGTGAGGCCAAAAAAACCCAGAGAGGGTTTGTAATTGCACTCTTATTTTTACCCTTGACAGATGTGACATAATGGTTTTCAAATTAATTGTGTTATCCCTTTTTTCATACAAGAATACAGCAAATATAGAAATTAAAGGCGTGCCCAATCATGTAAAAAGTGGTAAATCATAGGATTAAATAAAGTTGTAAAGGCATTCATAAATCGGGTTGTTCATCATGATCCCTTTAGGTAAGGACTTTGGTCCTCGCATATGGATTATTGAAGAAGTATTTCATTGTGAAATCTTGAAGACAGAGACTTGCCAGTCCAGGTTTTATTTAAGAAATGTCCTGTGTTATTTAATTATATACAAAAATCATTTACATTATTAAAAGATGTTTTTTTACGTGTGAATTTTCTAGGAAAAAAGGCAGACATTAGTTCAATTTTATTAACGAAATACCCCAATTGTTAACTATGAATATTTTTGTGACATTCTTCAGTTGCGGTCGAAAAAAGTATTTTTACAATTAAGAGAAAGAATGATGGACTTATCTGGAGCACTTTTCTGATCATATTTGCGAAAAGCTTTATTCATCAGAAGCAATAATAATAACAATAATAATGGCAATAAAAATAATAATGATAATAGAAAGCGCAAAAAAGCGTACATAAAATTAATTTGAACCAAGAGGCATAAAAAAATAAAAACAAAATAAAATAAAAATAAGGACCTAACAAGTATGTTGAAAAATGCACGGGGGCATATTTGACGACATGCGATCGACTCATTTGCCCTAAAAGCAAGAAAACACATTGTGGACCATGCACTGTTAGACGTGTGAGCGAGCATCAAACAATACACGGCCGTATCAACTCGATAACAAGGAGTTTTCATTCCTTTTAAGACAGAGTCCTTGTCAACAATAGATCCAAAAGGGAGCAAAAAGGAAAAGTTAAATATGAAGAAGAGTTTTAAACTAGGTTTTATTTTGATAAAAAAATGATTTTAAAGAAACGGACAAAACAAAAACCAAAGAAGATGACCTTGTAATATCACAAGAGATATATTAGTACTTAATTGTAAATATATTTGGGACGTGATCGAAATTAATATGAAATGTTATTGGCAATTTCATAAAATTGTCAATTTAAGGGTACATGTGCATTGTTATAAAAGTAGTGGGGTTTGATTAAAAGGTTTAAATTATCTTCATGCCAAATGTAAGAATTGAGGAGAGATGAGGGAGTATGGTGTGAATTTTTCATAGCTTGGCAAGTGGCCCAATGAGGAGTGGACATGTGAAATTCTAGAGAAAGGAAGAAGAGACAAGAATAAAGAGAAAGAAAGAAAAATATGATTTTTGGGAATTGAGTTGGCCGGCCACCCTTGAAAAGAAACCATTTTAGCCATCTTCTCCTCCTTAAAGGCTCATTCCATCAAAGAAAATTCCCAAAATTCAGTCACATAGCTTGGAAAATAGGGAATTTAGTGACATGTTTCCTAAGGTAATAATTGTTCCTCTTGTTTCTCTTATTCTTCTATGAATTTATAGTGATGGGAATTTAATTATTTTAATGGGTGTTTATATGTGAGTGATCTTATGGAAAAGGAAGAGAAAAGTAGAGCAAGAAAAACATGTAGAAGGAAAAAAGAGTTTAAAGGAAGTGATTAGAGCATCAATAAAGGTATGGGAGTTATATTATTGTTTTATATGTTTGTAGTTGAAATAAATTGCTATATGTGGTCTAGATGTTCTATAGTTGATGTTTGAGTGAATAATTCAATGTATAGTGCATGAGAAAGTTGATTTGTGCCTTAGAAAGAGTTGAAATGAAAATCTGTTTTTGGTTCACATGAACCAGTCTTAGTAAAATACGCATAAATCCCTCTATAGAATTCTGATTTATGTGATTATAGTTGTAAATAAAATTTAAGACTTATATCTACAACTTTTTAGAAGAAACCGGGACCTAAATCTGTCTCTAGAGTGCCCGAAAAGGAGCTTGAAGTGGACAGACCCCTGCTGTCCATCCCAAGTGAGCAGTCTTTGGTTTTTAGTGAATAACTTGAGATTTAAAAGTATTTTTTGAGTGATTTTTGATGTTTTGAAAACTAGAGACATAGTGTAAAAACTTTTTAGAAGACAACTTCCCTTAAAAATGATTTGTTCTTAGTCAAAAACGGTCTACAAGTTGAGACAAAAAATCTGACTTTCAGCGATTTTAAGCATCACGGTTACTATGATTTTCATAGTAACCGTGAGGCAGTCCAGAACCAAAATGCACCCTACCTCACGGTTACTAAGAATATCTTAGTCACCGTGTCCACTTTAAAAAGTATGGAACATGGTTATTACTTATCCGGTAATGACCGTGAGGTAGTTTGGCATAGTCCAGACCCGAGAGTGCAAATAGGTCACGGTTACCATGAATTTGGTAGTAATCGTGACCCTGCCCTGTTTTTCTTGAACTTGATTTTAAAGTCTCAAATTGTTATTGAAACATGTCTAAGCCTTCCTGAATTCTTTTAGAGTGTTTTAAGAGTCAAAATAAGAGTAAGAAATGATATGCAATGAGTGTAAAGCATAGTGAATTAATGAAGTAGAGTTAAACATATAGTAAAGTGTTAATGCAAAGAATTTGTATAATAAATGAATATAAATGAATATGAATATGAGTGACATGGTAGAGTAAAATGATTTCATAATCTATTGAATGTGTTAGTGTTATGTTTATAAAAGTGTGCAATAAAATGTACATGTAATGAATGAGAGTGAGCATGACAAATTGTAAGTATAATGTTACTAATTGCATGATAATTAATACTTATATTAATATTAATGTTAAGTGTATTTGAATTTTAAGTGAATAAGTTATTGTTTAGTGGTTTTGTTACATGCTTTAGTTGATGTGTTATTTCTATGAATATAGTGGTATGAAGTGTGATAATTTTGTGTGATTAAAGACTATTTTGTAAGCCTGAATTTCACATAGTAGTGGATAGATAGGCATGCCTATAAAGGGAATAGTGATTGCAGCTGCTAGTGATGTCACCAAAGTGTGACTAGTGTAGTGTTTGATACCTTTTGGTATCTAGTGAACCGAGACTTTTATGTCTCTAGTGTTTGTACCCGTATCCACCATTTATGAGAATTCAGGCAATGAAAGTGATCTGAATATTGAATAGTGATAAGTGTCAAATAATTTAAGTGTTACATGGTCCTTTGTTAGTGTTAGTGTTTTATGATAATGTTAATGCTTGTTAGTGAATATTAAAGTGTAAGTGAAAAATTGTATAGTGAATATTAATGAGTGCATAACTGTTATTGAGTGTGATTAAATGCATAAACTGAATAAGAGTGACATGTTATTATGTTATATGTATTGGCATGTTATATTGATTGTGTATGCGACTTCAATAAGAAGTCAATTGTATTTTTTAATCCCCACTGAGCCATTGCTCAGCACGGGTGTTTTTCCCGTGTAGGTACTCAAGTGTAAGAAGGTGCTTTTGTTAGAGTCAACATCTGCAGGCCACTAGAAGGATAGCGAGTGAAGGAATAATTCTGATAATGTATTTTATATTCGTAAATGTATTATGAAAAAAAATAAAATTGAACATATATGTAATGAACTAAATTGTATTTGTCCTTTAAATGTATGTGTGCCAGTTGTATAAATGTATTTTGTGCAAGTAATTTAATAATAATAAGTATTTTAAATGGTAATAAGAGCGAGCATTACATTGTGGTATCAGAGCAAAGCTTTAGACGATTCTGGGCAATAAGGTGTTAATGAATAGATTAGATATGTGTGTCTGTGTAGTGTTGTGGCCATAAAGAAGATGTTATCTTGTTTAGCATATAGATGGAATTGGATCCTAGTGAAAGTATAGACAATCCAGTGTTAGTGTAAGGATTAAAGTAGATGTCTAGCCCCTATGTAAAGTTGTTATGGAAGGGGATTTAGATTGGATATGGTGTTCTGTGTACCTGTCAAAAATTCCTTAACAGTTTGGGCAATTGATTATACATGTTATAGCATGGGATGGGGTAAACATACATGATACATAAAAGCATACATTTGCATTTTAACATTTTCCCCACATTGCATCAGCATTATTTGCAAAGTCATGAAAAGCATCAAATTACATGCAAAGGCCCCAACTGAAAGGGAAACTGACAGGATGTACATTGAGTGAAGTGATGATAGGATAGTGAGAAATGAGTCCTGTTATAAAGAGATGAATTTAGATTGAATATAAGCATGATAAAGTATAGAATAAGAGAAATAGGGAGAGATAGTATTGAATAGAGTTTAATTACGGTAGAGTTATTGAAATGCAAGTTATGAGATTTGACAAGTGGCACAGGGAGAATTTCGAGGACGAAATTCTTTATGGGGGAGAGAATTGTAATATCCCAAGAGATATATTAGTACTTAATTGTAAATATATTTGGGACGTGATCGAAATTAATATGAAATGTTATTGGCAATTTCATAAAATTATCAATTTAAGGATACATGTGCATTGTTATAAAAGTAGTGGGGTTTGATTAAAAGGTTTAAATTGTCTTTATGCCAAATGTAAGAATTTAGGAGAGATGAGGGAGTATGGTGTGAATTTTATATAGCTTGGCAAGTGGCCCAATGAGGAGTGGACATGTGAAATTCTAGAGAAAGGAAGAAGAGACAAGAATAAAGAGAAAGAAAGAAAAATCTGATTTTTGGGAATTGAGTTGGCCGGACACCCTTGAAAAGAAACCATTTCAGCCATCTTCACCTCCCTAAAGGCTCATTCCATCAAAGAAAATTCCCAAAATTCAGTCACATAGCTTGGAAAATAGAGAATTTAGTGATATGTTACTTAAGGTAATAATTGTTCCTCTTGTTTCTCTTATTATTCTATGAATTTATTGTAAGGCCCCTAACATGACCCTAGTTAATTTGCATATTTGTAAATGATAATTTTGTATGAGTAAGGGTCAATGGGGTAAATTATTATTGCTAATTGCATGAAAATAAAATTTATGAGTAAAGTTTAATATTAGTTGAGGATGCAATTGAAGTAAAAAGTATTGTTTTGGGGTAATTTTGCAATTACAGTATCTTTAAGGGGTAAATGTGAATAAATGATTAATTGAGAGGTCAATGTAAGAAAAGGTTAAATTGGTGAGGTTGAATTAAGAATGACTTAAATGATGGGGTATGATTTGTGACATGCAAGATTTGGTGGGAAGTCTTGGTAACATGCAAAATCTTAAAGGACCTAAAGAGAGATTTGCCAAAGCACTATATATAGGTGTGTGTGTTAGTGGAAGGAAAGAGAAATTAAAGAATTGTGAGAGTGTGTGTGTGGTGGTCGGCCATTAGAGAGGAAAACCCAGAAAATTCATCTCCTTCATCCTTCCTTCACTCCTTCTAAATCATCTCAAGAGAATTAATGAGAAATCTTGTGAGTTCATTAAGAGTTTAAGACTTTCAACTAAGGAGAAGAAGAAAGAAGGAAGAACAAAGGGAAAGACATTGCTAAGGATTGAAAGATTTTGTGATTTTGGCTAAGGTATGGGAATTTAGGGTTTCTCATATTGCTTGTGAATGGATCTTTTGGAACATGATGTGTTTTGCTTGAAAACTTGAGAAATAAACAAAGAGAACATAAGATGAGACATGCATGTGAATTTGATAAAATTCTGGGTTTGAGTTCTTTTGACCTATGAGTATTGTTTTGATAATATCTGGAGTTTGAAAATAGATATTGAGGTGATTCAAAATGGGACTTAAACTAGACCTATAGACAAAGATTTTATAAGAAGAAACTATGTACGAATTCTGTCTTTAAATGGGTCTAAATCCAGTTTGAATTTCGGACAAAAATGCAGAATTTGTGAGCATGAACAGTCCTTAGTATTTTCTTCATATCTCGAGTTATATAAATGATTTTGAAGAGATTTTTGATGTCCTAGAAACTAGACACATAGGGCTACAAGTTTGTAGAAGAAATTATTCTCTAAAAATGATGATTTAAAGGTCAAAATTGCAATACAAGTTGAATCCGTAAATCGGCCTCTGGACAAAATATATGTCACGGTTACCAGGATTTCCTTAGTAACCGTGACCTAGTCCAGTTTTTAGTCCAGAATAGAAAAGTAACCTATCTCACGGTTACTAAGGAATTCATAGTAACCGTGAGCCCCTTTTGTACATATATGACACGGTTACGAGGATTTTCATAGTAACCGTGACCTAGTGCAGTTTTTAGTACAGAACCGAAATGTGACCTATCTCACGGTTACCAACAATTTCATAGTAACCGTGATCCTTGCTGTTTTACTCAAAATTCACAGAAAGGTTTCAAATGAATAGTAATGATTAACTAAACTGTTTTTATCGAGAATTTAACAAGTTTTTGATACAAAAATACATATGAATAAAGGTTTCAATCAAGTTGTAAAGATGTATGTATATCTACCTTACATGTTGCAAGTTAAATGTATTTATTACATGAAGACTTATCGATAATTTGTATAGTACTTGATTCATACTTGATGATGAAGGTGGTTATATGTATAGATAAATATGCATATAAGAATGCATCAATTGTATGCGAATGAATCTATAGGTACGTACAATGATGATTATGGAGTGATGATTAAATGTCATGCCTACATGTTATATATGAATGTATGAATATGTAATTGCCCATGAAATAGAAGATATTTTGGCATGACTAAGAATATGTATAATGCTTAAAGAGAACATGCTTAATTGTATGAGATGATGATTATACGTCATGCTTATATGTTATGATGCAAATTTATAGTCTCATGGCTTGATATAACCTAGCATATGAAATGTGCATATATTTGTTTATGCACCAAAGAACTCATAGTATTACAAGATATTATACATATACGAATAGTACACTATGAACATAGTCTTGATATGTGAATTTAACAAGAATATAATTATGCCTGCGATAGAGTTTCAGTTGTGGATAGATAGGCGCCTATAGGGAATTGCAGCTGCCACAGTCGACCTTTTTAGGTCCACAGTATAGTTGATCCTGCTGGATCTTACACAACTCATTTGGGTTGTTACTTGGCCCTTCTGGGTCCTTGACCGGTCCACCGTATATTTGACCCTGGTTGGGTCCATAGTTTTGATATCTTCGGATATCCACCGTTTGATACCCTCGGGTATCCACCGATTCCATTATCCACTATTAGAACTTAAGCAGGCTAAAGTAAAGCAAATATGTTTCACTAATAAGCACAGTATGAACTATGCATTTGATATTTGATTTATTATGATTAACAATGATTGTTTAAGCATGAAATGATATCTGTTTACATTATATACATATCTCATTATGAATTGTATGAATTCAAGTATGCTGAATTTATTGTGAAAGGTTATCTTGTTATGTAACTTATTATTATTATTTTAAATTGTTTGTTTATTCTATATTTTTGACGACCACTGTGAGTGGTTGTCATTCATGTTTAGAATTCCCCACTAAGCTATATAGCTTAGCACGGGTTATTTTGATCCGTGTAGGTTTTTGGTAGTCAAGGCTTTTGGCACGGGAACTATTTTTGCATCAGGACAGGCCAACACCAGTCTATAGAAGTGGATGTAGAAATCTTTTGGATAAACCTTGTTTAGTTCCTTACATGCTTAATATGTATAAGAGTTAGTAATAAATATATATATATATATATATATATATATATATATATATATATATATATATATGTAAATTATGGAAGTGAAGATTGTAATAAGCTCATAGTGAAAATTCTAGTTATGCATGCAACTAGAAGCTATAATACTTTATATAAATGTGCTGAAATGCTGAATGCTATACATCAAAGATAAATGGCTAAAGTATGATGAAATAGAATTATCATTGATAAGATGTTGGTAATTCATATGAAGTCAACATGTTTGTTTAAATAAATGTACAGTTAGGATGCGATAATCCTGATTAATATGTTAGTCATATGTAAAGATGGGTAAAATGGCATAGATGACATTATATATAGTAAATATGTGATATAGGGTGTTATAATTTGGTATCAGAGCCTAGGTTTAGCCTTTTCTGGGCAATGCAAGTATAGAAACCTTAATTTGAGATAGTGTTGTGTTGGCCTGATGCCAAAGTTCCTGTTTTCTTATAGATTAAAGATGGAGAACTCTAGGGATGCTATAGAAGAATCGGCTGAAAGTAATTTGCCGGATAGATCAAATCCTTCTAATCCAATAACTTCCTCTTCGCATCGAAATGAAACTCCTACCGCAGTTCCTGGAGAGGCCTTGTTGAAAATTTCTCAGGATATGGCCCAGATTTTGCAGAGAATGACTTTGCCCAAGGCTCCAATCTCTGAAATTAGAAAGCATGGGGCACAAGAATTTATGGGCACCAATCTAGAACAATCTGAAGAAGCTGAATTCTGGTTAGAAAGGCTGGAGAGGATATTTGATGAAATAAACTGTCCTGCAAATCACAAGGTATCTTGTGCTGTGTCCTTACTTCAAGGCATGGCATATGATTGGTGGAAGTTAATTTTGAGACAGTCACAGTTACCTGACCCACTTACCTGGGAATTACTTGAGGAAGAGTTCAGAAAGAAATATGTTACTGAGGCTTATAAGGAGGAGAAATTAAAGCAGTTTCTGAGTTTGAGACAAAAAGTTTTATCTGTGGCTGAATATGAAAAAGAATTTAGCCGGTTATGCAAATATGTTCCCAAGGAGATGTTGACCGGAGTGTTCAAATGCAGGCACTTTGAAGATGGGCTGAATGATAGAATTAAAGAAAAATTGTTTGGTTTTACATCTCTAAATGTGGTAGATTTTAATCAACTGGTCACAACTGCCATGAAAATTGAAAAGTATGAGATAGCTAAAAGAGAGAGAGAGCATAAAAGAAGTGGTTCCAGGGGAGGATCATCTGCTGGAAAAAGATTTAGAGGGACTCAAGGAGGCCAACCTGCAGAGTCTGTTTTCAATTCTCCTAATAAAGGAAAGAAGCAAGAATCCTTTACCAAGCCTAAAAATGAGAGGGAAGTTTCAGGAAGACAGAGTGGTGGTCAAGCACCTGAATGTTCTCATTGTTCCAGGCACCATTGGGGTAATTGCAGGAAACTGGCTGGAGAATGCTTTAGATGTGGCAGTGCCGATCATTTCATGGCAAATTGTCCTTTGAAATCAGATCAAGGTTTTAAGCAACAGAATAGCAGGGGAGCTTCTAATGCACCCCCATCTGGAAGAGGTAGAGGTAGGGGAAGGTTTGGATCAGTTCATCATGGATCCCAGTCCCAGAATATGTCAGAGACAGTTAATAGACCTTCTACTCAAATGGTTGCTAGGCGGGCTTATGCCATGAAGGCCAGAGAGGAACAGGATGCTCCAGAAGTTATAGCTGGTACTTTTTCTCTTTATAATTGTAATATACATGCACTCATTGATCCTGGCTCTACTCACTCATATGTTTGTATTGAAGTTTCGGGTAGAGATAGGTTTAAAACACAACAGTTAGATTTTGATGTATGTGTTACTAGTCCTTTGGGACATAGTATAATTGTTAATAAGGTGTGCAAAGAGTGTCCTATAATAGTTAAAGGGAAAGAGTTTCCAGCAGATTTGATTGTATTGCCTTTTCATGAGTTTGATGTAATTCTGGGAATGGATTGGTTATCCAAGCATCATGCTGTGGTGAATTGTGAAATGAAAATAGTAACCCTCAGGAACGATGAAGGAAAGGAAGTGGTAGTAGAAGGCAATTGTCCTAAGCTATCAATTGATGTTATATCAGCAATGGAAGTTAGGCGTTGTCTTAGAAAAGGATGTGAAGCATTTTTAGCTTTAGTCCTTGATTCAAAAAGGGATATGGTGAAGCTTGACAAAATACCGATTGTGAAAGAATTTCCAGAAGTTTTTCCAGAGGAATTACCTGGTCTTCCTCCAGGAAGAGATGTTGAGTTGTCTATTGATCTGTTACCTGGTACGGCCCCGATCTCTAGGGCACCATACAGAATGGCTCCATCTGAATTAAAAGAGTTGAAGGTTCAGTTACAGGAATTGTTAGACAAAGGCTTCATCAAACCTAGTGTGTCACCTTGGGGTGCTCCGGTTTTATTCGTTAAGAAGAAGGACGGGTCTATGAGAATGTGTATCGACTATAGACAGTTGAACAAAGTGACAGTGAAGAACAAATATCCTTTGCCACGAATAGAGGATTTATTTGATCAGTTAAGTGGTGCTGGTGTGTTTTCAAAGATAGATTTGCGATCGGGATATTATCAGCTCAGAGTTAAAGATGGAGATGTTCCTAAGACTGCTTTTAGAACGCGATATGGGCATTATGAATTTTTAGTTATGCCATTTGGGTTGACTAATGCACCTGCTGCATTTATGGATCTTATGAATAGGGTATTCAGACCCTATTTGGATCGATTTGTTGTTGTGTTTATTGATGACATACTGATTTACTCCAGAAATGAGGCTGAACATGCTGATCATTTGAGAATTGTTTTGCAAACTTTGAAAGGAAATGAGTTGTTTGCTAAGTTGAGTAAATGTGACTTCTGGCTTAAGGAAGTTTCTTTCCTAGGTCATGTAGTATATGCTGAAGGTGTTAGGGTTGATCCAAATAAAATTGAAGCTATAGTTAATTGGAGACCACCCAAGAATGTGCATGAAATTAGAAGTTTTCTTGGGTTGGCAGGTTACTATCGTCGTTTTGTGAAGGGTTTTTTCTGTCATTGCTTCACCCCTCACTAAGCTATTGAGAAAGAATACTAAGTTTGAATGGTCTGATCGTTGTCAAGCAAGCTTTGAAAGGTTGAAGAAGATGTTGACTGAGGCTCCAGTATTGACTCAACCTGTGGCAGGAAAAGAGTATGCAATGTACAGTGATGCATCTAAGGTTGGTTTGGGATGTGTATTGATGCAAGATGGTAAAGTTGTAGCTTATGCATCTAGACAGTTGAAATCACATGAACAGAACTACCCGACTCATGATCTAGAACTGGCAGCTGTGGTTTTTGCTTTAAAAATTTGGCGGCATTACCTTTATGGGGAGAAGTGCAGGATTTATACTGATCATAAAAGCCTCAAGTACTTGCTTACTCAGAAAGAACTTAATTTGAGGCAGAGGAGATGGTTGGAACTATTCAAAGATTATGATTGTATAGTTGATTACCACCCAGGAAAAGCGAATGTGGTTGCTGATGCCCTGAGTCGTAAGTCCATGGCTGTTTTGATGTTAAAACAGTGCAATTGGAAATTTGCTTCTGATGGTGCTTTACTAGCACAGCTTAAAGTTAGGCCCATGGTTAGGCAAACTATGATTGATGCTCAGAAGGAGGATGTAAAGTTACAACAGACTGTTAAAGCAGTTTGTGAAGGTGATCAATCTGATTTTTCAGTGAAAGAAGATGGTGGTGTATACTACCATAACAGGTTGTGTATCCCTGATGATAAAGAAGTGAAAAGAGTATTGTTGCATGAAGCACATAATACTGCATTCACTATGCATCCAGGTGGGAATAAGATGTATCAAGAGTTGAAACAGTTTTACTGGTGGCCTGGCATGAAGAAAGATATTATTGATTATGTTTCTAAATGTCTAACATGTCAGCAAGTGAAAGCAGAACATCAGTTTCCTTCAGGTCTCTTAAATCCCATCCCAATTCCACAGTGGAAGTGGGAAGACATTACCATGGATTTTGTTACTGGTTTGCCTCTTACTCAAAGAAAATATGATGTTGTTTGGGTAATAGTGGATAAGTTAACAAAAGTAGTTCACTTTTTACCAGTTCGAACAGATTATTCTATGGATAGGCTTGCAGAATTGTATGTGAATGAAATTGTACGGTTACATGGTATACCAGTGTCTATAATTTTGGATCGAGATCCAAGGTTTACATCGAGATTTTGGAAGAGTTTACAGCAAACTTTGGGAACACAGCTCAAGTACAGTACAGCTTTTCATCCTCAAACGGATGGGCAATCCGAAAGGGTTATTCAGATTCTCGAAGATATGATGAGGGGATGTGCTTTGGAGTTCTCTGGTAGTTGGGATAAATATGTAGCCTTAATGGAATTTGCTTATAATAACAGCTATCAGAAGAGTATACAAATGGCACCATATGAGGCTTTATATGGCAGGAAATGTAGAACTCCAGTCTGTTGGACTGAGTTGACTGAATGTAAGTTAATTGGTCCTGACCTTGTTAGAGATACAGAAGAAAAAGTTCAAGTTATCAAGCAGAGGCTGAAAGAAGCGAGTGACAGGCAGAAATCATATGCTGACCTTAAAAGAAGAGACATCGAATACCAGGTGGGTGACAAAGTGTTTTTGAAGGTGTCTCCTTGGAGAAAGGTGTTTAGATTTGGGAAGAAAGGAAAACTCAGCCCGAGATTCATTGGTCCGTATGAAATTCTTCAAAGAGTTGGACCAGTGGCTTACAGATTGGCTCTTCCTATGGAATTGGCCAAGCTTCATGATGTGTTTCATGTATCTATGCTTCGTAGATATCGCACGGATGAATCTCACAAGTTGCAAGTTCAAGATATTCAGTTACAGCCGGATTTCACTTATGATGAGGAACCAAAGGAAATCCTGGCTAGGGAGATTAGGCAATTAAGGAACAAACAGATCCCCCTTGTTAAAGTACTCTGGCAACATCACGGTGTACAAGAAGTAACTTGGGAGCCAGAGGCAGCTATGAGAAAGCAATATCCTCGATTGTTTGAAACAGGTATGAATTTCGAGGACGAAATTCTTTAAGGGGGAGAGAATTGTAAGGCCCCTAACATGACCCTAGTTAATTTGCATATTTGTAAATGATAATTTTGTATGAGTAAGGGTTAATGGGGTAAATTATTATTGCTAATTGCATGAAAATAAAATTTATGAGTAAAGTTTAATATTAGTTGAGGATGCAATTGAAGTAAAAAGTATTGTTTTGGGGTAATTTTGCAATTACAGTATCTTTAAGGGGTAAATGTGAATAAATGATTAATTGAGAGGTCAATGTAAGAAAAGGTTAAATTGGTGAGGTTGAATTAAGAATGACTTAAATGATGGGGTATGATTTGTGACATGCAAGATTTGGTGGGAAGTCTTGGTAACATGCAAAATCTTAAAGGACCTAAAGAGAGATTTGCCAAAGCACTATATATAGGTGTGTGTGTTAGTGGAAGGAAAGAGAAATTAAAGAATTGTGAGAGTGTGTGTGTGGTGGTCGGCCATTAGAGAGGAAAACCCAGAAAATTCATCTCCTTCATCCTTCCTTCACTCCTTCTAAATCATCTCAAGAGAATTAATGAGAAATCTTGTGAGTTCATTAAGAGTTTAAGACTTTCAACTAAGGAGAAGAAGAAAGAAGGAAGAACAAAGGGAAAGACATTGCTAAGGATTGAAAGATTTTGTGATTTTGGCTAAGGTATGGGAATTTAGGGTTTCTCATATTGCTTGTGAATGGATCTTTTGGAACATGATGTGTTTTGCTTGAAAACTTGAGAAATAAACAAAGAGAACATAAGATGAGACATGCATGTGAATTTGATAAAATTCTGGGTTTGAGTTCTTTTGACCTATGAGTATTGTTTTGATAATATCTGGAGTTTGAAAATAGATATTGAGGTGATTCAAAATGGGACTTAAACTAGACCTATAGACAAAGATTTTATAAGAAGAAACTATATACGAATTCTGTCTTTAAATGGGTCTAAATCCAGTTTGAATTTCGGACAAAAATGCAGAATTTGTGAGCATGAACAGTCCTTAGTATTTTCTTTATATCTCGAGTTATATAAATTATTTTGAAGATATTTTTGATGTCCTAGAAACTAGACACATAGGGCTACAAGTTTGTAGAAGAAATTATTCTCTAAAAATGATGATTTAAAGGTCAAAATTGCAATACAAGTTGAATCCGTAAATCGGCCTCTGGACAAAATATATGTCACGGTTACCAGGATTTCCTTAGTAACCGTGACCTAGTCCAGTTTTTAGTCCAGAATAGAAAAGTAACCTATCTCACGGTTACTAAGGAATTCATAGTAACCGTGAGCCCCTTTTGTACATATATGACACGGTTACGAGGATTTTCATAGTAACCGTGACCTAGTGCAGTTTTTAGTACAGAACCGAAATGTGACCTATCTCACGGTTACCAACAATTTCATAGTAACCGTGATCCTTGCTGTTTTACTCAAAATTCACAGAAAGGTTTTAAATGAATAGTAATGATTAACTAAACTGTTTTTATCGAGAATTTAACAAGTTTTTGATACAAAAATACATATGAATAAAGGTTTCAATCAAGTTGTAAAGATGTATGTATATCTACCTTACATGTTGCAAGTTAAATGTATTTATTACATGAAGACTTATCGATAATTTGTATAGTACTTGATTCATACTTGATGATGAAGGTGGTTATATGTATAGATAAATATGCATATAAGAATGCATCAATTGTATGCGAATGAATCTATAGGTACGTACAATGATGATTATGGAGTGATGATTAAATGTCATGCCTACATGTTATATATGAATGTATGAATATGTAATTGCCCATGAAATAGAAGATATTTTGGCATGACTAAGAATATGTATAATGCTTAAAGAGAACATGCTTAATTGTATGAGATGATGATTATACGTCATGCTTATATGTTATGATGCAAATTTATAGTCTCATGGCTTGATATAACCTAGCATATGAAATGTGCATATATTTGTTTATGCACCAAAGAACTCATAGTATTACAAGATATTATACATATACGAATAGTACACTATGAACATAGTCTTGATATGTGAATTTAACAAGAATATAATTATGCCTGCGATAGAGTTTCAGTTGTGGATAGATAGGCGCCTATAGGGAATTGCAGCTGCCACAGTCGACCTTTTTAGGTCCACAGTATAGTTGATCCTGCTGGATCTTACACAACTCATTTGGGTTGTTACTTGGCCCTTCTGGGTCCTTGACCGGTCCACCGTATATTTGACCCTGGTTTTGTCCATAGTTTTGATATCTTCGGATATCCACCGTTTGATACCCTCGGGTATCCACCGATCCCGTTATCCACTATTAGAACTTAAGCAGGCTAAAGTAAAGCAAATATGTTTCACTAATAAGCACAGTATGAACTATGCATTTGATATTTGATTTATTATGATTAACAATGATTGTTTAAGCATGAAATGATATCTGTTTACATTATATACATATCTCATTATGAATTGTATGAATTCAAGTATGCTGAATTTATTGTGAAAGGTTATCTTGTTATGTAACTTATTATTATTATTTTAAATTGTTTGTTTATTCTATATTTTTGACGACCACTGTGAGTGGTTGTCATTCATGTTTAGAATTCCCCACTAAGCTATATAGCTTAGCACGGGTTATTTTGATCCGTGTAGGTTTTTGGTAGTCAAGGCTTTTGGCACGGGAACTATTTTTGCATCAGGACAGGCCAACACCAGTCTATAGAAGTGGATGTAGAAATCTTTTGGATAAACCTTGTTTAGTTCCTTACATGCTTAATATGTATAAGAGTTAGTAATAAATATATATATATATATATATATATATATATATATATATATATATATATGTAAATTATGGAAGTGAAGATTGTAATAAGCTCATAGTGAAAATTCTAGTTATGCATGCAACTAGAAGCTATAATACTTTATATAAATGTGCTGAAATGCTGAATGCTATACATCAAAGATAAATGGCTAAAGTATGATGAAATAGAATTATCATTGATAAGATGTTGGTAATTCATATGAAGTCAACATGTTTGTTTAAATAAATGTACAGTTAGGATGCGATAATCCTGATTAATATGTTAGTCATATGTAAAGATGGGTAAAATGGCATAGATGACATTATATATAGTAAATATGTGATATAGGGTGTTATATTTATAGTGATGGGAATTTAATGATTTGAATGGGTGTTTATATGTGAGTGATCTTATGGAAAAGGAAGAGAAAAGTAAAGCAAGAAAAACATGTAGAAGGAAAAGAGAGTTTAAAGGAAGTGACTAGAGCATCAATAAAGGTATGGGAGTTATATTATTGTTTTATATATTTGTAGTTGAAATAAATTGATATATGTGGTCTAGATGATCTATAGTTGATGTTTGAGTGAATAATTCAATGTATAGTGCATGAGAAAGTTGATTTGTACCTTAGAAAGAGTTGAAATGAAAATCTGTTTTTGGTTCACATGAACCAGTACTAGTAAAACAGGCATAACTCCCTCTATATAAGTCTGATTGATGTTATTCTAGTTGGAAATAAAATTTAACACTTATATCTATAACTTTTTAGAAGAAACCAAGACCTAAATCTGTCTCTAGTGTGCCCGAAAAGGAGCTTGAAGTGGACAGACCCCTGCTGTCCGTCCCAAGTGAGCAGTCTTCGGTTTTTAGTGAATAACTTGAGATTTAGAAGTCTGATTAGAGTGATTTTTGATGTTTTGAAAGATAGAGACATAGTGAAACAACTTTTTAGAAGACAACTTTCCCTAAAAATGATTTGTTCTTAGTCAAAAATGGCCTACAATTTGAGATAGAAAATCTGTCTTTCAGCGATTTTAAGCATCACGGTTACTATGATTTTCATAGTAACCATAAGGCAGTCCAGAATCAAAATGCACCCTACCTCACGGTTACTAAGAATTTCTTAGTAACCTTGTCCACTTTAAAAAGTATAGAACACGATTATTACTTATCCGGTAATGACCGTGATGTACTTTGGCATAGTGCAGACCCGAGAGTGCAAATAGGTCACGGTTACCCTGAATTTGGTAGTAATCGAGACCCTGCCATTTTTTTCTTTAACTTGATTTTAAAGTCTCCAATTGTCATTGAATTATGTCTAAACCTTCCTGAATGCTTTTAGAGTGTTTTAAGAGTCAAAATAAGAGTAAGAAATGATATGCAATGAGTGTAAAGCATAGTGAATTAATAAATTAGAGTTAAACATATACTAAAGTCTTAATGCAAAGAATTTGTATAATAAATGAATATAAATGAATATGAATATGAGTGACATGGTAGCGTAAAATGATTTCATAATCTATTGAATGTGTTAGTGTTATGTTTATAAAAGTGTGCAATAAAATGTACATGTAATGAATGAGAGTGAACATGACAAATTGTAAGTATAATGTTACTAATTGCATGACAATTAATACTTATATTAATATTAATGTTAAGTGTATTTGAAGTTTAAGTGAATAAGTTACTGTTTAGTGGTTTTGTTACATGCTTTAGTTGATGTGTTATTTCTATGAATATAGTGGTATGAAGTGTGATAATTTTGAGTGATTAAAGACTATTTTGTAAGCCTGGATTTCACATAGTAGTGGATAGATAGGCATGCCTATAAAGGGAATAGTGATTGCAGCTGCTAGTGATGTCACCAAAGTGTGTCTAGTGTAGTGTTTCATACCTTTTGGTATCTAGTGAACCGAGACTTTTATGCCTCTAGTGTTTGTACCCGTATCCACCATTTATGAGAATTCAGGCAATGAAAGTGATATGAATATTAAATAGTGATAAGTGTCAAATAATTTAAGTGTTACATGGTCCTTTTTTAGTGTTAGTGTTTTATGATAATGTTAATGCTTGTCAGTGAATATAAAAGTGTAAGTGAAACACTATGTAGTGAATATTAATGAGTACATAACTGTTATTGAGTGTGATTAAATGCATATATTGAATAAGAGTGACATGTTTTTATGTTATATGTATTGGCATGTTATATTGATTGTGTATGCGATTTCAATAAGAAGTCAATTGTACTGTTTACTCCCTACTGAGCCATTGCTCAGCATGGGTGTTTTTCCGTGTAGGTACTCAAGTGTAAGAAGGTGCTTTTGCTAGAGTCAACATCTGCAGGCCACTAGAAGGATAGCGAGTGAAGGAATAATTCTGATAATGTATTTTATATTCGTAAATGTATTATGAAAAAAAATAAAATTGAACATATATGTAATGAACTAAATTGTATTTTTCCTTTAAATGTATGTGTGCCAGTTGTATAAATGTATTTTGTGCAAGTAATTTAATAATAATAAGTATTTTAAATGGTAATAAGAGAGGGCATTACATTGTGGTATCAGAGCAAAGGTTTAGGCGATTCTGGGCAATAAGGTGTTAGTGAATAGATTAGATATGTGTGTCTGTGTAGTGTTGTGGCCATAAAGCAGATGTTATCTTGTTTAGGGTACAGATGGAATTGGATCCTAGTGAAAGTATAGACAATCCAGTGTTAGTGTAAAGATTAATGTAGATGTCTAGCCCCTATGTAAAGTTGTTATGGAAGTGGATTCAGATTGGATATGGTGTTCTGTGTACCTGTCAGAAATTCCTTAACAGTTTGGGTAATTGATTATACATGTTATAGCATGGGATGGGGTAAACATACATGATACATAAAAGCATACATTTGCATCTTAACATTTTCCCCACATTGCATCAGCATTATTTGCAAAGTCATGAAAAGCATCAGATTACATGCAAAGGCCCCAACTGAAAGGGAAACTGACAAGATATACATTGAGTGAAGTGATGATAGGATAGTGAGAAATGAGTCCTGCTACAAAGAGATGAATTTAGATTGAATATAAGCATTATAAAGTATAGAATAAGAGAAACAGGGAGAGATAGTATTGAATAGAATTTAATTATGGTAGAGTTATTGAAATGCAAGTTATGAGATTTGACAAGTGGCACAGGGAGAATTTCGAGGACGATATTCTTTAAGGGGGAGAGAATTGTAATATCCCAAGAGATATATTAGTTCTTAATTGTAAATATATTTGGGGCGTGATCGGAATTAATAAGAAATGTTATTGGCAATTTCATAAAATTGTCAATTTAAGGGTACATGTGCATTGTTATAAAAGTAGTGGGGTTTGATTCAAAGGTTTAAATTTTCTTCATGCCAAATGAAAAAATTGAGGAGAGATGAGGGAGTATGGTGTGAATTTTGCATAGCTTGGCAAGTGGCCCAATGAGGAGAGGACATGTGAAATTCTAGAGAAAGGAAGAAGAGACAAGAATAAAGAGAAAGAAAGAAAAATCTTATTTTTGGAAATTGAGTTGGCCGGCCACCCTTGAAAAGAAACCATTCAGCCATCTTCTCCTCCCTAAAGGCTCATTCCATCAAAGAAAATTCCCAAAATTCAGTCACATAGCTTGGAAAATAGAGAATTTAGTGATATGTTTCTTAAGGTAATAATTGTTCCTCTTGTTTCTCTTATTCTTCTATGAATTTATAGTGATGGGAATTTAATTATTTGAATGGGTGTTTATATGTGAGTGATCTTATGGAAAAGGAAGAGAAAAGTAGAGCAAGAAAAACATGTAGAAGGAAAAGAGAGTTTAAAGGAAGTGATTAGAGCATCAATAAAGGTATGGGAGTTATATTATTGTTTTATATGTTTGTAGTTGAAATAAATTGATATATTTGGTCTAGATGACTATAGTTGATGTTTGAGTGAAAAATTAAATGTATAGTGCATGAGAAAGTTGATTTGTTCCTTAGAAAGAGTTGAAATGAAAATCTATTTTTGGTTCACATGAACCAGTATTAGTAAAACTAGAATAACTCCCTCTATAGAAGTCTGATTGATGTGATTCCAGTTTAAAATAAAATTTAATACTTATATCTACAACCTTTTAGATGAAATCGGGACCTAAATATGTCTCTAGAGTACCCGAAAATGAGCTTGAAGTGGACAGACCCCTGTTGTCCGTCCCAAGTGAGCAGTCTTCGGTTTTTAGTGAATAACTTGATATTTAGAAGTCTTATTTGAAATATTTTTTATGTTTTGAAAGCTAGAGACATAGTGTAACAACTTTGTAGAAGACAACTTTCCCTAAAAATTATTTTTTCTTAGTCAAAAACGGCCTACAAGTTGAGACAGAAAATCTGTCTTTCAGCGATTTTAAGCATCACGGTTACTATGATTTTCATAGTAACAGTTAGGCAGTCCAGAACCAAAATGCACGCTACCTCATAGTTACTAAGAATTTCTTAGTAACTTTGACCACTTTAAAAAGTATAGAACACGGTTATTACTTATCCGGTAATGACCGTGACGTAGTTTGGCGTAGTCCAGACCCGAGAGTGCAAATAGGTGACGGTTACCATGAATTTGGTAGTATTCGTGACCCTGCCCTGTTTTTCTTGAACTTGATTTTAAAGCCTCAAATTGTTATTGAAACATGTATATACCTTCTTAAATGCTTTTAGAGTGTTTTAAGAGTCAAAATAAGAGTAAGAAATGATATGTAATGAGTGTAAAGCATAGTGAATTAATGAAGTAGAGTTAAACATATACTAAAGTCTTAATGCAAAGAATTTGTATAATAAATGAATATAAATGAATATGAATATGAGTGACATGGTAGAGTAAAATGATTTCATAATCTATTGAATGTGTTAGTGTTATGTTTATAAAAGTGTGCAATAAAATGCACATGTAATGAATGAGAGTGAGCATGACAAATTGTAAGTATAATGTTACTAATTGCATGACAATTAATACTTATATTAATATTAATGTTAAGTGTATTTGAAGTTTAAGTGAATAAGTTATTGTTTAGTGGTTTTGTTACATACTTTAGTTGATGTGTTATTTCTATGAATATAGCGGTATGAAGTGTGATAATTTTGAGTGATTAAAGACTATTTTGTAAGCCTGAATTTCACATAGTAGTGGATAGATAGGCATGCCTATAAAGGGAATAGTGATTGCAGCTGCTAGTGATGTCACCAAAGTGTGACTAGTGTAGTGTTTGATACCTTTTGGTATCTAGTGAACCGAGACTTTTATGTCTCTAGTGTTTGTACCCGTATCCACCATTTATGAGAATTCAGGGAATGAAAGTGATCCGAATGTTGAATAGTGATAAGTGTCAAATAATTTAAGTGTTACATGGTCCTTTGTTAGTGTTAGTGTTTTATGATAATGTTAATGCTTATCAGTGAATATTGAAGTGTAAGTGAAAAACTGTATAGTGAATATTAAAGAGTGCATAACTGTTATTGAGTGTGATTAAATGCATATACTGAATAAGAGTGACATGTTATTATGTTATATGTATTGGCATGTTATATTGATTGTGTATGCGACTTCAATAAGAAGTCAATTATACTGTTTACTCCCCACTGAGCCATTGCTCAGCACGGGTGTTTTTCCCGTGTAGGTACTCAAGTGTAAGAAGGTGCTTTTGCTAGAGTCAACATCTGCAGGCCACTAGAAGGATAGCGAGTGAAGGAATAATTCTGATAATGTATTTTATATTCGTAAATGTATTATGAAAAAAAAAATAAAATTGAACATATATGTAATGAACTAAATTGTATTTGTCCTTTAAATGTATGCGTGCCAGTTGTATAAATGTATTTTGTGCAAGTAATTTAATAATAATAAGTATTTTAAATGGTAATAAAAGCGAGCATTACATTGTGGTATCAGAGCAAAGGTTTAGGGGATTCTGGGCAATAAGGTGTTAGTGAATAGATTAGATATATGTGTCTATGTAGTGTTGTGGCCATAAAGCAGATGTTATCTTGTTTAGCGTACAGATGGAATTGGATCCTAGTGAAAGTATAGACAATCCAGTGTTAGTGTAAGGATTAATGTAGATGTCTAGGCCCTATGTAAAGTTGTTATGGAAGTGGATTCAGATTGGATATGGTGTTCTGTGTACCTGTCAGAAATTCCTTAACAGTTTGGGCAATTGATTATACATGTTATAGCATGGGATGGGGTAAACATACATGATACATAAAAGCATACATTTGCATCTTAACATTTTCCCCACATTGCATCAGCATTATTTGCAAAGTCATGAAAAGCATCAGATTACATGCAAAGGCCCCAACTGAAAGGGAAACTGACAGGATATACATTGAGTGAAGTGATGATAGGATAGTGAGAAATGAGTCCTGTTATAAAGAGATGAATTTATATTGAATATAAGCATGATAAAGTATAGAATAAGAGAAAGAGGGAGAGATAGTATTGAATAGAGTTTAATTAAGGTAGAGTTATTGAAATGCAAGTTATGAGGTTTGACAAGTGGCACAGGGAGAATTTTGAGGACGAAATTCTTTAAGGGGGAGAGAATTGTAATATCCCAAGAGATATATTAGTACTTAATTGTAAATATATTTGGGATGTGATCGGAATTAATATGAAATGTTATTGGCAATTTCATAAAATTGTCAATTTAAGGGTACATGTGCATTGTTATAAAAGTAGTGGGGTTTGATTAAAAGGTTAGAATTGAGGAGAGATGAGGGAGTATGGTGTGAATTTTGCATAGCTTGGCAAGTGGCCCAATGAGGAGTGGACATGTGAAATTCTAGAGAAAGGAAGAAGAGACAAGAATAAAGAGAAAGAAAGAAAAATCTGATTTTTGGGAATTGACTTGGCCGGACAACCTTGAAAATAAACCATTTCAGCCATCTTATCCTCCCTGAAGGCTCATTCCATCAAAGAAAATTCCCAAAATTCAGTCACATATCTTGGAAAATAGAGAATTTAGTGATATGTTTCTTAAGGTAATAATTGTTCCTCTTGTTTCTCTTATTCTTCTATGAATTTATAGTGATGGGAATTTAATGATTTGAATGGGTTTTTATATGTGAGTGATCTTATGGAAAAGGAAGAGAAAAGGAGAGCAAGAAAAACATGTAGAAGGAAAAGAGAGTTTAAAGGAAGTGATTAAAGCATCAATAAAGGTATGGGAGTTATATTATTGTTTTATATGTTTGTAGTTGAAATAAATTGCTATATGTGGTCTAGATGATCTATAGTTGATGTTTGAGTGAATATTTCAATGTATAGTGCATGAGAAAGTTGATTTGTGCCTTAGAAAGAGTTGAAATGAAAATCTTTTTTTAGTTCACATGAACTAGTCTTAGTAAAACTGGCATAACGCCCTCTATAGAAGTTTGATTGATGTGATTCCAGTTGGAAATAAAATTTAATACTTATATCTACAACCTTTTAAAAGAAACCGGGACCTAAATCTGTCTCTAGAGTGCCCGAAAAGGAGCTTGAAGTGGACAGACCCCTGCTGTCCGTCCCAAGTGAACAGTCTTCGGTTTTTAGTGATTTTTGATGTTTTGAAAACTAGATACATATTTTAACAACTTTGTAGAAGACAACTTTCCCTAAAAATTATGTTTGCTTAGTCAGAAACGGCCTACAAGTTGAGACAGAAAATCTGTCTTTTAGAGATTTTAAGCATTACGGTTACTATGATTTTCATAGTAACCGTGAGGCAGTCCGGAACCAAAATGCACCCTACCTCACAGTTACTAAGAATTTCTCAGTAACCATGTCCACTTTAAAAAGTATAGAACACGGTTATTACTTATCCGGTAATGATCGTGAGGTAGTTTGGCGTAGTCCAGACCCGAGATTGCAATGAGTGTAAAGCATAGTGAATTAATGAAGTAGTGTTAAACATATACTAAAGTCTTAATGCAAAGAATTTGTATAATAAATGAATATAAATGAATATGAATATGAGTGACATGGTAGAGTAAAATGATTTCATAATCTATTGCATGTGTTAGTGTTATATTTATAAAAGTGTGCAATAAAATGTACATGTAATGAATGAGAGTGAGCATGACAAATTGTAAGTATAATGTTACTAATTGCATGACAATTAATACTTATATTAATATTAATGTTAAGTGTATTTGAAGTTTAAGTGAATAAGTTATTGTTTAGTGGTTTTGTTACATGCTTTAGTTGATGTGTTATTTCTATGAATATAGTGGTATGAAGTGTGATAATTTTGAGTGATTAAAGACTATTTTGTAAGCCTGAATTTCACATAGTAGTGGATAGATAGGCATGCCTATAAAGGGAATAGTGATTGCAGCTGCTAGTGATGTCACCAAAGTGTGTCTAGTGTAGTGTTTGATACCTTTTTGTATCTAGTGAACCGAGACTTTTATGTCTCTAGTGTTTGTAGCCGTATCCACCATTTATGAGAATTCAAGCAATGAAAGTGATCTGAATATTGAATAGTGATAAGTGTCAAATAATTTAAGTGTTACATGGTCCTTTGTTAGTGTTAGTGTTTTATGATAATGTTAGTGCTTTTCAGTGAATATTGAAGTGTAAGTGAAAAAAAATGAATTGCGATTGTTAGTAAGTGTATAAAGGCAGAGTATACAGGCATGCCATGGGTATGCACGGCTGTAATTTCTAGCGGTGCCTCCCACTTGCCCACTTACCTCATAGGGAAACTCATCGCTTTTTGAGTGTACGGGTGTGCCTTTGGTTTACATGGTTGTACACTCCAAAAGATGGCCAACTTGCCTAAAAAGGCAAGATTCTTTGGAGTGCACAGCTGTACGTTCCCTTGTACAAGGTCGTGCATTCCAAAAAAAGGCAAGATTCTTACTTTAAAGCTAAATGATGAATATTCTTTGATAGTACGGGCGCGCAGGCAGTAAATGCGTAATGCACAAGGCCTTTACACACTCCCAATACGACTTTTAAGTTCCCTATTAAGGGTATACTCATCATTTGTCCGCCTAGAGATGCTCAACTGCACAGGCCGGGCTTAGAACATTTGAAGAAAAGCTTTAAGAAAAATAATTTTAATACCACCAAGAGTTTGTCATTCTCGATTCATTATCTTCAGACGAGCAATTTTCCTCATCAGGTAACCCTGACAAAGGCCTCCTCAACACCCAATGCGTACACCTACCTTATGTGTTTAATTATCCCTTGTTAGCCATTTTGAGCTTAATGAGGCATGCTTAATGCGTGCGTGCCATATTTATTTTTCTTATTACGCTTAATTATTAACCATATAGCCTAAAAAGCCTTTATTTTTCCCTCTAGAATTGGATAGGTTAACTTTTGTTTGGTATTTTAAAGGGTGTAGTAAGATAGTTGTGGGATTATTAGCTAAGGTTATAAATAAAGTCAATAAAATAGTGAAAAATTTTACCCTATAAATACCTAATTTTATCATTATATTGCCAGCAATAAAGCTAGTAATGAAAAAATAAATAAATAAATAAATAAATTAGTTTAAAAGAAAGAAATGAAGCTAGCAGTATATGGCAAAATCTTAATTGTGGGGTAGTTACAAGGAAAAGAAATTATGACTTCTAAAAGGGGATGAGTTGTGAATTTAAGAGAATTGCAATAGTTTTTATTCTTAAGGGTACTTTGAATATAAAAGGATAAGCGAGTCTAGCTTAGTGCAATAATTTTTTGAGTTAGTGGGTTGAAATTTTAGAAATGTTAGTCTATCTTGTCATAGAGTGGCTATTCTTTTTTATTATCTATTATCCATTCTTTGATAACCAACACTCTCACCCCATTACAAGCTTTAAAGACCTAAGTGATTCTAAGTTTTTTTGTGAGTTGTTTAGTAGAGGCTTATGGTGTTTCTAGAGTTTCAAGTGTGAAACCATTTATACAGTTAGGTGTACATCCACTTTAAGCTTGATTATGAATTTGCATTGGTGTTGTGATTTTGATAATGCTTGAATTATTTTGGTCTTGCACACACACACAAGGAAACTAGCTGATATTGACTTGCTTGAATTTATTCTAGTTAGAATTTCATTAAGTGCTCTTGTTAATTGCTAAGCTTGGTTTTGAAATGCATTATTCTTGGTTGAAGTTTGGTTATTTTGAGAAGTTGGTTTGTTTTAATTTGCTCAGGGATGAGCAAAGACTAAGTAAGGGGTATTTGATAATTATGAATTATATTATGTTTTAATATGTGTTTAGTGTGTTTATTGTGTTATTTTGGTGTTTATTTATTTAATTTAGTGTTTAAATGTTAAGTTTATTTTATATTGTACTTAATTGCATAAATTGGCATTTTTAGGTATGAAATTGAAGAAAAAGAAAAGTTTTAAGGGCAAAAGAGGAATTTTAGCTTTGAAAGGATTTTTTGAAGACAAAGTTTTGTATGTTTAGTCTAGAAAGCAGCCACTCGATGGAGTGAATTCTCACTCTACCGAGTAGGGCAAGAGGAATAAGGCATGAAGAAAAGCTTCACTTGGTGGAGTGAAATCACACTCTACCGAGTCACTTCAATGGTCAAGGATAATGAAGCCCCACTCGATAGAGTGAAATCTCACTCTGCCGAGTCCAGTTTGTTGAATTAGAATAGAACTCTCACTCTATTGAGTCCAGTTTGTTGAATTGGAATAGGACTCTACTTCTTCTAGTTTGGGAAGCTTTGGCAACCAACTTTCTTCCAATCTTAAGTTATTTAAGTAGCAAAGAACACCAGTTTAATGGGACGAATTTATTTTTATGAATTAAAAGCTTTAGTTTATTTTAATTTTGCATTTAGGGTTTAGAGGCTACAATTGAAGACTCTACAAAGACTTCGAGAGCAATGAAAAAAATTCTAAGTATTTGTATCATTCTTATTTATTTTTCTTCAATTTTAAGATGAACTGTGAGTAGTTCTTTTACTTTTGCTAAAGGATACCTGAATCCTTAAACTCTTATTGTAATGACTTAGTTGTGCTTTCATTCAATACAAGTTGATAATTTCTTAGTTTTGTGCAATTTTGTATCTCATATTATGTTAAGATTGATTGCTAACTTATTTGATTAATAGTTGGTGATTGATTCACATATGATAAGTGATATGCATGATATTTTTTTTAGTTCATTAGTATTGAGGCATGATTGTTTCCCAAATTAAAGGTAATTATGTGTCAATAAAAGTGGATTAAAACTAAGAAAAGTTGAACTAAGAATAGATTGAAATTAAGTTTGCTTGAAAAAGAGTTTAATGGATGCCTAGGAGTTCAAAACTAGGTTGTTATGCTAAGTGTTGAATTATTCTGAACAATAAGGTTTAATATGTAGATTGTTGGTCTGAATAAGCTATCTGGCTTTATATGATTGGTTTTTCCATGATCACTTGTGTTCTTTTTAGCTGAGTCATTGCAATATTAGTTAAGGTGGATAGTTGTTTAACAGAAGTTGTCATTGTTATTGATTCCTTACCAACTTACATTACTTGCTTTGTTTAAGTTTAGAATTCTCTACTTAATTATTTTGGCTTTATTACGTTAGTTGTTTAAGTTACTGTTTTTAGTTTGTTAAATTTTCATCATCAAAAAACTTTGGATTTCTCTTACTCTTTGTACACAGTGTTCATTCTAAAATCTAAAACAAGTTTGCACTTACACAATTTCCCTTAGGTACGATATTTAGGGTCTTAATCTTATTTTTCTATATTACTAGCTAATCTAGTACACTTGCTAGACACCAATCAATACCTCTAATCTCCTATCAGATAGTAGAGGTCACCTATTGTGAGATTTTCCCCTTATAGACATCCAGAAGCATCATCCTTTACCACTCCTCCACCTTATGGGCATCCAAGGGCACCACCTCGACTGTACCCCCACCACATATGCCACCGTCTCCAGTATAGACACCTTCAGTCCTTTCGTCAGATGACATCTCCAAGCAACTAGCAACATTAAAGGACATGCAAAGGACCATACTCATAGCTGTGTAATCCTTATAGGCACTGCCAGTAGTTGTTTAAACATTACAGAAAAAATATAGAGCAGAGCGAACATGTAGGCTGCAGGGTATATATTTGATGAGTGCTTACAAGTGGTTGATGACTCTCTCACTTAGATCAGAGATCAAGGCGCTCACATCGGGAAAGAGGTCCTTAGAGCTAAATAAATAGTGACTAAGACTTACAAGCAGTTGAAGAGGTACATAGGGTACCTAAGGGGAGATTTGATGAGGTACTTAGAGAGCCATTCTCGGGAAGTCCTCCAGGTAGGGTAAGGATTAGAGAGGCTAGTAATCTGATAGCATAGATCTTGCAGCTTTTGATATTAGTGCTGCCAGGCTTTCGATTTGTATTTGAGCAGGCTGGCGAGCAGCCACCTCCAGCACCTCAAGCTATAGCTCCAGTTCGACCTCCCAGGCCACCAGTGTTCAAACCACCATCAAGGCCAACTTATAGCCGAGCATTAGAGCTAGGGCCTTCATAGTGATTTGTTTTTTATTCAGAGAGTTTACTTTATTAAAATTTTTTATGTACATAAAAAAACTCATATTATTTATGCTTTTATGCTTAGAAAATAAATGAATGTGAATGCCATGTAATTAACGAGATAACTTGTAAATAACCATGCCATGACAAAACAAAACAAAACAAAAATAAACAAAAGGAAAGATAATGATAATAACAAGACTAAATAATAGAAACAAGACAAAAAAAAGAAGCCAAATTCAAAATATAGTACATTAACATTTAGTATCTTCCATATCAGGTACTCAAAACCCCACCAAGAGGGCATACGTTTACTTCTTCAAATAATGAGAAATAAAGGCACCCACCTTCACCACTAAGAATTACCCAAATAGGGGTTCATTCACCAGAGCAACTATCACCATCCCTCAGAGTAGGAAAGGCTTCAATTTAAACATATCAAAAGCCATCGGGCTAATGTTGAAAACAAAGACTAATTCACAAAGGATAGCAAGAGATATGCTGGAATATATTCATGCATCTCACTGACTCATTACACTTGCATATTTACCAGAACAACTTTAAGCATTTCAGTGATTCCCCAATAGATAGAAATATTTGCTAGCAACATCCTTAGCGAAGCATTACTTCAGAAGAAATCAACCAAATCTCTCAAAAAGAACAACCAATAGGTTAGCTAATGAATTACACCCATCAAACATTACTCCAATCATCTCATTTGATGTTACAGGATGATCCTAATAGGGATCAAAGCATGACATATCATTATGACGCTGTATGTCGACAAATTGGCTCTAGTCATGAAGTCCTTCAGCAATTTGATTCTGCATGCCCTAGGCATTAATCAAATGCAACCAAGTCAACCTAATTCTGCATGCCCCAAGCACTAATAAGGGAAGACCTTTGTACTTGTCGCAATTCTGCATGCCCCAGGCACTAATTAGATAAGTGGAGACTTGCCACCTTTAATAGAGTTGGTCTCAAGCCATCTCAATTCTACATGCCCCACGCATTAGTCAAATGCATTCAAATATCCTGATTCTACATGCCCCAGGTGCTAATTAGAGTTAATTAATCTGTCCCGATTTTGCATGCCCCAGGCGCTAATGTTAAATATCCAAATTTAGGGTTAATATGTCAACATGATGACGATAACTACCTGACCAAGAGACTCACTACCTTAAAAGGTACGTGTTGTAATCAACTAAGAGATGCATTGCCTCAAAAGGTACGTGTTTTAGTCAAACAAGAGATTTGCTACCTCAAGTACATGCCTTTTTCCTTATACTCTAAATTTTGGCTCACTTTGGTACCAGTGCATCAGCTCTACAAAATTGGGGGCAGTTGTAGACACTGTGACCTGAGGCAATCTAGATTAAGGTTACCCGATGATGCAAAAATAGTATATTGCTGATCGCAAGTCTAGATCTTGAAGCTCTGATTGTAAATTTCTCATTTCCTCCTATATATTTTTCATGATTTTCTAAACTTTTTCAAATATTTCCAAGTGTTTCAGCAAAATATGCAAAAAAAAAATCCCTAATTTGGACTTCCACTAGTGACAGATGGCCTGGATGCCTGTTTGTGGGCCTCTCTCTCCTATGCGGGATATTTGGGAAAAACCAGGGTTTGGTGATGAGGGACGGCAACCCCTCATTAAGGGATGTCCATCTATGGATCAAAACCCAGATTTTTCCACTTTTTTTTGGTTTTCAAAAAATGGAAGTTTATCTTTAAAATATTTATTCTGGATTTAAGGGATTTTTATCTTTAAATTTGAGGATTTTGAGTTTGAATTAGATTAAAACTCTTCCTTAGGTTGAAGAGTATAAAAACTAAAATCTAGGGTTTTCAAAGAAGGAGGAATCATTATTTTGGAGAGCCACCATTAAAGAAGAAGAAAATTAATTTCTTTCTCTCTCTAAGGTATTTTACTCTAGCAATTCTTGTTCAAACACACACTCATTCAAAATGAATTTCATACTTTCTTTTAAGAATCAAGGAGCATGATTCAGAATAGAGATCTGGACTATAGAATTCATAAAGTCAGAATATCTCCTGACTTTCTCTCTTTACAATTTTATTCACATGTTCACATGATTATTTAGTATTAATTTAATTCTTTTTAATTGCTATATCTGAATAATATGCATGTTTTATTAAAGTAGGATTCATTTTTGATTCATCTAATATGCTAGAGGCATGGTAGATTTATTGAGGTTCCTCCATTTTTGTGTATGCAAAGCTTTTTCCTTTATTTGTGAACTCTGTAATCTTATAATTTTTAATGTATTTAATGCATTATTATGTATCTGTAACATGTTTTAACATTATTTAATGTTTAAATATTGCACCTTTAGGGCTAGAAACTCATTTGTATGATATTCTACATTTTTTCCATTTTTCTGTACTTTCTATTTTGTTCCAGGGGTGACGAACGGAAAGATGAATCAGCGGATGGCCATCTATCACTCAATGGATGGGATATTGCCGGTCCATCCTTCTGTCACATCCCTCGCTCTTTTGTGGCCATCTATGAGTATTCTTTGATACATTTTTCATACATTTTAGGTTTTTTATATATATTTTTGCACCATTTATTTGTCTATTATAATATTCATGCATTATTTGATTTTTTTTTTTTTTGCTTTTGTACAATATAATCATATACTTGAATCTATTTCTACTTGTGTACATAATTTTGTGATTTTTTATTTTAAATACTAATTAGTTTGTTTTGTGTGATTTTTTAAGTAATTGATGCATTTATGGTTTCAGAGGAATTATAGTTTTTTTGCATGGGAAGTCGTGCTTTCACACTGGTCACCATCTCCACTCCTTGGTGGTATTGATTATTCTATTTTAGTTATTTATTATAGTTCATTTATTTATTTAGTTTTTTTTTTGTTATTATTTAATGCTTTATTTTTGGATATATTATTTTTCAGGATTGTAATAGTTAGTAAAAAAGGATTTTTCAAGCACTTTAAAATAGAAGACACTTAAAGCATTTTCTAGCAAACAAATTGGATTTTTTTAACAAAACATATACCAATATCCAATTTTTTAACCCAAATCCACATAATGTGATAAGTGCCTTTTTTGTAAAAATGCATGAGGAAGACAATGCTTCCAAATTAAATTGATAGCCTATTTTATGTATGTATATTGATCTTACATTGAATTATTCTTTGGGATAATTTGCCTTTATAGTAATTAAGTAGGTTTATTTTATTGTCTTTACTGCCTCATTTAGTTGAATGGGGTGTTTACTCAATTCTATCATAAAATGCATTGTGTGAGAGAGGAGAGGGGGTTAATTTTAAAACTCAATTATAAATCGACACCTGATCAGAATGCCTAATAAGAGGGATATCCCAAATACCAGTCTCTATTTGGGCATCAAAATAAGGTTGAGATTTAATTTTCAATGTCCTATTGGGTGGTAACTCCATAACACCTGCCTCTTTGAGCCTACTAGTAAATGCCTTTATAGGTTGACCATCAGCAATAATTAGGACTCAATTCTTTTTATTGCAAAACAACCATTTTATGATTAAAAGCAATCCTCCTCTAGTCTTGGGCCATAAAAGCGGGCCTTTGAGAGAAAACCGGCTAGCTCCGGTGCACGTCACAATGGGAATTCTAGAAACATAACTAAAATGGGTGTCTATCATGACAGACAACTATCCCTCATATGATTCCCTAGAAATCATAAAAATGCTCTTCATTTGACCTGGACAGAAGGAAAGTGGCCACAGATGACCATCCCTCATATGATAGATGACCATCTATCATGGCTTGTAACACCCAAAAATTTCACCTAACATACATATTACATTTTAGAGCATGAACAACAACCCTAAGACAATTTTTAGTGTTATTACAGTAGTATAGTATAGAAAAATTCATAAGTGCTTAAGTGTTAAACATACTTAGCCTAGAGTAATACCAAGATGGGTGACCTGGCGAGAAGTGGTACTTAACCATTACATGAGAAAATATATATTAAATGGAGTTTATTGGTATAATTTGATAAAAATTTGAGCCTAAATAGGTCCCCAAAACAGACAATGAAGGATTTTTCAAGTACTATAGAAAGGTTGACCGTAAGTTCGATTGGCATCTAAAATATTTCATAGACCTCTAAAAATTATTCTGATTTTATAAAATTATCATAAATAGCATAAATGTAATGTTGGAGAGAAAATAATTTTTATAACAGTTTTAAATTTTTAAGTTTCAGACCAACTAATTTTTTTGCCCAAGTTGAAAATATATCAAAATGATATCGGAATGACTTGAAATTTTAACAAATCCCTCTTACATATGTTTTTGCACTTGGAAAAAATATCAGAGTATTCTAATAAAGGGAACACCAGTTTCTGAAAAATGGTAAAAAATCAAGGTTAATTTAATTAGTGGGGTTAAATGCCATTTTTAATTTTTTTCAAGGGTATAAATGTCATCATTAATTAGATTAGGATCACTTGAAACTTGAAATTGAGCAAGGGAAATAGAAGAGAAATTAATGGGGCAAAAAGTGGTTTATTTAAGTGAAAGTGGGCCAATTAGTTAGACCAAAGTGGTTGGACCTAATTTGGACCAATTGACATGGGTATTTAAGATCAAAAAATTATATTTCCCTAGAAGACTTAGCAATATTCTCCCCCATTCTAGTAGCCCTTTTTCTTCCTCCATTTCTCCATTTTTCTTATATTTTCTCTAACCTGATTCTACCAAAAACCTACCAAATTTCATGTCTTAAATAATTATAAAGCCCTAAATTCATCTATGGGCATCCCAAGGATCAATTTTGAGTGAGAAGTGAAATAAATTGTGAAGAGAAAGGTTGGAGCAAAAATTAATTATACTTTGAATTATGGATAGAGAAAATTTCAAGAAATAACTCAAGAAAGATTCGGCAAAAGTGGGTTTTCAAAGGAATCAAGTGGAATCAAAAGGAAAAATTGGAGGAAATGATGAAAAGGAAGAGAAATCATAGAGAAAGCTTAAAAATAAGGTATGTGGATACTCAAACTAATTTATTTCATGTGTTTAAGATTATATAAGTTATGAATTTTTTCAATGAGTTGAATAAAAATTTAATTAATGGTACATAAATAAAATTAGATGTGAAATAATAATACTAGTATGAGAAATTGCATGAATTTATGGTTAAAGATGAGAAAGTAGCTTAGGGAGGCAATATATCACTTTAATAAAAAAAATAAGTAATGTGAGTATTAAATCAAATGAATAATAAATTAATGAAATTAAATGTTGGATAATGGGATATTTGATGTCAAATACAAGAAACTACAACTAGGAATCACATGTTAGTTATACAACCTATTATGTTTCATATGAGTAAATTAAGTAAATATTAGTTAATTTTGAATTAATGATAGATTAATGTAATTGAAGGAACAAGAATAAGATATGTGATGTTAAATGTTAGAAAATATGTTTAGAAAGGATATGTTAGTTATGGAACTCATTATGTTAGGAAATGAAATTAAGGTTTAATACATAATTAAATTAAATCAAGGTTAGAATTATGATTAATATGCATGAAAAACATGTTGAGAATGTGTTAGATGTATTAAATAAATTTATACACACATGTTCTAATAGTGATTAAATAGTACCTTATATTATATAACATGATAAGTTGATGATTATTGGTATATTAAGTATAAAATATGTAATACCGTGATGAATAAGCAAACCATGAATAATTAGAGCATAAAATAACATGTGGACATAATGTCAGTTATATGAACATAATGATACTTATATTGAAATAGATGTATGTCCACATATAAATACATAAAATGATCTTAGGAATATATATGACATGAGAAAGAATGAGAAAACACCTAATACGTAAGAGTTCATAATGAGGCCAAATAGTATACCTAAGAAAAATGGCATATTTTCATCAAGTTTGAGTGTTATTCACCATATTTGTTATGAATTCACATGTAATAATGATGAATGGATGAGAATTGAAAAGGCATATCACGTGTACATAGCTTGTACATAATGATGTTCATTTATTTATAAAATGGTTATTAGTGATAATTGAATGTGTATCTTTATGTAAAGGTGTGGAATGATCATAAAAACATATAAGATATTATAATGTGTGAGAAACCATCAAGTGTGCTTGTGTACATATGGTGGCCGAATGGAGTGTACTATGGTCATCACATAATTTCATCATGTTTAAGTGATATTATACATGTTAGTATAAAAATGAGCATGATAGGTGTAAATGTGTGAGAAATGAACATATGACAATGTGGGTATAATGTGAAATGCATAGAAAGCTATGTAAACACATGACATAAAGTGAAATAAAATGCATTAGATATTCAATTGAGGAGTTGATCACCCCAAGTGATCCCTCAATAGATTATGGGGTAGTTAGGTCACCCTAAGTGGCCTCCCCAATTCATTCACTATCATTAAAACCCTCGCCCTACATAACGAGTTTGAGGATTTTCACTGAGCACTATTAAGGGAAAAATTGCAAATATGTAAGAAAATATGGCCTAAATGGTAAATTATACCCAAAAGATGTCATATATAAGATTAGTTAACAAATAAAATGAAAATTTTGATAAAGATAGCATAACGGGGTAAAAATGTAATTACACGAGAAATCGAGGGGAAAACCATAAATTTGCATTAAAAATATGGTTAAAGAAGTTAAATTTGTCAAATAAGTAAATGAGGGCAAATTTGTAATTAATGAAAGTTTTAGGGATCAAAACGTAATTTACCACTTCATGAGTAAGCATGGGGACTAAAACATAAATTTTACACTTAGATGGAATAAAAATCAAATGAAGTTAAAAGGGTCAAAATTGGAGTCAAACAAAATCAATATGATGAATAAGGAAAGTTTAGAGACCTAATGGTAAACTGCCATTTAAGTAAAAATAATATTAGAAAAATAAGAAAAAAAAAAGAAAGGAAGGACTAAATGGTAATTTAAAGCATTCAAATAATAAATTTTAAATAAATTAACAATAAACAACAATTAAGGGTAAAATGGTAATTTTACACATATTAGATAAAATTTTGTGTAGTTATATCCACCACTAGGCAACAATATTGCTTAACACGTAGTTTGTTTGATTATGCGTAGGGATAAGTAACCGAAGACTTGACAAAAGGGAAGTAAAGTGGCATGTATATGTATCACTTTTGGGGATATGAAATTTAAATTTAGACATGCTGTGTATTAGACTTTTGAAAATGTATTTATATTACGATATGTAATGACTGTTAGATAACAACAAACTTATGTTATATTAGCTGTGTGGATGATGATTAAGTAGCTATGTCGTTATGATGCCTTGTGACTCATATTAGAAGTGCTATGTTTATCTTTTGGGAGTGTTGTTTAACTATTTGCAGGTTTGGGGTAGCACAGTTTACAAGCTTTCATGCTGCTAAAATTTTTACCAAATAAATAGTAACCTACAATGCAAAAATGAATTTAGAATTCAAAAGCTAAATTAAGTTATTAGCCCATAATATAAGAAAATGTAACCATATAACATCATCAACGATAACCCATAGTTTATGGATTTATAAGTAAACTTAGGGTGTCACATGAATAAATGCCAAATTCATGGTTTTTGATACTCTTTTGTTAAAACCTCCAAAAACACTTAGAAAACCACAAAATTATATGAAGAATTATGAAAAATCAAGGTCGGAGTTTCGAGATTCATTTTCTTTATCAGAAATATATTATTTCCTTATCATCGAGTAAAATTGATCTAAGATGTCTTGGGTCATGATGTCTACAACATCCTGGCCAACTAGTAGCTAAAGGGCTATGGTAAACTGTCTCCTTGTCAGGCTAAAAGGTCTATCGAGAACTCAAAAAGTAATGACCCCCTATTTCATATCTAGTCATTGAAATCCATGGTGCTGGAATGTGGCCAAAAACTGTCTGAACATCTCAGGGTATGTGGCAAAGGCAGGAGTGTAGAACTCGAGCCAACTAGCACGCTCTAACAAGTCTTGAGCCTCATGCCAAATACCCATGCTCTGGAGGAAATGTTGGCTCATAAACCAACTCGGCTGGACAAGCATGTCACTCAAGGCTCTATATATCAGAGCCTGTCTGTCTATCATCCTTGCTGGCGGTTGTCCAGCTGTGGCAGTGCCTGTGTATGTTTGCGGAGAGGCATTTGCACAAACATGAAATATTAATTAATTTATTTTGTCATATTATGTTACGATGTAATCATTCAAGCATTTGAGGAGTAGCGGTTGAATTAAATGTACATAAAGCGACTAAGATTCTAAGAGCTAAACATTAATGAAAATGAAGTGTATATTTGTTATGACCAATTAAATTCAGCGATTTTAATTTTTGGCATGTTTTGCGCAAATTTCAGCAGTGTGCCGGTTGAATATTCACCAAGCTAGCCTACATGGAAAAACATGCAAACAGACCAAAAATTTAAACTGAGATTCAAGTCATCCCACTAATGGGTATCAACATGCCATGCGCAAAAATAATACACAAATAATGACACCGGTGACAATTTAAATAAATAAAATTAATGAAAAACAGGCAGCATAAGGGCTAAATATTCTTTAGGCCCCATGCAAAGCAATTCAATTTGCACAACATCGGCAATATTTATCATTACAGGCGATCATGCAAATATGAAAAAAACAATTCATAGATATTAATTTATTCCTTTTTTACATTTATCATTATTTTATTTATTACTCATTATTATTTTTATTTTCATTTTCATTTCATCATTTTTTATACTACCTATTTGTACATCCCCTTTCTCATCCTATTATTTGATTTCTATTATTTTTATATTCATGATTATACTATACTATTTGTTATTATCTTACACTTTAACATGTTGTTACCAATTGCAAGCTTTCTCTTTTTTTTTTTTGTTCTTCTTTTTTCTACATGTGTTCTATGCAACATCACTCATAAAAACAAAACAAGTCAACAGTAAATAACAACCAAAAATTGAAGTAGCAAATTTAAATGTCCTTACTAACTAACCAGTTGGTCTCTTCTTCTTTTCAATTTTTTTTTTTGGTTGTTTGCTTCTGCTTTTTCTTTTTCTTCTTTTACTTAGTTAATAAATTAGTTCCTTAAATTTTAGGCTTACATCTTATAGAAGTGCATTAAGGCAGAACTAAGTCAAATGACAACAAAGTACAACAAGGCAGTGTTTAAAAATTCAACAAATTGCCAAAATGATAGCATCAAATTCAACCAAAACATCTCATAAAAGCATAACCCTCAAGCAATAACCAAAATAGAGTGACAAGAGCTATAAAATTAAAAATGCCAACCTTTGAGCTTTAATGGAAAAATGAAAAATACTTGACGAAACTCGACGAAATTGGTTCCAGGAGATGCGCACCAACCGCGATCGATTCAGCAAAGACAGCGTGTGAAATGGAGCAAAATCAAGAGAGATATATGCAAAAAATTGAGAGTAAAAGGCATGACTCGAGGTTGCTCAAAGGGAAAGAAAGAAAGAGAGAGTAGGTGGGGAAGAAAGAGAAAACAAGCATACAATTAAGTGAAATTTCGCAAGCCACAAGCTCAAAGGCATGACTCGCCCAGCAAGTCACAAGCTTAAGCTGTGACTCACGAAGAAAAAAGGCCAAAAACAGATAAATTTGAATGAGTCACGGGCTTGAGCCGTGACCCACCCAGAAAAGAGGTTGAAAGGTCAGTGGCAGACGTGGCACCTGATAAATGCATTTAATCATCATTAATTACCTTTGATTTTGAAATTCAAGTAAATAATTACTCCTAAGAAAGTACTATTTGATGTTTATTTATATTATTGCCAATTAATTAACAAAATTATTATTATTTAATTGTAAGTTTTCTTTTATTTATCATTAGCAATGTATTATTTTTTTTAATATTTTTTCCACTTATTTATTATAATTTTTTATTATAATACCACTTGAATTATGTAGCTTACTTTAGCTTTGTACGAGCTCTATGATCTTTTTCTGCAAAACTCACAAAAACCTGTGAAATACATGCATGAAGTGCATGTCCCATGCAAAGTGAGCACCTAAATGGTTTAAGGGCGAGTCATGGCCTAAGGGTGTGACTCACCAAGTGAGTCAACGGAGTGACTCGTTTCTTGCCCTATAAATACAGCTTGAAACTCTCCGTTTGATGCACTGAATTCTTAGAATGGCCTCCTATTCCAAAGTAACTTCCTTTTTCCTTGCATTTTTTAAATCCATTTATTTATTATTTTAGACATATTTTTTTCTTGTTTTTTCTTCTTTTTCTATTGCTATTATTTCTTTTTCTTTTTCTTTTCCTCATTATTATTATTATTATTATTATTATTATTATTATTATTATTATTATTATTATTATTAATTTTTCCCTTTATTTATCATTTATTATATTACTATAATGCTATTTATTATTTTTTACTTATTATTATTATTATTATTATTATTATTATTATTATTATTATTATTATTATTATTATTATTATTATTATTATTATACATTTCGCCTACATATGTTATAAACATATTTTTATCATTTATTTGTTATGTTTACATTATCTTTTTCCTTTTATACAACTTGCTACTTTGTCATGATCACACCCTTTCTCAACAAGTTACACAGGCTACTCGATGCCCCCAGGACCTAGAAAAACCCTAATTTGGTTTTGTATTGTAATCTGAAATTTTTAAGAAGGGTTCAACTTGACACGAGCCTTTTATTGGCCGCTTCCCAATACTGGGATCCCCAATTCCATAGTGTTAGGTTTACCCATCAGAAGCTATGCCCCTTGGCTAAGGAATTATCTATAATTGTCAGTAAAAACTTTGCCATCGGGACTCTATCTTGCATCCCAAACTATGTGCAAAATTACACAAGGGATACAACCCAAGCTTTAGGAATTTTGCTGTCGGCGGTTATCAGACTGGTGCCTTAAAGCGATCCTATTTTTTGGAAAATTTGGTCAATGCCTTGGATGACTTCTCTGACATGCCCACCTTCCATACTGGTGTTATTCTACTGATTGTCTCGCCCGATATTTAACATTGAATGCAAAGGGTTTGATTGGAAACTACAGACTATTCAGCACTGTTGAAGGCATTTATAATGGACTAACGCTCTTTCCTTTGATCATATTGGAGACTATCCTTGACTTGAATGCAATTTACACCAATGCTACTACTTTTGTAAGGCCCCAACATAGGTCCTAGGAGATTATGCCTGTTTAAAATGGTAATTTATCATTAATAATGTGAGATTAATTGTTGAATTTCAAGTTAGGGCCTAAAGGGATAAATTGGTAATTTTTTTATTATGTTATACATGTGTATAATTACAACATAAGAGTAATTAAGGGTGTAATTGAAATTAAAAGGGAAATTAAGGGCAAAATTTAAAATGGAAAAATTGGAGGGAGCTAAGTGTGATTTTTCCTTTCCCATTTAGTATTTGGATTTTCATGAGAGAATAAGAGTAGTGGAGGTATTTAAGGTGTCTTGGTCGGCCACCCAAAGGAGAATAGGCAGACATTCACTCACTCTCTCTAAAAACCAGACATTTTGTCTCTAATTTCTCTCTGAATTCTACTAGGGAAAAGATAAAGATAGGGTTTTGATATTGGTATCTCCAAGGTAACGAGTTCTTCTTCTTCTTTACTTAATTGATGGAATTAAGGGAGAGTTATACAGTTGGGTATTTATAAATATAATGATTCTCTATAGAAGGTGAAGATTGTAAGAGCAATGGAAAGGAGATAATAAAAGATTGAAGGAGGAATTTTGGACTTGATTAAGAGGTATGAAAACTATGGACAATTATTGGGTTGCATGTATGTGTGATTCTACTAAATTGAAATGAAATTATAGCTAAGATAAGAAGATTAAACTACAAATTTTGAATGTGTTAATTTCTAGGTTTAATTAAGTAAGTCCAAAAGCCAAAAGAACAAAAATTGAGATAATTAGGGTTTAGGTTTTTTAATTATTTTTGATCGTTCTGTCTATTAAAAATAGCAAATAAAGCCTAAAAATTATCAAAAATTACATAAGTTCCTAAAATAATATGTAGATTATTTTGGTAATAAAAAGTAAATTTTTTGGTAACACTGATAATTTTGAATCGGATCGATAAAATTGAATCGAACCCGAAATGAACTCCGATTGGGCCAAAACTTTAAGTATAGACTACTTTTAATATGATATAAATAATGGAATCAAATTTAAAGTGATTTGAAGTTGGGAAGTGGAAAAAATTAATTAGTGTCATTTATCGGGTAATTATCGGGCTTAGACAAATTAATTGTCCAAGCCCAATTAAAACCCAGCCCATGGCCCATTTGAATGCCATATAAAAGAGCTTCTTCTCCAGAGATTTCCAGCAAAAAAATCATCTCCCTCCTTCAACTTCTTTGGTGGCCGAAACACACCATCTCCACTTTTTTTCTCTTTTTCTTTCATTTCTCTCCCAAATTTCATCAAATCAAAGCTTAATAAAGTGATTTCAGCCTCTCTAAAGTACCCTATCCACCTCTAATCTTTGATTCAATGAAAGGAATCAAAGGAAATTAAGGGTTAAAGTTTAGTTGTCAAAGTTAGGTAAGTGAAATACTTGATTTCAATTTAGTTTTTAGGTCCCTACTACTAGTTTTAGGTGCCTAGAGTTCATTTTTATTGTTAATTTTAGAATTTGAAGTCAAAATATAAGAGTTTATATTGATGCTAAATTCGGCCAATGAAGGAATTCAAGAGGAGGAGCTTATCTCTAAGGCCAAAGGCAAAACAAATGAAGCCTATGAAAGGAAAAGTACAAGAAAAAGGTTTGTGACTAAATAATCCTTTTATTTTCCTATTATTTATGTGAATTTCCTTTAGGTTTCTTAAGAAAATTTCAATATAATAAAGTATAATTGAAATTAGTGTTATATTCATGTAATAGGAACTTAATTATGCTTATAATGTTCATGTAATAGGAACTTAATTATGCTTATAAGAAATGTTAAATGAATTAAAACAATATAATAAGGAGTTGTTCTACTTATGGCCAAATGAAAAGGTAAGGGAAATCTATGACTTCTTAAGCTATTTTAATGTATTTTAAGCTTTTAATGATAATACTAATGAATATTGATATCCATAAATTTTTATAGAATATATGAAAATTAAATGAATATTTTTGAAATAAATTTTAGTTAGATATTAATTGAAAAATGTGAAATTATGATACATTATTGCATAATTTATTGATTAAATGGTAAATTATTGTGAAATAATTCACAGACTGTGCAAAGGAGATTGACTGTAAACGTAATGCATTGGTACAGTATTGACAAGTAATGAAAAGTAATGAAATGAATGAGAAATTGAATAATAAAATAAAAATTAAGGAAATATGTGCCCTTAGAAAGAGTCAGGCAGTAAAACCTAGTATATTCTAAGACACCAGAGGAACATGATAAGCATCTGCAAATTATTCTACAGACTCTGAGAGAAAAACAACTGTATGCCAAATTCAGTAAATGTGACTTCTGGCTAAATGAAGTATCTTTCTTAGGTCATGTGATTTCTGCGGAAGGTATTAAGGTGGATCCTTCAAAGATTGAAGCAATTCTTCAGTGAAAGCCACCCAAGAATGTGACTGAAAATAGAAGTTTTCTGGCATTAGCCGGATATTATAGTAGGTTCATAAAAGGTTTCTCCACTATTGCGGTTTCACTGACTTGACTATTACAGAAGAACACCAAGTTTGTGTGGACTGACAGGTGTCAAGAGTGCTTTGAGAAACTTAAAAGTATGCTGACAGAAGCTCTTATCCTCACTCAACCCGAGCCGGGTAAGGATTTTGTGATTTATAATGATGCCTCCTGAAATGGGCTAGGCTGCGTTTTGATATAGGAAGGCAAGGTGATTGCTTATGCCTCCCGACAGCTCAAAACTCATGAGAAGAATTATCCTACTTATGGTTTGGAGCTAGCAGCTATTTTTTTCGCACTGAAGATATGGAGGCACTATCTGTATGGAGAGAAATGTTTATTTATATTGATCACAAGAGTCTGAAGTATTTACTCACTCAGAAAGAGCTTAACCTCAGGCAGAGACGCTGGTTGGAGTTGATTAAAGATTATGATTATTTTATCGACCACCATCCAGGAAAGGCTAACGTGGTGGCTGATGCACTTAGTAGAAAATTCATGACAAGTAATGTAAATGTCTTCAAATGAATTGATATAAGTGATTGATACGTGTAATTGATTAACAGTATTGTTTGCAGCTCTTCGAGCTTTGAATATTAGTTTGAGTCTGGCATCAGATGGAGCTTTACTAGCAAAAATTTAACTAAAACCAGACTTTATGTATCAAGTGAAAATGGCTCAGAAAGAGGATGATCGACTGAAAACCATTATGAATAAGTTAAAGGATGGCAATGAAGGAGACTATTCTTTGAATGAAGATGGAAGCCTTTGCTACAAGAAAAGACTGTGTTTCGGATCAGGAAGAACTGAAGAAGAATATCCTTATAGAGGCACACCATAGTAGTTACGTTATGTATCCTGGAGGTAACAAGATGTATCAGGATTTGAAATCTTATTGCTGGTGGCCCAGAATGAAGCGAGATGTGCAGAGTTTGTGAGTAGATGTCTGATATGTCAGCAAGTAAAAGCTGAGCACCAGGTTCCTTCTGGACTACTTCATCCTATTTTGATACCAGAGTGAAAATTGGACAGGGTCACTATGGATTTTGTCACAGGATTACCTGTTACTCAGAGGAAGCATGATGCTATATGGGTGATTATTGATCAACTCACCAAATCTTCTCATTTCTTGCCAGTTCGGATGGATTATCCTTTGACCAGATTGGCAAAAATTTATATTAATGAGATAGTAATGCTTCATGGAGTACCATCATCCATCATTTCAGATAGGGATTCTAGGTTCACTTTCCATTTCTGAAAAAGTCTATAAGAAGCTCTGGGTACAAAGCTCCATTTTAGTACAGCATTTCACCCCCAGATAGATGGTCAGTCAGAGCGGGTGATTCAGATTTTGGAAGACATGCTACGATGCTGTGTACTAGAGTTTGGTAGCAGTTAGGAAAATTTTATCTCTTACAGAATTTCCCTACAACAACAGCTATTAATCCAGTATAAAGATGGCTCTTTTTGAGGCTTTATATGGGAGAAAATGCAAGACTCCTCTATGTTGGATTGAGTTAAATGAAAAGAAATTGATAGGATATGATTTAATTCATGATTCAGAAGAAAAAGTATAAATTATCAAAGGCAGATTGAAAGAAGCCATAGATCAACAGAAATCTTATGCAGATCTGAAGAGAAAAGATATAGAGTTTTAGGTGAAGATAAAATTTTCTTGAAAGTAACTCCATGGAAGAAAATTTTGAGATTTGGCAAGAAAGGAAAGTTAAGTCTGAGGTTTATTGGCCCTTATAAGATACTTCAGCGAGTAGGTCCATTAGCTTATCAATTGAAGCTACATTCAGAGTTAGAAAAGATCCACAATGTATTCCATGTGTCAATGCTCAAAAGGTATAGACCTGACCCTAGCCATGTTATTACACCAGCGGATATTCAGGTGCAGCACGATATGACTTATGAGGAAAGACCGGTAATAATTCTGGCTAGGGAGATTAAACAGCTAAGAAATAAACAGGTTCCACTAGTGAAGGTCTTATGGCACCATCACAATGTGGAGGAAGCTACCTGGGAACCAGAAGCGACCATGAGACAACAATATCCTCTACTTTTCAAATCATATAAATTTCGAGGACAAAATTTATTTTTATTAGGGGAGAATTGTAATGGCCTTAACGTCAGGCTAATCGTGAATAGTACTTTTCAACAGTGAATAGTATTTTCGGGCTGAAAAATTACCTTCGAAAGTGAAAAATATTTTTATTGGACTACTGGAAAGTATTAGTCATGTGTAGTTCGGGATTGAAATTTGAAGTGAATTTGAGGTCAAATAGACCTTTAAAAGCCAAAAGAACAAAAATCGAGATAATTAGGGTTTAGGATTTTTAATTGATTTTTTATCATTCTGGCTATTAAAAATAGCAAATGAAGCCTAAAAATTATCAAAAATTACATAAGTTCCTAAAATAATATGTAGATTATTTTGGTAAAAAAAATAAATTTTTTGGTAACACCGGTAATTTTGAATCGGACCGATAAAATTTAATCGGACTCGAAACGAACTCCGATTGAACTAAAACTTTAAGTATAGCCTATTTTTAATATGATATGAATAATGGAATCAAATTAGAAGTTGGAAAGTGGAAAAAATTAATTAGTGCCATTTATCGGGTAATTATCGGGCTTAGATAAATTAATTTTCCAAGCCCTATTAAAACCCAGTCCATGGCCCATTTGAAGGCCATATAAAAGAGCTTCTTCTCCAAAGATTTCTAGTAAAAAACTCATCTCCCTCCTTCAACTTCTTTGGTGGCCGAAACACACTATCTCCATTTTCTTCTCTTTTTCTTTCATTTCTTTCCCAAATTTCATCAAATCAAAGCTTAAGAAAGTGGTTTAAGCCTCTCTAAAGTACCCTAGCCACCTCTGATCTTTGATTCAAGGAAGGAAATCAAAGAAAATCAAGGATTAAAGTTTAGTTGTCAAAGTTAGGTAAGTGAAATACTTGATTTTAATTTGGTTTTTAAGAGCCTACTACTAGTTTTAGGTGCCTAGAGTTCATTTTTGTTGTTAATTTTAGCATTTGAAGTCAAAATATAAGAGTTTATATTGATGCTAAATTCGGCCATCGAAGGAATTCAAGAGGAGGAGTTTATCTCTAAGGCCAAAGGCAAAAAAAATGAAGCCTAGGAAAGGAAAAGTACAAGAAAAAGGTTTGTGACTAAATAATCCTTTTATTTTCCTATTATTTATATGAATTTCATTTAGGTTTCTTAAGAAAATTTTAATATAATAAAGTATAATTGAAATTAGTGTTATATTCATGTAATAGGAACTTAATTATGCTTATAAGAAATGTTAAATGAATTAAAACAATATGATAAGGAGTTGTTCTACTTATGGACAAATGAAAAGGTAAGGGAAATCTATGACTTCTTAAGCTATTTTAATGTATTTTAGCTTTCTAATGATAATACTAATGAATATTGATGTCCATGAATTTTTATAGAATATATGAAAATTAAATGAATATTTTTGAAATAAATTTTAGTTAGATATTAATTGAAAAATGTAAAATTATGATACATTATTGCATAATTTATTGATTAAATGGTAAATTATTGTGAAATAATTCACAGACTGTGTAAAGAAGATTGATTGTAAATGTAATGCACTGGTACAGTACTGACAAGTAATGAAAAGTAATGAAAAGAATGAGAAATTGAAAAATAAAATAAAAATTAAGTAAATATGTGCCCTTAGAAAGAGTCAGGCAGTAAAACCTAGTTCAGGATATAATTGGTTGATCATAGGGATACCTGTACCGTGGTATAAGTCATGGCGACTTGCTTTACTATGGTTGGATCATTGATCTTCATAGTACCTATCATACGTACTGTTATATGATGATATGTTATATGAGGGATGATTTTTGGAGGTCATTTCTCATTCTGTTGTGGCCTTGTGGGGTCCACATCCCGCATATCCAGTCTAAGAGTTTTCTGACGGGTCTGTACTAGGGGCATAATGATAAGAAAATGTATAAAAGTGTAAAAAGAAAGTTAAAATTGAAGTTTAAGATACAAAACGACTAAAATAAAAAGAGTTAAAAAGTATACGGGTAAAACGGTAATTTTTCTAAAAGATGAATTTAATAGGTAAAAGTGAGAGGGAAAGAATTAATAAGGGTAAAATGGTAATTGGGTCAACTAACAGTGTAAAAAGTCAACTTTGTAAGGTTAAAGGACTAAAATGTAATTTTACTTGAAATAGTCAAAATAAGGATTAATCGGTAATTTATAAGCCAATTAATAGATTAAAATGAGAAAATAAGAAATTAAAGGGCAACTTGGTAATTAAAGGCATAAAAAGGGCATTTTTGAAGAAAATAAAAAGTTTAAGGATTAAATTGAAAATTAGGTAAAGTTTTAAGTTAAAATGAAAAATTAGTTGTTAAAAATATATATTATGATTTTAAATAAGAAAACTAATAACAAATAACTTAATTGAAAATAACTAGGAAAGTATATTTGTAGGGAAATACTATGATTTTTAGTCACCACTGAGCATTTTAATGCTCAACACGTAGGATTTATTGCGTGCAGGTACAAATATTTTGGAGCATGAGTACACATAAGACAATTGAGGTTGAAGGAATGAAAGGAATATTTTTGTGGCATGTATATATATCTATTATGTTTTGTATTATGAGAAGAAAGTTGTAATGATAATTGTATTGTAATTTATATAGAAGTGTGTGGATGAGGAATTGCAGAAAGTGGATAATATGCATGTCTTATATGATGGAGCATGTGGATATGTCATGTGATTGGATATAAATTGTTGTGCCTCAGATAGGCTGTGTTATTATCTGCTTTTCAGGGGGTTAGTTAAGAATATAGCCGTTATATTGCCAAATTTTTGTAAAATATATATTATAATCTGGACAGTTATAGGTCAGCGATTAACAGGAGTTAAGTATGAAAAGAGGGTATTATGTTAATAGAAGTTAGGTGAAAAAAGGATATTAAGTTTTAATAGAAAAGCTATTAGTTGGGAAAAAAAAATTTTCCGAGCATTTGCATAATCCGATAAAACTGGTACAGTAAGGGTGTTACATTTTGTGGTATCAGATCATTGGTTTAACCAGTCCTAAGATCGGAGTGGGAATTAATATGATATATTTGCCTATATATATACATGCCAATTGTAAGTAATAATGTGTGATGAAAATATAATGTGTACTTGCTCCTTTCTGTTTTATAGTGTAAAGATGTCTTCTGATCGAGATAGGCAAGTGGGGATGGTGAAAGTGAAGCCTTTATAGGTACTGGACAGCAAAAGGTCCCACAACAGCAGACTTCCACTCCAGCAGTGCCACCTTCACCTACACAGCCAGACTTCCTTAACCTTATCGCCGAGTATATTCAGCAACGACTACAAACAGGTCAGGCTCAGTCCTTCCATAAAATTGTTCAGGTTCAGCCAATTCCACCTAGAAGGAGACCTATTTTGGAACAGTTAAAAAGGTTAGGAGCTGAAAAATTTTTGGGAAAGGATCCTTTGATACCATCAGTGGCTGAAGATTGGTTATTCAAAATAAAGAGGCTTTTTGAAATCACGAATAGTTTAGTGGAAGAAAAGCTGGAAGGTATAGTTGCTTTACTGTAAGGACCAACTTTTGTTTGGTGGGACTCAATTAGAAGGCACACCCCAGTGGATCAGTTGACTTGGAATTTCTTTATGTCTCAGTTTGAGTTTAAATATATTGGGTCTGAGTATAAATTGGTTATGCAGGATTCCTTTTGGAGGTTTAGATAAGGTAATAAATCTGTGGCAGAGTATGAGTGCGAGTTTGAGCATCTTAGTGCATACCTTGATGAGAGTTATTCTATAGATGCAAAGCTGCGACAGAGGTTTGAGAGAACTGTATACTGAGCTCAGACAGATTATAAGGACCCAGCAGTACCCTACTTTGAGAGCTATAGTGGGGGCATCCATTAAATTGGAGACTATCCAGACTGAGCAGGCCGAGAGACAGTTTAGATTCCGGCAAAAGAGGAAGCAAGGACAATCCATTGAAAAGGAAGATCAGAGTAAGAAGTCAAAGGGATCTTTTACACCCCAGAGCCATCCTCTAATTCCATCAGGCCGAGGTCGGGGTGGTGCTACACGTGGTAGAGCTCCAGCTACTCCAGCGGCCAGTACCCCTCGGGATAGAGATAGTAGGACAGCTGCAGCTTGTGATTATTATGTCAAATTTCATTATCGTGAGTGCAAATTTCAAACTGGTGCATGTTTCAGATGTGGATTCAGAGAGCACCAGATTAAAGATATTCTAGCATTACCGATTGCTTCGGTTGCATCTCCAGCATCAAGCACTGGGTCTTCTGCACCGAGAGGACGTGGTAGGGGAGCTGCCCCCATCACATCAGCTTCTAGACCAGTTGGACAGTCATCTCAGAGTCAAAGCCGATCTGTAGGTCAGACATATGCTGTTAGAGCCAGAGAGGAGGAGGATGCTCCAGATGTGATAGTAGGTACATTCCTCCTATTATCTGATTCAGTTCATGCATTGATTGATCCTGGTTCGACCCATTCTTATATTAATACTGCATTAGCTCGAGATAAAGGGATGAAAGAGGCATGCTTGGACCAGGATATCTTGGTGAGTAATCCTCTAGGGTATAGTGTAGTGGTAAATAAGATGTACAGACGGTGTCCTATTAGTGTCCAAGGACATGTATTCCTGGCAAACCTTATTGAGTTACCCTTCCACGAGTTTGATGTGATTCTAGGGATGGATTGGTTATCCGTCCACCAAGCGATTGTTGATTGTAAAAGAAAAAGAGTTACATTAAAGCTTGAAGATGATCGAGAAATTACAGTGGTAGGTGTGAGACATAATTTTCTTTCTGATGTGATATCTGCTACTGCAGCTAAGAGGTTGATCGGGAAGGGGTGTGTAGCCTATATGTGTTATACAGTGGAGGCAAAGAAGGATGGCTCAAAGGTGACAGAAGTGTCCACTGTGAGAGAATTTCTAGATGTCTTTCCTGATGAATTACCAAGTTTACCACCTGATAGGGAAGTAAAATTTTCTATTGATGTTGCTCCAGGCACTGCACCCATATCCATTGCTCCTTACAGAATGGCACCTGCAGAGTTAAAAAATTTAAAGATTCAGCTACAGAAACTGCTTGATAAGGGATTCATCAAACCTAGTGTTTCTCCTTAGGGAGCACCAGTCTTGTTTGTTAAAAAGAAGGATGGGATTCTCAGGCTCTACATTGATTACAGGCAGCTGAATAAAGTGACCATAAAAGACAAATACCCCCTTCCTCGCATTGAAGATTTGTTCGATTAGCTGAAAGGAGCAGGTGTATTTTCAAAGATTGACTTGAGATCAGGCTATTATCAGATGGGAGTAAAAGTTACAGATGTGCATGAAACTGCTTTTCGTACTTGGTATGGCCATTATGAGTTTTTGGTCATGCCGTTTGGGCTTACAAATGCTCCGGCCACCTTCATAGATCTGATTAACAGAGTTTTTCATCTTTATTTGGATCAGTTCATGATAGTTTTCATCGATGACATTCTGGTATATTCTAAGACACCAGAGGAACATGATAAGCATCTGCAAATTATTCTACAGACTCTGAGAGAAAAACAACTGTATGCCAAATTAATTAAATGTGACTTCTGGCTAAATGAAGTATCTTTCTTAGGTCATGTGATTTCTGCGAAAGGTATTAAGGTGGATCCTTTAAAGATTGAAGCAATTCTTCAGTGGAAGCCACACAAGAATGTGACTGAAGTGAGAAGTTTTCTTGTATTAGCCGGATATTACAGGAGGTTCATAAAAGGTTTCTCCACTATTGCAGTTTCACTGACTCGACTGTTACAAAAGAACACCAAGTTTGTGTGGACTGACAGATGTCAAGAGTGCTTTGAGAAACTTAAAAGTATGCTGACAGAAGCTCTTATCCTCACTCAACCCAAGTCGGGTAAGGATTTTTTGATCTACAATGATGCCTTCAAAAATGGGCTAGGCTGCATTTTGATACAGGAAGGCAAGTTGATTGCTTATGCCTCCAGACAGCTCAAGACTCATGAGAAGAATTATCCTACTCATGATTTGGAGCTAGCAGTTATTGTTTTCGCACTAAAGATATGGAGGTATTATCTGTATGGATAGAAATGTTATATTTATACTGATCACAAGATTCTGAAGTATTTACTCACTCAGAGAGAGCTTAACCTCAGGCAGAGACGCTGGTTGGAGTTGATTAAAGATTATGATTATTTCATCGACTACCATCCAGGAAAGGCTAACGTGGTGGCTGATGCACTTAGTAGAAAATTCATGACAGGTAATGTAAATGTCTTCAAATGAATTGATATAAGTGATTGATACGTGTAATTGATTAACAGTATTGTTTGCAGCTCTTCGAGCTTTGAATATTAGTTTGAGTCTGGCATCAGATGGAGCTTTACTGGCTAAAATTTAGCTAAAACCAGACTTTGTGTATCAAGTGAAAATGGCTCAAAAAGAGGATGATCGACTGAAAACCATTATGAATAAGTTAAAGGATGGCAATGAAGGAGACTATTCTTTGAATGAAGATGGAAGCATTTGCTACAAAGAAAGACTGTGTTCCGGATCAGGAAGAACTGAAGAAGAATATCCTTACAGAGGCACACCATAGTAGTTACGTTATGTATCCTGGAGGTAACAAGATGTATTAGGATTTGAAATCTTATTACTGGTGGCCTGAAATAAAGCAAGATGTGCAGAGTTTATGAGTAGATGTCTGATATATCAGCAAGTAAAAGCTGAGCACCAGGTTCCTTCTGGACTACTTCATTCTATTTTGATACCAGAGTGAAAATGGGACAGGGTCACTATGGATTTTATCACAGGATTACTTGTTACTTAAAGGAAGCATGATGCTATATGGGTGATTATTGATCAACTCACCAAATTTGCTCATTTCTTGCCAGTTCGGATGGATTATCCTTTTACTAGATTGGCAAAAATTTATATTAATGAGATAGTAATGCTTCATGGAGTACCATCATCCATCATTTCAGATAGGGATCCCTGGTTCACTTTTCATTTCTGAAAAAGTCTACAAGAAGCTCTGGGTACAAAGCTCCATTTTAGTACAGTATTTCACCCCCAGACAGATGGTCAGTCAGAGCGGGTGATTCAGATTTTGGAAGACATGCTACGATGCTGTGTACTAGAGTTTGGTAGCAGTTAGGAAAAATTTGTCTCTTACAGAATTTGCCTACAACAACAACTATTAATCCAGTATGAAGATGGCTCTTTTTGAGGCTTTATATAGGAGAAAATGCAAGACTCCTCTATGTTGGATTGAGTTAAATGAAAAGAAATTGATAGCATCTGATTTAATTCATGATTCAGAAGAAAAAGTACAAATTATCAAAGGCAGATTGAAAGAAGCCATGGATCGACAGAAATCCTATGCAGATCTGAAGAGAAAAGATATAGAGTTTTAGGTCGGAGATAAAATTTTCTTGAAAGTATCTCCGTGGAAGAAAATTGTGAGATTTGGCAAGAAAGAAAAGTTAAGTCCGAGGCTTATTGGTCCTTATGAGATACTTCAGTGAGTAGGTCCAATAGCTTATCGATTGATGCTACATTCAGAGTTAGAAAAGATCCAAGATGTGTTCCATGTGTCAATGCTCAAAAGGTACAGACCTGACCCTAGCCATGTTATTACACCAGCAAATATTCACGTGCAGCCCGATATGACTTATAAGGAAAGATCGGTAAGAATCCTGGCTAGGGAGATTAAACAGCTAAGAAATAAACAGGTTCCACTAGTGAAGGTCTTATGGCACCATCACAATGTGGAGGAAGCTACCTGGAAACCAGAAGCGACTATGAGACAATAATATCCTCTACTTTTTGAATCATATAAATTTCGAGGACGAAATTTATTTTTAGTAGGGGGAATTGTAATGGCCTCAACATCGGGCTAATCGTGAATAGTACTTTTCCGACAGTGAATAGTATTTTCAGGCTGAAAAATTACCTTCGAAAGTCAAAAATATTTTATTGGAATACTGGAAAATATTAGTCATGTGTAGTTCGGGGTTGAAATTTGAAGTGAATTTGAGGTCAAAAAGACCTCCAAAAGCCAAAAGAACAAAAATCGAGATAATTAGGGTTTAGGATTTTTAATTGATTTTTTATCGTTCTGGCTATTAAAAATAACAAATGAAGCCTAAAAATTATCAAAAATTACATAAGTTCCTAAAATAATATGTAGATTATTTTGGTAAGAAAAAGTAAATTTTTCAGTAACAACGATAATTTTGAATCGAACCGATAAAATTGAATCGGACTCGAAATGAACTTCGATTGGGCTAAAAATTTAAGTATAGCCTATTTTTAATATGATATGAATAATGAAATCAAATTTGAAGTGATTTGAAGTTGTAAAGTGGAAAAAATTAATTAGTGCCATTTATCGGGTAATTATCGGGCTTAGGCAAATTAATCGTCCAAGCCCAATTAAAACCCAGCCCATGGCCCATTTGAAGGCCATATAAAAGAGCTTCTTCTCCAAAGATTTCCAGTAAAAAAGTCATCTCCCTCCTTCAGCTTCTTTGGTGGCCGAAACACACCATCTCCATTTTCTTCTCTTTTTCTTTCATTTCTTTCCCAAATTTCATCAAATCAAAGCTTAATAAAGTGATTTCAGCCTCTCTAAAGTACCCTAGCCACCTCTGATCTTTGATTCAAGGAAGGGAATCAAAGAAAATCAAGGGTTAAAGTTTAGTTGTCAAAGTTAGGTAAGTGAAATACTTGATTTCAATTTGGTTTTTAGGTGCCTAGAGTTCATTTTTGTTGTTAATTTTATCATTTGAAGTCAAAATATAAGTGTTTATATTGATGCTAAATTCGGCCATTGAAGGAATTCAAGCGGAGGAGTTTATCTCTAAGGCCAAAGGCAAAAAAAATGAAGCCTAGGAAAGGAAAAGTGCAAAAAAAAAAGGTTTCTGACTAAATAATCCTTTTATTTTCCTATTATTTATATGAATTTCCTTTAGATTTCTTAAGAAAATTTTAATATAATAAAGTATAATTGAAATTATTGTTATATTCATGTAATAGGAACTTAATTATGCTTATAAGAAATGTTAAATGAATTAAAACAATATGATAAGGAGTTGTTCTACTTATGGCCAAATGAAAAGGTAAGGGAAATCTATGACTTCTTAAGCTATTTTAATGTATTTTAAGCTTTCTAATGATAATACTAATGAATATTGATGTCCATGAATTTTTATAGAATATATGAAAATTAAATGAATATTTTTGAAATAAATTTTAGTTAGATATTAATTGAAAAATGTGAAATTATGATACATTATTGCATAATTTATTGATTAAATGGTAAATTATTGTGAAATAATTCACAAATTATGTAAAGAAGATTGACTGTAAACGTAATGCACTGGTACAATATTGACAAGTAATGAAAAGAATGAGAAATTGAATAATAAAATAAAAATTAAGGAAATATGTGCCCTTAGAAAGAGTCAGGCAGTAAAATCTAGTTCAGAATATAATTGGCTGGTTATAGGGATACCTGTACTGCGGTGCAAGTCATGGCAACTTGCTTTACTATGGTTGGATCGTTGATCTCCATAGTACCTATCATACGTACTGTTATATGTTTATATGTTATATGAGGGATGATTCTTAGAGGTCATTTCTCATTCTGTTGTGGCCCTGTGGGCGGTCTAAGTGTTTTCTGCCAAGTCTGTATTAGGGGTATAATGATAAGAAAATATTAAAAGTGTAAAAAGAAAGTTAAAATTAAAGTTTAAGATAAAAAAGGACTAAAATGAAAAGAGTTAAAAAGTATAGGGGTAAAACGATAATTTTTCTAAAAGATGAATTTAATAAGTAAAAGTGAGAAGGGATGAATTAATAAGGGTAAAATGATAATTGGGTCAACTAATAGTGTAAAAAGTCAACTTTGTAAGGTTAAAGGACTAAATTGTAATTTTACCTGAAAAGTCAAAACAAGAATTAATCAGTAATTTATAAGCCAATTAATAGATTAAACTGAGAAAATAAGAAATTAAAGGGAAACTTGGCAATTAAAGGCATAAAAAGGACATTTTTGAAGCAAATAAAAAGTTTAAGGATTAAATTGAAAATTAGGTAAAGTCTTAAGTTAAAATAAAAAATTAGTTGTTAAAAATATATATTATGATTTTAAATAAGAAAACTAATAACAAATAACTTAATTGAAAATAACTAGGAAAGTATATTTGTAGGGAAATACTATGATTTTTAGTCACCATTGAGCATTTTAATGCTCAGCACGTAGGATTTACTGCGTGCAGGTACAAATATTTTGGAGCATGAGTACACAGAAGACAGCTGAGGCTGAAGGAATAGAATGAATATTTTTGTAGCATGTATATATATCTATTATGTTTTGTATTATGAGAACAAAGTTGTAATGATAATTGTATTGTAATGTATATAGAAGTGTGTGGATGATGAATTGTAGAAAGTGGATAATATGCATGTGTTATATGATGGAGCATGTGGATATGTCATGTGATTGGATATAAACTGTTGTGCCTCAGAGAGGCTGTGTTATTATCTGCTTTTCAGGGGATTAATTAAGAATATAGTCGTTATATCGCCAAATTTTTGTAAAATATATAGTATAATCTGGACAGTTATAGGTCAGCGATTAACAGGAGTTAAGTATGAAAAGAGGGTAATTATTTTAATAGAAGTTAGGTGAAAAAAGGATATTAAGTTTTAATAGAAAAGCTATTAGAATTTTTTTTTCGATCATTTGCATAATCTGATAAAAATTGTTACAGTAAGGGTGTTACACCATCGCTACTGCCGCCACCATATTGCCATTACCGCCATCGCTATCATGCACCCCTACCATCGCTGCCATGACCACCACCACCACCTCGTCGCCGCCATCGCCGAAATAATTATCATAATATACATAAATAATTAAAAAATATGCATGAATAATTAAAAAAGTATGGTACAATTTTAATTATATAAAATAATTTTTAAAAATATAGATAATAAAAATTTAAAATAATTTTTGAATTTTAAAAATAGAAAATTAAAAATCTACAATTTTACCGAACGCACCATAAATTTAAACATTTGTGATTTTTTAATTTCTTGATTCAACATAAATATTTTCAAGAAAACAAATAGTTTTTTTTCCTTATTTTATTTTCTGACAAGCCAAACAATTTTTTATTTTTTTAATTTTTTCCATATAGATGCACGAGAATGCCAACTCATATTTTTTAGTAAAAAACATTATACTGATTAAGAGAGTATTGAACATGATGAATGACATATTGCACTCTCATTGGACACTATTAGTTCCGTTAGTCATGTGTGATTTCCTTCCATTTTAAAGATAAAATTGTAATAGTTTGAAGGGGAAAAAAAAAGACGCTAACTTTAAATTAAATAATAAAATATCAACAAAGATAATTTAGTCCATTACTGAAATTAATTAGAGGTTTATTTAAGTCTAGAAAAGTTTTTTCTTATTCCATACATACATTCATATATCGTATAGAAGTTTTCACCTCTCTCTCTCTCTCTCTATATATATAATGCGGAATAATATCTTCTTTATTTTATTTTAAGTGATCAATCCATTTTTAGCATAAAAATTAAAAAAAAATTAAAAATTTTTAATTTTTTAAAAATACAGTGATAATAAACTATTTTTTTTTTTAATTTTAAGTATTCCATTTAATGTTTATATTAAATTTTTAAATATAATCATGCATAATAAATATAGACAAATAGGTAAATTTTACTTTCAAAATTTTAAAACAATATTTGAAACAGAATTAAATAGTAAAATGATCAGTAAAATAGAATGGAGGAAATACTCAATTATTTTTTTATTGTGATTACAAAATTAAATTGAATATAATTAAATTATAAAGGTAAAATTAATCCGCAGCCCTAGAGAGAGATTCTCGTTGGTTTTTCAATTTTTCCATACGCAATAATTTGATGATAAGAATTAAAATGGTGAATATTATATTTGTCTCTCGTCTACTCGGTGCTCGGGATTTAGGTAAATAGAAATATTAATTTGAACAGCTAGATTTTATTTTTGCCGAAATATGATGGTGTACCTGTAAAAGTGTACAAATGAATGCTCGCCAAGTATGCCCTGGACTCAAGTTTGGAATCAAAGTATCAGCAGGGGAAATGATGTGATACAGAATCCATTAATGGGAACAGGTCAAACAGGGGTTGGCCTAGTGACTATTTTTCTTATTTTTAGCCACAAGTTTGGAAAGTGAAAACGTGGAGGCATTCTCAGCAAGTGAAGCCAAACTTTGCCCAGTGGCTTCTACTTTCTAAAACCCCCAAAGAGACCTTTCAGCTGCTTTCCCTGAATTTGATTCTATTTCCGGAAATTTACCGAAGAACAAAATGTGGGTTTTGGTTTGGTGAATCAAAAGTCCAGTTCTTTGAAAGATAATCGGAGAAAAAAAAATGAGAGAACGAGTTCAAAGGGGCCTTGTGCAGGACCTACCCCCTTCTACTTACTATGGAATTTGCGCTCTTGGAGGAACTCTCAGTGCCGGAACAACCCACCTTGTCATTACTCCTCTTGATGTCTTAAAAGTCAATATGCAGGTTTCTCTTCTTCAATGCCTCTAGTTTTCTGGGCTTTCTCCTTTTCTTAATTGGTTTGTCCTTAAATGTGATCATTGTTTGAATTTGTTGCTTATTTAGTAAAACTTGTTTGAAATATTGGTCCAACTCTTTGTCAGCATATTTTCAGGGATGTTCTGGCCGCCATGGACTATGTGCTTTGATTGTTTACACTTAGTTCCCATATTTATTATGCGTTGATACTTTCTTCACTGTTCATTTGGTTTTTGTTTTATGTGCTATGCAAAACAAAGATTATCTGGTTGAATAGCCTGAGTTCAATACTTTTGTTATATATCCCTTGTATTTTTACTTGGCATGACTGATGTACTTGGCCTGATTATCTAAATCCCATAACTTGATTCTTAAGTTTTTTTATGGTTAAACTAGTGAAGTGACATCCTCAACTTGCATTGAATTTATTCTTCGTACTAGAATTTAGAGAAAGAGAGATAGATAGATAGATAGAGAGAGAGAGAGAGAACCATTATAACAGTAGGATTGAGGTGGATAGGTTTTTCCATAATGTTACTCCCCTGGTTGCCCTGGATTATGGAAATATTGGCAGGGCAAATAACTAACTTCATTTTTCTATGTCCCTTAGAATGCTTCCTTTATGAGAGAAAACAATGTCCAGAGCTACTTTATTTTCCCCGTTACTGATTTTGTTCTTTGGCAGGTAGTATTTTAAGAATGATTACGTCTTATTTTTCAGGGTTTGCTTATTTGCTTCTTTGTTTTGGAAGCAAGCCATATCTTTCTATGTTCTCTGCAACTTTAATCCTTAGCTAAACGTTGAAGCTGCTTATAATCTTTAACTTGTTCATTTTAGGTGGATCCAATAAAGTATAAGGGTATTTTGTCAGGGTTTTCTACCCTTTTGAAAGAACAAGGCCCTTCTTCCCTCTGGAGAGGTTGGTCTGGAAAGTTGTTTGGGTATGGTGTTCAAGGTGGCTGCAAATTTGGTTTTTATGAATATTTTAAGAGGCTTTACTCCGATGTCTTGGCAGATCAGAACAGGACTTTTATATACTTCCTTAGCAGTGCATCTGCACAAGTATTTGCTGACGTAGCTCTCTGTCCATTTGAGGCAATCAAAGTTCAGGTTCAAACTCAGCCCCAATATGCAAAGGGATTGGCTGATGGATTTCCAAAATTATATAAAGCTGAAGGACTTACAGGGTAAATTATCTACAAACTTGATGAGTTTCATTTGATCCCTCTTCAATAATGTTTACAGTGTATCATTAATGCAGCTTTTATCGCGGAATTTTGCCACTTTGGGGTCGCAATCTGCCATGTAACAATACTATTTCTCGGCATATTTATTCTATTTTCATTTGTTTTATTGCTACCCTTTTCCTAACGGCCATTCCTTAACAATAAAATAAAAGGAAAAAAGAAAAAAAGATTTTGTGTTATAATATGTTAAAAGTTGAAGTTCGCTCTCATGCATTTCTTGGTCTCTAATCTTTCGATTAGCATACTGCTTAGTTACCACTTGAGACAATAATAATGTAGCTACGTAATTTGGTTCTGGTAACATTAAATTGTGTGCTCCGCTAAGCATGTTCAGCATGTATAAGTTGTTTGCTCTCATCTAGTCGACCCCAACAACTAGTTACATGCCTACGATAAGAACTAGATCAATTCTGCAGGGAGGATTATAACTGTTGGAAGTCATGACTTGGTTACATGATTTGGATAATTGTTGTGGTAAATAAAAGTGGAAATTCGGGAATGAGATGGGGAAATTTCAAGGAAAAGCATGCAAAAGAGAGTAGAGTGAACCAAATCAATTGCACAGTGGCTGAATCCTCAAGTCATGTGAGAGATACCTGGAGTTTTTATAACTTGCCTGCCTGCTGGGAGCAGTCTCCTGCAACTTCTGGGAAGTGCAAAGTTCACTACTGTTGCTGGGTAAACAATGAGCAGTACTATCTATAAAAACTAATAAACAACTTCAATTGAAAATGAAGTTAAGAATGTCCTTTTCCTTAGTGTATATGCCCAGCAAGTCAAAAAGATTTGCCATTAATTGACTGAGCAGAGAAAGAAATCCATTTGGAAATAGTGAAGTTTTCAAGCAACCTAAATCCCTTTCTCCTTTTTGCCTCTAAACCATAACTCTGACGTGTTTCTGATCCTCTGACTTTTTCTACTTCATTTTTATGAAGCTTCCTGTTGTTTCTGCTATTGATTCCAGTTCCATTCATTCTTGTATTTGTATTTGCCATTTTGCCTCCTTCCTCTGTCTAGGAAGAACAGAAAATAAAGCATCTGAAAGCCATAACCCTATTTTATTTTTGCTTGCCTGGTTCCTGCAAGAGGTTGGTATCAAACCATTTGCCTTGAATGTGACACTTTTCAAGATCTTAACTAATGTTTCATCAATAAGCCAAGGCATCAAATAATAGTTTCCTCTTGGGTTGTGTAGTTTCATAGATTTTCTTTTGGTGCCACCTTAGAAAGGCGTCCTTAAGCTATCAACTTTAGCGGAAGAGAACTTCCAAAATATAAAGAGATTGAAAGTTATTATGAACTTTTCCACAAGGTGAGAAACTTCCTGCATGAATCAATTGGATTTGGACGCCTCTAGTCGTGCAACATATGGTAAACTTGCAAACTAGGTGGAAACAAATCTTGTACGATCCTTGCTGTTGTTAAACAGCTGGATATCATGATGTCTGTTTGGGCATTTTCCAAGAAAGCCATTGAATGTTTAGCTGATCAACCAAGCACAAGGTTGACTGATCTAATGATCTTGATGTAGTTATTTGTGATTAGGTTCATATCCCTTTACTTCAGTGCAAAAGTTCATTTCCTTCTTAACTTTCTGGTAATGCTATGTTTTGCAGTTTCTATGATAATGTTTTCAACATTTGAGCATTCAGTGGACGCGATATATCAAAATGTTATTAGGAGGAGCAAGGAAGATTGCTCTAGAGTTCAACAGCTTGGAGTGACATGTATGGCAGGCTATATAGCTGGAACTGTTGGTACTGTAATTTCAAATCCTGCAGACAATATTGTTGCCTCTCTCTACAACAAAAAGGCTGAATCCGTGCTCCAGGTACACATCTAGATTAAAATGTTTCATAGGTCAAGTATGCAAGTAAAGTTTGTCATATGATGTTCTTCAGGCTGTGAAGCATGCTGGACTGGTTAATCTTTTCACTAGAAGTCTTCCTATTCGAATCACACTTGTGGGGCCGGTTGTTACTTTACAGTGGTTCTTCTATGACACCATTAAACTACTAAGCGGACTGTAAGTATACTTTGTCCAATACACTGCAACTTTACAAGGCCATAATTGATTGATATTGTCAATTAATAGTTCAATAGCGACAAACTCATGAATCACCAAGGTAGAAAAAACTATGAACTTTAGCATCAGCGTGGGCTTTCCTATAGTTCAACTCTTTTTCTTAAAACCAAAAAAAAATGGAAAAAGAACCCTTTTTCTTCAAACCAAAAAAAGGGTGTGTTTTTTTATTTTTTATTGAGAATCTCAATAGTGAGGTATCATTTCAGGAATTGAACAATCCTTAAAACACTGCACTGGTTACCATTTATTTAATAGCAAGTTCTCGAAGTACAAATAATACATAATGTACGATCTGCTTGCTCCTTTTTTTTTTTGGGGGTCAGTGCATATTATTAACAAGCTAAACTTGGAAGTATTTGGCAAGTTTAGACCACTTGTTGATAGATTTAGACTCCCGAGAGATTGTTTTGCTTTGCCGCGGTTCTCTGATATTGTTTTCGTATTTCGCCTGATATACTTTGCTTAAATGCATTTTAGGCCTACAAGTGGAGGAACCATGGGTGCATATCAAAAAGATGCTGCTGACCTATCAGTTTAAGCTTTAAGAGGACAGAGCTTCAAAGCCATAATTCACAAGTCGTAATTACACTCATAGAGGCCAAAATTCCAAGCATTGAATCTGCAACTCATGACAATGTGTTGGGTTCAATTTCTATAGAGCTTATCATAATGTTTTACGTGATTTTTTCTTCAAAGTAGATTATGTATCTGAAATTTATTCGTACAATTGATATTATTTTAATTTGTTTAGTCTTCTGGTAACATAGCGAACTAGTCTAATTTCTCGAAAGTTGGAGAAAATAAGAACCAAGCAAGCAGATAACACATGACACAATCTATCTAAAATTCTTCAAAGAGTTCAAACTCATTAAAATCATTACAAGTATACTTAATTCAGCAAGCATTCTATGTGTTTATTATTTATATCTTCTAAATTAGGAAACTTCAGTGACCACAGCAGAGACTAACCTGTCGATGCCACACATGCCATGTCCTCTGCAAAGGCGATAATATCCTTGCTCTCCCCATTTCTTACCCCAAGAGTTTTTAATGATCCAATATGGCTTGTACCCAAATCTAAGAATGGAGAACCCTTTTTCACCATACCCAACTAGCAGAACCCCATGGTTGATCCATTTCTTCCCACAAATAAGTGGACGTGACACTCCTCCAATGGATGTTTGCATAAATATTGCATTCAATCCAACTGCATTCATTTACATAAAATTGCATTAGTATCACCTATTTATAGGCCTTATAGACCAAAAGGCACCTGTAAAGGAAATTTTTTTTTGTAGTTAAACCTATAAAATTCTATAGCCAATCCAATCCAATAATAGAATGCCACATAAAAAGTTCCTAACTGCTCCATCATGGATGGAGCCAACCACCAATCAAGTACCGGTAAGCATTGGTCATAAGACCTCCCCCGCAACCCCTGTCACATGCATCCTTTTCTCTTATGTCACACTTCATATATCAAAATTGACAATCAAATTAAGGTTCCAAGAATGTTAAATTTGCAGTTTGAGATTGAAGGATAGCATGGACCAAGTACTAACCACATTATCAGTCCACCAGCTGCTGCTCACTAAGATTGAGAAGCTTTCCTGTTGAGATAAAATGAGCCCCTTCAACAACGCCAGTCGTACTAAAAGCCCAGCATGATCCACATGCACCCTGCACCATACAAGCACATCCTTGATATCTGTATTTCCAAATTAAGCTCTATGCCTTTCGCCTAAAAACTATCAAACCTTATTGGCTATTTTCCCAAAATTTTCTTAAGAACGTAGAAACCCCTTATTGGCTATTTTGGCTAACAAAAGAACAAAGTTGAAAAAAGTTATTTCAACGTGCGTGTAACCAAACCCATTGGCAGTATATTGTGAAACCCACCATTCCCATTAAGGATTGACATGTGTACATTATAGACAACAGCTAACATTTTATAGAACCTACACTTTCAATTAAAGATCGAAACTGAACATTGTGAATTCCACAAAATGCTGTTGCTGTTACGTCTTCCATCTCATCCGTCCATTTTAAGGTAATTTTCAATTTTCTACGAAAATTAAGTAAATAATTAAAATATTTTAACTTTATAAAAAAATATAATTATTGACAAAAATATCATTTTATATTTTTAAAAATTTTATTTAATTTTAGTTAAAAATAAACAGTGATAAAAAAAGAAAAATATTCAATATAGTTATTGACAAAAATATTATTTTATATTTTTAAAAAATTCATTTAATTTTAGTTAAAAATAGAGATCAATAAAAAATAAAAATATTGAACAAAATATATAATAAATAAGGATATATATGTAAATATATTTATCAAATTCCGAAAAGGAGGGTATTCATGTAAATATATTCATCAAATATTGAAAAGGAGGGTATACATGTAAATATATTCATCAAATTCCGAAAAAGAGGATATATATGTAAATATATTCATCAAATTTCGAAAATAATATTTAAAGTGGGATAAAATGAAATTAAAAAAATAATATTTTAAAATGAAGTAGAGGGAATATTATTGTTATTATTATTGTTGTTATTATTGTTGTTGTTATTGCTGCCATTGTTGCTGTAGGTTGTTGTTGATGTTGTTGTTATCATCATTATTATTATTATTATTATTATTATTATTATTATTATTATTATTATTATTATTATTATTATTATTATTAAGTTAAAAAAATTTAATTGACTAGTTAGCCTATATAGAGATTATAATTACAAAGACCCCTAATTCTATAAATCCTAAATAGCCGAATTGGAATTAAAACTAGTGTATTTTTCAATTCAAATTTTTTTTAGTCATTTGTAGGTGAATTCACCTCAACTAAATCATTTGTGTCTATGCAAATCTTATAAAACGACCTCAGAAATTGGTTGCACCAGTCTATAAGTGGACTGATCAATGAGTACTAATTTCCTTACTAACTATGATGATTACCTCAATTAGAAGACTAAGCAATTAATTAATAGCATATTTTTTTAAACTAATTAATCGCATATTGAATATTAAGAAATACGTACTCCCTCCATTCCAGTCACACAAATAAGTGTCTAAAAGAATTAGCTGTTCACAAATATTTATTCAACTTTCAAAGTACAATTAATGTTCAAAATTTCCGACCAATCAGTCTAATGATTGTTTTTTAAGGGAATTAGTAAAATTTAGAGTAATTAACAAGTTTGTTAATCTTGAAAACAACAATAATAAAAAAATTAAAATGGACACCTATTTGTGAATTGAAAGAGTATTGAGTAAAAATAAAATAAAATTAACAGAATAAAGTAATTACACAAACAAAGAACGGTACCTGCATCTTAACATTAGTTACAGCACCCTCCTTTCTCCAGTCAAAACTCTGGGGTAAACCATCAGTCTCCCAAAACGACATTGTATTGGCAGTCTCAGCAACATTCAGACCCACCACCCACAACACCAATGTGCCTTCTCTCAAACTCCTCAGACAAATCCATGAGCTGATTGACGCCATGGACAGCCGCAAGATCCAAAGCCTGAAGATCCCAAGACGGTGCATGTACTCCTCTCTAGTACCATAGACCTTGTTATACTTGTTGATGAACATCTGGAAATTGTCTTCGGTACTAGTGCCCACCAGATCATTGGAGAATTTCCAAGGGTAAAGGTTGGAATTAGGGAGAGCAACGGTCGGTTCGATTTAATAACCGAATCAAATCGAAATTTTATTATTTTTATCAACCGAACTGAACCAAAATTTTAGAATAACCGAATTTAAATCGAATTAAAATTTTCGGTTGGTTCGATTAATCAAAAAACCGAAATTTAAAATTATTTTTAAAAAAATAAAAAATATTGTGTCTAAAAATTGTAAAAAATTATAAATCATAATATATTAAAGTAAAAATATCTAAATTGTACAAATAAAAGTTCAAATTAAAGAAATAATTTCAAAATATATAATAAATAATACAACAAAATCATTAAATAAAATTTTTTATTTAATCGATTTTTAATTTAATCATCAAAATTCTAAATTATCACCTAAAAAATAGATATTAATAATTGATAAATATACTCATATAATTTACAACTAAAAACAAAATAATTTACATGTATAAAATAATTATTCAATAAAAAATAAAAAAATTATATAATTATATAAATTTTGGTTTGGTTTCTATGCGGTTTTCTCTTTCAAAAACCGAACCAAACCAAAAAACCGAAGTTTCTTAAAATTGAAAACCGAACCAAACAAAACTAAAAATAGGTCGGTTCGATTCAATTTTTTGGTTCGGTTTGATTTTTCTCACTTCTAGGTGGGATCGTCTGTGACCTGGTGTATAGTCGAATCAAAAGTTGCAGAGACAACATAGATGAGGATTGCTAGTAATATCATTATTGTTGTGCATTTTAAAGCTAGGCTTTCTTCACTCATTTTTCTTATTTTCTTTGATTCTTGATATTGCTATGCAGCTTGAGGAAATTGATATATAAAGACAGTGCATATATCGTGGTATTTTGGTAAAAAGCAGTAGGACATGTGGAAGTAGGGGAGAGCAACGGTCGGTTTGGTTCAATAATCAAACCAAACCAAAATAATTAAAAATCGAAGTTTTATTATTTTTATCAATCGAACCGAATCAAAATTTTAGAATAACCAAATTTAAACTGAACCGAAATTTTTGGTCGGTTCGATTAACCAAAAAACTGAAATTTAAAATTAGTTTTTAAAAAATAAAAAATATTGTGTCTAAAAATTATAAAAAATTATAAATTCAAGTAAAAACATCTAAATTGTACAAATAAAAGTTCAAATTAAAGAAATAATCCTAAAATATATAATAAATAATACAACAAAATCATTAAATAAATTTTTTTATTTAATCGATTTTCAATTTAATTATAAAAATTCTAAATTATCACCTAAAAAATAGATATTAATAATTGATAAATGTACTTATATAATTTACACTAAAAATAAAATAATTTACATGTATAAAATAATTATTCAATAAAAAATCAAAAAAACTATATAATTATATAAATTTCGATTTGGTTCAATTTTTATGCGATTTTTACCTTTAAAAATCGAATCGAACCGAAAAACTGAAATTTCTTAAAATTAAAAATCGAAAAATCGAATCAAACTAAAAAAATCGATCGATTCAGTTCGATTTTTTGATTTGATTCGATTTTTGCTCGCCCTATATGGAAGGTGAATAGAGCATGCATGGGATTGTATTTTGCTACGTGCATATTTGGAAGGCTGCCTCGTGGTTGTAGAGATATTTATTTATTTCGAAACAAGAGAAAAATTGGACCCAAAATATTATATTCCGCATATCCCAATTCCAGAGTACCATGCATTAATAAAAGAGGAAATCACACGAAATGTCACCCTTTTTTATTTTGTTTTCATAAATATCCCACCCTATTTTATAAGTATTCATTTTTACCTTTTTATGCTTTATAAATACATTTATTCTTATATTTTTTTCAAATATGCCTCTTTTTTAGCAGCTAAGAAAATCCAATACGACAATCACCATCATCAATTACCAAAAAAGCCTAATTTCTTGATTATCCGTTGGGTAACGTTATACTCAACCAACAACAGTCTTCACTTTTCTTTAATAGAGAAACAATTAATCAAACTTTTACAGGTAAAAAGAACAAGGATTAGCGAAAGAATGAGAAAACTCCAATATCTTTTTTCGAATCTGGACAAGGTAGTTTAGAAATTAAGGGTCTAGATTAACTAATTTGTCACTTTCACATTATATTTAACGATTAAAACTTTAATTTTTTAAATGGCTATGTTCTTGACAGCAAACAAACACAGCAGATATGTTAGAGTTGGCAGTTGAGTACATTAAAGATTTACAAAAGCAAGTAAAGGTTAGTACAAAAGTTCTAATATTAAATGAAGACACGTATGTGTTGGAATCCTATAATACATCTAAGCAATAATAATTATGTTAAATCATAAAAAAAAAATAAAAAATTATAGGAAAAGCATACCTCAATTCATGGTTTAATTAAATTATCAAAATTCATGATTTATGATCTTTCAAATTGATAGATAAAAAAAATATATCTACGATGGATGGAAATAGAAAGATAATTTTCTTATTATCTATAATTTGAGAACTATAACCCTTTTATATAAAAAATATTTCCTTTATTTCTAATTTAACCTATCATAAAATTAAAAATTATAAAATAGTATCTATAAATTTAACCCATATTTATAATATTATTATTATTATTATTATGGCCTACTTTACTTTTTATTAAATTAGATCACTTTAATATTTAGGTCAAGTCTTTTAAATGATAGTTATGGCATATAATTATTATAATCCTAATATATATATATAGTGTATTTGTCCATAAATCCTAACAATCTCCCACTTGAACTATATATATATATATATATATATATATATATATATATATATATATATATATATATATATATATATATATATATATATATATATATATTGCTTTATAATTATATGTCAACTTTATGAGCTCAAAACTTTACTATCACAAATAAAGATATTTCTGAACAATCTCGTCTATCAATCATGCTTACATAGAACCAATGCGACTTTTGTTACTTATATGTCGTAACTAAATTCATCCCTGATTACATATATAAACACAATCAAATGACACAGATCCAATATGGATGCATAGCATGAAAATTACATGTAATGTGATCTAAACATGCCTATTTTCAACTGGTCCATTCTATAAACTTAGTGAGATCAATCCATAGCTAAATCAAAGTGTGAACAACTCAACTTCATTTCTGCAGAAAATGTAGATAAACCAAAAACAAAAAATGTGTCTATAATAAGAAAGCAAGATTACAAAACTCCCACTAAAATTAAATATCCTCAAAAGATATGACACCCATATGAGCAGTATACTCATTAAAGACCATGGGTGGTAATCCTTTAGTAAGCGGATCTGCAACTATGGAATTTGTACCAATATGCTCAATAGACACCTGTCCACTTTGAACTCTTTCTTTAAAAACCAAGAATTTAATGTCTATATGCTTTGACATACTCGAACTCTTGTTGTTATTGGAATACAAGACTGCTGACTTATTGTCACAAAAGATCTTAAGTGGTCTTTCAATTCCATTAACAATTCGCAGTCCAGTAATAAAATTGCGCAGCCATATTACTTGATTTGATGCCTCATAGCATGATATAAACTCTGTTGTCATGGTAGAAGATGTTATAAGAGATTGCTTAGCACTCTTCCAAGAGATAGCGCCTTCCAAGATTTCATGCTATCTTGGCACCCTGCAAAATCGGAATCTGAATACCAAAAGATCTCTAACTTATCCGATCTCCTGTAAGTGAGTATGAAATGTTTTTTTCTTTGAAGATATCGTATGACTCGTTTGGCTGCTTTCCAATGATCCATTCTTGGATTGCTTAAGTATCTTCCTAACACTCCAACTATGTACGCAATATCCGGACGCGTACAAACTTGAGCATACATTAGACTTTCTATTGCTGATACATTTCTATAATGTATTCTTTTATATTTCCTTTACTTGTATACCTCATAGAGATGAGTTTTGCTAAGATTGTACTTGTTTCAGCCTTTTCATTCTTAGCAAATCTCTTCTCAAGGTTCTCAAGAAAACCCTTAGCTGTATCCACCTGATCGGACATTGTGCCCCTAAAAGCTTCAGGAATAGCACGTTTAATGACCATAAGATTTATGCAATCAGACCTTTCCCACTTTTTCATCTCCCTCTTTTATTCAGAAGTACTCTCATCAGTGAGATTAGCAGGTGTAGGTTCCCTTAATGCAAGGTCTAGATTCATGACTTCGAGAGTGATCAATACACTCTCTTGCCATGCCTTAAAATTCGTGCCAGTCAACATAGGAATGAAGTTGATACTAGCAGTAATATTAGCACCAGGAGCATAAACTAAATTCAGAACAAAACATATAAAACATGCTCACATAAGTACCAAAATAATACCAAAATTGAATAACAAATTTAAATACAGTTAAACCCCATCTCAAGACATCTGACACTCCATTAATGTTTTATCTTTCGACAGAACATTAACTTGTAAGTGATATCTTGATGTAGCAATTAAACACAAATAATAAAATAACATGTTAAATAATAATTCTTCCTTTGGGCTGATTTATTATTCACATGTAAGACCAAATAATTATAACGTGCTAATTGCCACAAATGTATATGTAATTATATTAAACATTAACTTTCCTTTGGGCCAATTGATATTTATGTAATTACATACACACAACCAATTACATATTTTAAAATAAATTAATTGATTTTCATAGAGGTCACTTTGACAACATATTGGTTCAATTAACCATCTCAATATATATATATATATATAGCCATATTGTAATTTAAATTGAAATTCCATAAAATAACATCTTAATACAAAATTATTTATTAACTGATAAAAAACTTTATATATATATATATATATATATATATATATTGATGAGGTTGGCCTTGTTTTCACTTGCAGCCATTTGTTGGCCATGTTTTCACTTGCAGCGTGCGTGCGTGTGTATATATATATATATATATAATCAAATGTGAAACGGCAATATGGTTCCCAAACGGCACAATGGTTCAATTAATGGTACTAAAACTAAACTAAATGCCTTCTTAGCCATATACCAAACGGCACCAAACAAAACAACATAAATGTTGGCAAACGACACAAGATAAAACCAAATAAATGGCAGTTTTTATTTTTTTATTTTTTTTTGCCCTCATTTCAACCGCCAAAAAACAACAATGTTCCATGATCCATGAACAAAAGAATTCATAGTAACCACAAAACACAAAACTGTTGTGTCCCACAAAATGCCAAAACAACAAAGTAAAGCCATAAAGCAATAGTCATAAAGGCACAAACACAAAACAATTAAACCAAAATAAATAACTATTGCTTATGAATACACGGCAACAAATTATAATAAAACAAATGAAAAACAAGGATCTTGCATCAGGAACAATTAAACCAAACAAGTAAGCCAAAATGAATCGGCGCAGCAATTAAGCCAAAGAAGAATCGGCGCGATGGAAAAATGTACCCAAAGTCGCAAATCCCAAAAAAAAAAAACTGCCGCAATTCACTAATTCAATCAACCCAAAAACAAAAGACACTAACAATGAGAACTCAACAATTTAACATGAAATTTAGGCTCTGATACCAATTGTTGAAATCCTAAAATATATCTAGACAATAATAATTATGTTAAATCATTAAGAAAAATAAAAGATTATAGTGAAAGCGTACCTGAATTCATGGTTTAATTTAATTACCAAAATTCATGATTTATGATCTTCCAAATTGATAGATAAGAAAAATATGTCTACTATAGATGAAAATAGAAAGATAATTTTCTTATATTTATAATTTGGGGACCATAATTCTTTTATATAAAAAAGGTTTTCTTTATTTCTAATTTAGCCCATCATAAAATTAAAATTATAAAAGGGTATTTATACATTTAACCCATACTTATAATATTATTAATATTATGACCCACTTTACTTTCTATTAAATTAGATCACTTTAATATTTAGGTCAAGTCTTTTAAATAATAGTTATGACATATAATTATTATAATTCTAATATATATATATATATATATATATATATATATAGTGTATTTGTCCATAAATCCTAACAGTATGAAGTTTCAACTACATTCTTGCCTTTTCCTAACCTATTTTTCTTGATTTTCTTGCAAAGCTTTAGGGATATCGTATCGAAATGCACCTGCTCAAGTTTACAGAAACCGTATCTAAATAATACTGGTTGAATTTCTTTCTGTATAAATTGCAGCTCGAAAAATGGGAATAATGAACGGCTACTTATTCTTTTTTATGTAATATTGATTGTAGAATAATAGGAGAATAGGAGTTGTGTTAACGAAGATCTATCAGAAAAGAAAATGAAATGTTATTATCTTTAATTGTATATTTTTAATTTTTAAAATATCATATATTGTATATTTTTCTACAAAATATCATAAAATATATATATTTTTTTATTTTGAAAAGATCGTACATTGTATTTTTTATTTTTAAAAGATCATATATTGTATTTTTTATTTTTGAAATGATCATACACTGTATTTTTTTTACAATAAATCATACACTGTATATTTTTTTTACAAAAAATCATACAATGTATTTTTTTGTTTTGAAAATATTATATACTATATTTTTTTATTTTCAAAAAATCATACACTATATTTTTTTTTATTTTTAAAAAGATCATATACTGTATATTTTTTTTACAAAAGATAATATAATGTATATTTTTTTACAAAAGATCATATACTATATATTTTTTTACAAAAAATCATATAGTATATTTTTTTATTTTGAAAAGATCATACACTGTATTTTTTTATTTTAAAAAGATTAAAGACTATTTTTTATTTTGAAAAGATCATACAGTGTATATTTTTTTACAAAAGACAACACAATATATTTTTTTGTTTTGAAATGATGATACACTATATATTTTTATTTTCAAAAAATCATACACTATATATATTTTTATTTTTGAAAAGATCATACACTATATATTTAAAAAAAAAGATAATACATTGTATATTTTTTTTATAAAATATCATACAATATATTTTTTTATTTTGAAAAAATCATACACTATATTTTTTTATTTTAAAAAAAATCATATAATGTATATTTTTTTTTACAAAAAATCATACACTATATTCTTTTTGTGACAAAGTTTGTGCCGAAAACCAAAGGAAAAACACTGGAAGAAATTCAACAATATATGAGTTCATAAATGGGCAAATTCTAAGGGAGCTTTGCTAACTGAATAGCTTCTGAAGAAAAGCAGCTGAAAATACCTCCCAAGAACCTGTAAATCTTAGCTAAAAGAATTTATACAAAAGTTATTTGCTTCTATATCTTTTGGTTTCAATTTTTGGACAAAAGTGATGTAAAATTCTTACAGAAGCAATTCTATTCTTTTTTACAAATATTAGTTTTTATAAACTCTCGCAGGATACAAAGAGATTCACCACAAAAGTAGAGAGAAAAAAATTCCTTTTTTGTTTTACAAATGCTTATATAAGACAATAACAGAGACAACAAGCATGCTGAGTAGATGCAGATACTTTTAACAGTTGCTAAGTGTGCAAAGCCATGAATAAATTCTGCTTTCGAGCATGCTCCGAAATAAGTCTATTGATAATATCTTGTGGTATGCTTGACAACTTTGCCAAATAGAATGTGAAATCGTGAGGCATGATGAAGAAGCTAAAACCAACTAAAATATCGTCAGTTGCATAAACAATTGACTCAGCAACCAAATGAATGCTATTTTGTATTCATGTTTTAATTCATATATATCCCCGAATTAAAGTGATCATGATTGAGGTGTTAATAAACAGGTTACCTTGAGCTTTAAAATTAAACAATGGAGGAAGACGACGACCATTGGGAATCCAAGTATTTGGATTAGGGGTGTTCAAAACCCGAACCTATCCGAACAAACCGAATAACCCAAACCAAACAAGAAATTCGGGTAGGGTTATTAGGATAGGGTAGGGTTGGGGATTTAGGGTTTGTTCGGGTTTAACCCTTATTAACCCGAACAACCCAAAAAAAAGCAATCAATCATCTCCAAAATGCATCGTTTAGGATCTTTGGGTAAGTTCGGGTCGGGTTAATATCCTTTTTAATAATTTAGAATAAAAGAAAAAAATAATTTTAAATTTAAAAAAATAAATTCGGGTTGTTCGGGTAATTCGAGTGGGACTCAAAATTTCACGGATTATTCGGGTAGAGGTCTGAATTATTCGTAGGGTAGGGTAGGGTTGGAATATATGAGAAAGTTCGAGTTTCGGGTTATTTGAGTTCTGGTTGGGTTGACCCGAATCCCCCTGATGAACACCCCTAATTTGGATCCGTTAATTCATCAATTCATCAATTATAATGTTTTTTTCTTCTACCTTCTCCATCTTTTTCTTCGTTTATTTCTTGTGCTTTTGTTTCATGTCATTCTGTTACATATGCTTCTTCACTTTCTTTTCTTTTGGATTATCTGCTTCTTCTGTTTCTCCATTTTTTCATATTGCTTTTGTTTCTTCTAGATCTGCTTCATTATCACCATCATCATCATCATCATTTAATATATATAAACCATATATATTGCAATCTTAACAAGTTTCTCAGAAGAATTTGTAAAAAAATTGATTTGATTGATAAAAATAGTAGAAAATAATACTAATTTATGAGAAAATGGGTTTTATTTTGTAATATGAGTTCATTTATAATCTGGAAACTATAAGTGGGGTATTTTTGAAATAAAAATTTTAGTAAATGGAAAATGTGAATGATGGAAACACAGGTGGGTAATATTGAAAGTTGATTTTATGTTTTAGGCATTTATGTCAAAACCCCTCAATAAAATGGCAAAAAGTAGAGATGGCAAATTGGTAATTAACTAAATGCCATTTAATTTAAAAGTATGTTCAATTATACCAATTCAAAATCATCTATTAAATTTTGTTACATATTGATATATTTCATATAGTTCAATGAGCATAAATTATACCAAATCACTCAAAATATCAAATTTATACTAATTATAATTTTTTTTAATATGAAGTATGTTCAACTTGAATTCAACCAATCCACGTCTAAAATTGACCTAATCCAAATAGAATTTTATTGAATCCAAGCCAACCTACACTAAAGCCATTTTTTATTTATACGAGTTTGGATTGGACTTGTATAAAAAAAAACTGATTATAAACTGTCTGAGATCCAATCCATCGAATCCAACCCAACATGAACTAGGCTTGTATTTTATTATATGGGCTTGGATCAGACTTGTGGTTAGGCTAGTCTGAAATCGGTCTACCTCAGCTTGAACCTTACCTATCTTGCACCCCATCCAATCCATGCCAAACTATATTTTATTTATATGGACTTGAGCTTGCTTATAAAAATATTTAAAAAGCTGGGTTAGACCAGTTCGAATCCAATATGATCCAATTATGCTTTATTTGAACCGAACTAGAATGGTTGAACCCGGTTCATCTTGAACCCAACATAGCTTTTTTTAGGCACCTTTTATTTATGTGGATTTGGATTTGATTTGCACAGAAAAAATTTAAAAGTCTAGCTAGGTCCGGCCTGAATCCGACCCATCTTGGCTTGAACTTGGCTTATCTTGTCCTAAACTCGACCATCCCAGTCCAAACTTGGCCCAGCCTGAAGTAGGCATGTATTTTTATTTATGTAGTTTGTGCAAAAAGAAATTTCAAATTTCGGTTAGGCACAACTCAAACCCCACTACAGGAAAATTGCAGAATAGCGACAAAATTTAGCGAGTACAAGAAAAATTGTTGCTAAATCACTGATATAGCAATAGAATTGTGACGATAAATGAATTTTTGTCACAAATGATGGTGGGATGCAAATGAACATATATTTTGCAACAATATAGCGAGAACATTGACAATTTATCGCTAATTTGGGCGCCTAAATTTTGGCACAAAATTTAGCGAGAATTTGGCGAGCACAACAGTCAAGCAAACTGATTAGTTTAGCATGAAACAATAAGTCCTTGCTAATTAGCAAGAAATTTCATCCTCGCTAATTTTGGCGAGAAAATTTATCCTTGCTAATGCTTAATTCACGTGGCATGTAAGGTAATTAGCGAGGAAAATATTCCTCGCTAATTCTTGGTTAGGTTAGGATGTTAGATGTGAGCTAATTAGCAAGAAATTTCATCCTCGCTAATTTAGCGAGAACAATTATCCTCGCTAATGCCTAATTTAGCTACAAATATATCTCTCGCTAATTCTTGGTTAGGTTGAGATGTTACATGTGAGCTAATTAGTGAGAAATTTCGTGCTCGCTAATTTAGCGAGAACAATTGTCTTCGCTAATGTCTAATTTAGCTATAAATATATCTCTCGCTAAATTTGCTAGGACTAAGTTTCTCGCCAAATTAAGCACAAATTAGAGAATTATGTTTTAATTATTTTTATAATTTTAATTTTTAATATTTAAATTTTATTTACATTTAACTTAGTAAATTTAGTTAATATATTTTTTAACAAAGATTAAATAAACTAAATTATTATTATTTAAATTAATTAAATTGAATTAAATTATTATTTTAAATTAATTAAATTGAATTAAAATTAAATAAATAAATTATTATTATTTAGTAATTTTTGATTCTTTTAGGCGGGACAAATTTGCGCTACCCCTAAAAAGTGAAAAGAAAAAACCATCTTTTGGGCGAGACATGTTCATTACTAATACTTTCAGTTTGAGTTCTCCATTGCTTTGTTGCTTACCGTTTTAGTTTGAGCTCTACCTAAAGCACGTACATATTCGAGGTCGCAAGGAAATGACAAGAGGAGAAAGCGAATTAAGCTTCCGGACGAAAACGTGGAAGGATGGAAAATGAAACCAGGGAAAGCGAAGAGGAAAAGAAGGGGAGGAAAACCGACGGAGTCGAAAGAGGAAGAGGAGGAGGATCCCGAAGAAGAGAAAGAAGAAGTGCCGCAGGAGGATGCGAAACCGATTGGTGAAGCAGTTAGATTTTCTGGAAAGGGAAGGGGACGTGGAAGCCATTTTAAGGCTTTTGAGTTTGATGGAAGCCAATATGAACTTGTGAGTGGATCGGTTTTTTTGGATTACAGAAATTAGGTTTTCGTTTATGTATTATTTGAGGGATTAGGTCTTGGTCAATATGAGCTTGATTTTCGAATCTTCATTGGTTGTTTATGAAATTTTTTATTTCTTCTTTTTGTTCCGAAAAATGCAAGAGCATTTAAAAAGCCTACTGAAAAAGTACTAGTTATCTGAACTTGAGTATCGTTTCATAGTGCCACATTTTAAATGTGTCTGCCTGTCAAGGTGGACCGAGCTAATGCACTACTCCATCAAATAATTATTCTAGAGTAAGAGGTCGAAAAATTTATGCTTTCCCTTATTGTTGACACCACGATCGTCATTTTTTGCTTTTGCCGTTCTGCAGAAGGATCCTGTTCTTTTAGTTCCTGAGGATACTAACCAAAAACCTTATGTGGCAATTATTAAGGTAACTGCACAAAACTGCCTTAGTCCCGTTGCTTCTCACTTTTCTTTTTGTGTTGATAGCAGGCATTTAGATTATCTAAATATGAAGTGCATGACTGATCCAAATCATTTATTAGCAATTGCATGTCATAGTTGCAAAATCTGACAATGATTTTTTGTATTGCACTTACATTTAGTGGCTTAGTGGTGCATAGCATTGTTTCGTACCTGCACTAATTTGGATGAACACTACTAAGTTGAGTTTGGTTTAGCCATCTGCTGTTGTTGCTGGCTTAGTGGTACATTGTCAAGGAAGAATTCTATTGCTTCAAAGCTTACACAAAAGCACAACGGAATGATCTCAAGCTATAATACTGCAAGAAACAGCCAAGTCTAAATTATCACATCTCATTTGCTTACAATTAATTATGCATTATATTACCCTTTCAATCAGTAGAGAACATATGTTTTTTGTTTTATGTTTGGTACTTAATCTGATTGAATGCAAATTTATCTTTATTCAGCATGTATAAAATGCAAAATTCTATGGAGAACTGTTTACTGGTGCTCTCAATAGCTGTCAATTGCATTTATAATTTCCTTGCTACAATGTAGAAACTTAAAAGTGATTTTTTTCTTTCTTTTTTGGTAATCAATTATAGGGAGGCATTCTGTGGTTTCAGAATTTGACTGAATTTCCTCATGGTATTTTCGGCCCCATCTTTCCTATGCTGATTGGTGGTGTGCACTACATTAATGTTCAGGTAATTCATACTCTTCTTATATCATGTAAGGGAGTTTTATAATTTTACGATAGTCTTCTTTTTGTTTTAAAATTGGTTGGTCACTGCATTGAGTTCTATGGAATCTGCTTCATTTGGGAATGCTGTCAGATAATATTTGATTCTTTCTAGGTTCCTTCTTCTTCTTCTTGGTATATTTTGTGCATAACAACCTTGTTTTTTCCCCCCTTTAAATAGTTGCTGCATCTCTGAAATGTATGTTATAATGCTCTACCTCTAAATCTGCTAGATTTATCGTGATATTGTTTACTCGACTTTTAAAGACATGTTTGATAACTTTACAGCTCTCTTTTGGGAAATCCTCAATTCTTCATGACACGACTGGACCACTGAGCTTATTGGCAAAAGTGAGTTGATAGTAATTGTTTATTAGCTCCATGATACTGTGTCTTGCAGTTCTCAAAACATAATTTCTTTCCTAATTTATGAATCATTGTATTTTCACAAATGATTGGAGGCTTTCTTGCTGCAGTACTATAAGATGTATTTGGATATTCTGACACTGCCCCTAGTTTTCATTGGCTTCTACATTCCACAGGTAAATTTATATCCGGCCTTCATATTTCTCACATCCCTTTTGTCCTTATCAAATCACTTTCTCTTTATCACCTTTTGTCCTTGTTATTTATCTTTTCTGAGCTTACCACCTTGGAGATATTATTATAATTGGTCAAATTTTCTGGTCCATATCATTTCCCCTTATGCTAATGCAACTTTTCATGGTATAAGGGGGATGAGAAGGAGAGGAGAAGGGGGAACAAGATGGAGAAAAGGAAAGAAGAACAGAGCTTTCAATAATGAACAACATTGGGGCCCTACGTCTATGAATTTAAGCAAGTTTAATAACACCCAGAACAACAGCCTTAACATTAGATCCTAAAGAGAAAAAATCCCTAAATAAAAGCCATATTTACAAGATAAACAATTAGATGAAATAGCTGCCAGGGCATTAAGCATCACTAAAATTTGCTTACCAAAAATATCCCACCTCTCCAAATTCTTTTAATTTTACCTTGCTCATGGCCTATTTTCTCTAGACTATTGACTTGTTCTTCCCTTAGTCCAATCCTATTGAGGGGAGGAAGTTACTAATTCAGTGGTAAAGTGCTCAGCTTATTGATGCACCAATCAATCTCATATATATTCTTCATCCTACTCAAGAAAGACCCGCAGCTTAGTTCAACATGATCTTGAAGTGATGAGCTATTTTTAGCTTGTGCACTGCTCTAAGATGGCACCATTTTTAAAGATCCGTGTTTTATGCTTTGGTGGGTTTCCTCAGTACAAACAGTGGTATAATCAATTTGACACCGGCCATCTGTCAGTCAAATTCTTCTTTTTCCATTTTTCTGATTTTTTGTTTTTCATCTTATGAGTTAACTGCTTTTTTTTATACCAATCTTCCCTTCTTTCCTGGTGCTGATTCACAATTTTTTTTTATTGACTTTGCAGGGAAGTCTGATCTATTGGGTCACCAATAGTTCACTAAATCTTATCCAGGTCAGTTTTTTGTGTTTCCTGGGGCATTTTTTTACTGCCTTATATGGCTCGTTAGTTGTTAATTTTTAATGGCATATTAAAGTTCTGTTCTAAATAGTACAAGGAATCAAAATTCACTTGTACTTCTTTGAACCACTTCTAGGGGGAATTTTCCAGGAACAATTAAAATTTATTTGGCATCTCATTTTCTTTATGCTTAGTTGCCATGGTACTAAATGAACTTGAAGAGAAAAAGAAAGAAACCCCCAGTTGGATATGTTGACATGCCTTAGGACTAAATTAGTAATTTACAATTTATTTTTCATTAGCATTTCCTTGTTCCAATAAAATTGTCCATCTTTTTGCTGATGCTCTTGATAAAAAATGTTGGAATTGGTAGGTTTTGCCTTACTTAAAACTCAAAGTAGTTTGTTGTTTGTAGTCTAAAAACAGGGAGGAGAAAATGGGGCAGTTGAGAGAGGATGTGTAGAGTACGAGATCTTTTTCACGACTCAGACACCACTGAGTTTGTTAATGTAACAATTCTAACGGTATGCTCTTTGATAACCTTTTGCATATTGAAAGTAACTTGGGTATACAAACTAATTTCTTGGTAATATCTTTGGTTCAGTGCTAAAGAAAGGGAATAAATCAATGTGTGTCGATACGTGTAAGCAAATTGATCATGTTTAAGTATTGCTGAAAGACTCATCATTTTAATTAATGACTTGCTTTTATTCTCTTTTTTGACAAATTCAGGTTATAGCCGCAAAAGAATCATCAAGGTTATGTTCATCCTTGAGAAAGGAAGTGGTTTCTGTTATGAGGCTTATAGTCAATCAAGTTTTACAACTTATGTACCAATAGGAAGGAATTCCTATTTGGAATTCAAGTCAGTCGTCCAATTTATGTACCAAAGTCTATTTGGAATTCATGGCTAGCTAGGGATGTAGGGCCAGCTAGATATGCATTTGTTATTTTTAATATGCAATTAACAATGATATATATTTGTAAATAATTATTTTTGATATGCAATTAAAAATGATATCCATCTTTGTGATTTATTGTTCAAATGGTATAATTTTTTTATTTATTTAAGAAAAAATAATATTAATATAGGGACAAATTACCATGTTCAAATAGTTGTTATTTAGCTACAATTTAACCGTGACAAAATTCAAGCTAATTTTGCGAGGACCTAATAGCGAGTATTTAGCGACGGATATTTGTCGCCAAACAACCATGGGATAGAGAAAAAAAGAGTAATATGGCGACAAACATAATTTCTCGCAAAGTATAGTGACAACATTGTCGTCGCAAAATTCATGCCAGCATTTAGCGAGTACAATTTACGAGCTAAATTTAGCCATAAAGATATTTGTTGCAAAAGTGCACGCTAAAATTTAGTGAGTAACTAATCATTAGTGATGAAATTGTGTCCTTGCTAATAAGTAGCGACAAATATTTTCCTCGCTAAATTCTGCTAAGACGACTTTCATAATAAATTTTTTTTCCTCGCTAAACATATTTAGCTACGAAAAAGCATCATTTAGCGAGGAAAAATTCCTCGCTATTTTGAATTTTTTTTTTTGTAGTGCCCAACCCATTAAAACTAAACTCATCTGACCCAATACTCAACTCATCCAACCCAAAGTTAATGAAACAGGTTTGTATTTTATTTATGCAAACTTGTGCAAAAAAAAAATTTCAATTCTCATTTAGGTTGGTCAAACTTGAACTCGACCCATATTGATTTGGGCTTAGATTGGGCTTGTGTAGGAAAAATTTTAAAATTTTGATTAGGTCCGAACCAAACTAGACCTGGCCCAATTGAACTCAATCTATCCCGAGCCCAACCCAGCCCGTGCTAGGCTCGTATTTTATTTATACGCACTTGGATTTGATTTGCACATAAAAAATTTAAAAGTTGAGCTAGACACGGTTTGAACACAATTCGGTCTAACTAGGCTCGACCCGAACTTACCCTTGCTCTCCTAGATCCAATTTAAGCTAACCAATCTACAAGCAAGACTGGTTCAAACCTAATCATAAATTCACTTAATATAACAACCTTTTTCCATGATATTATACTAATTATAACTTGTTATTGAATTTACCAAATAATTATAGATTTGATATTTTTAATTAGTTATATTTTATTTAATTGGATGAACAATGGGCTCTTATTGAACACATATTAAATAACAATAGAGATGGAATTTTCCTAAAGCCAAGTGAACAATAAGAACATTGCAGACAAATAAAAAGAGAAATTAAGCATAAACAAATTTTAGAGTACAAAAGAGAATCCTGCCTCTGAATTAATCTTTAAGCAGAATAATGAAGTTTAGCCACTCATGGCTATAAACAAACACAGAGAATAATGTTTATAAAAATCTCTCTAACTGAACTTCTCCCTAGGAGAATAAGAAGACGTCCTATATAGAGAAAATCCTAAATTAAAAGAAATATTCATAATTTAGATAATTAAGGAAAAATAAAAATAGAAATTAAATATAATCCAAAAACTCCTAAACAACTACTATCCAATTTCTAAATAATAGTCTAAATATCCTTCAAAAGTCGACTAGAACATAGCTGATGCGTGAAATAAAATTTTTAACATAACTCTGAACTTTGACCTCTCCTTAGCCTTTCCCAAGGCTAAAGTACAAATCTATCAAAATTAGCTCTTTTGCACCCAATCTGTCCCAAACAACCAAAAACACTCCAAATCAGGTCTAAGATGTTTCATTCTCATCAATTAGGTCATGCAATGGTTAAAATTGTAAATAAGTAAAAATCTTCCAATTGAATTAAGATCATCAATTAGATCTTGCACTGGTCAAAATAACAAAAACAAGTAAAAAGCTCTCAATTAAATTAAAATCAATAATAAAAATATGTAAATGTAAAATATAAATATGCAATTTTGACCACTTAACAAGCTTTAATTTTTCTATAGAATGAATACATTTAGTTTTTATTATTCATTTTTCTTTTGCCTGTTTTTGAATTGTTTAACATAATTAATATACTTTTGTTTAATGGTAGCAATTTTTGTTAATTTATCTAATAGAGTTGGGAATTTGGACTACAGACAAATTCTAGCAATTCTTTTGCCGGCTGTTGTTTTTATCTTTCTCTTTTCGACTAACAGAATCCAATGTTTTTCATGACGGAAAGCTCTTGTCATCAATTGACAAAGAAGACTTCTATTTGTATTCACTATCCAAGAAGCACCTCTCATGTAATAACATTTTCCATTATTTTCTCTTCATTATGTTAATTAGTTTTCTAAAGAAAATGAAATTATATATATATATATATATATATATATATATATATATATATATATATATATATATATATATATATATATATATATATATATATATATATATATAATGCAATGCACACGTGGAAAGGACTAATAGAGAAAGCCAAAGATGGTGGTTTGGATGTTATTGTATCCAATGTTATTAAAATCGGACCGGATAAAGAACCGGCGAGACTGAGGCTTTTTGGTTCGACCGATTCAATTAGGTTCAACCGATTTTTTTTTATTTTTAAAATATTATAATTTTATAAATACTATTGTATAAAAATTAAAAAATATCCATCAAACATTAATATATGTCACAAATATCCTAATAATAAGTTACAAAATATAATTTTAATTTTATTATTATAAATAATTAATTATGTATTTTTGAATATAATATATTAAAAATATAAAAATACAATCATATCATGAAAAAAATTTCATTTTTAGATAGAGTACTAATGAAGCAAACACAGAAAATATTAACCTTGCATATATGAGTATAATTATATTTAATTACAATAAATTCAAATAGATAATAAGTATATTAAATTATTAAGTGACATCTTTAGAATTTAAAATGCTACATTTTTAAAAAAAATAAATCATAAAAATTTCATATATATATATATATATATATATATATATATATATATATATATATATATATATATAATGAACCAAATATATATATATATACAATGAACCAAATAGATAATTAAAATAGGCATGAGCTTCAACATAGATAGTGAGCCTTTCAAGGTCTATTTTTGTGGACTAAGACTAATAATTTGAATTATGTGATGCATGTGAAGGTGAATTTGAAATTCTAAACAATAAACTAATTAGTAGCAATTACTCGAGAGAAATTATTTTCATTTGAGCATGAAATTATAAAATATTTTATGTTTATGTTTATTATGCTCATCATCTCTCCAAACAACATAAAATACCCTTTAATTAATTTGTATGTGGTTTTTCTTGCTTGCGGTATCAAATTCTTTGTTTTCTTGTTTGGTTTGATCACTTAGCTCTTTGGGGTAGCTAGCTTCAACCCTATTGGTAATGTTGCTCTCTCCACTGCTGGAATTAGCAATGATGGTCTCTTCTCCTTGGGCCTTACATTTCCCGCTCAAGTAATTCAATATATAAATATGAATTGCCTCTGTTTTTGTGTTCATTCAATAGATTCTTGCAGTGAACGAGAAATTGTATTCTTATTCTACTGATAATTTAGCTGTGAGCTGCTGAGGAATCATGTTAAGCTATCATTCCATGGATTTTTTTTTACTGTTTCTAATGTTATTAGAGGCTCCAACAGGTTAGACTTCCTATATAACTTGCTATCTTCATTTCATTTCTCTATTCAAAATAATGTTTTGCCTTTTTGGTATTAATTTGTTTGATAAACTGCAAAAATCAAGAATTCCAAAAGTCAATTAAGAAGCTTAAGAAGAAGGCTGAGACATATTGTTGTACGTGAAGGGAAAGCTTGAGAAGGTGAAATGGCAAATGCAAAACGAAGCAAACAAGTGAGCAGCGGTACAAGCATGTGGACGATGTTTGGACAGAGGCTGAAGCTTCTACAAAAGAGGTGTGCTATGTCTGCATGATGTTGTGTTTATTCGTATTTGATTTTATTTTTTGTGATCATCAACTATATAAGTAGATTATTCAGGTTCTATAATTGTTCTGTTGAGTGTTACACAAGCTGATGAAAAATACTAATGTTGAAAATAATTTGTTGAAGTGAAGTTCTAATTTTTAGGAAGTTTATTTTTGTTTTTCTATCACGGAGGTAGTGATCTATGTTAGCTGCTATTTTTGAGTTGTGTTAACCTATATTTAGCCTTTTCTTTTGCAAATATGTTATGAAGTTCTTATATTTAATTTGGAGTTGCAGTTTAATAAAAAATGCAGACTTTCCAAGTCAATTATTCTTCCCGCTTCTAATGTTTTCTTTTTAGAATTAACAATGGTTGTGAAAGACCTGTGAGGCTTTTTTTTTTGAATGATTGTTCACTCAAAGAGCAACCAAACTCAGTGTATAATAAATGTTGTAACACCTTAATATCCCTCAAGAGTATTCTAGGATGCTACACTCACTACACATCATGACATTGCAACCAATAAGCAACACTATAATATTAGTCAACTTAGTACTAGATTACATAGCATTAAATTTAAGTTTCTATAACAAATACAATGTTTTAATTACATAGACAAATCTTGTTCAAACTTAGTTAGATACACAATTAAGTATATTACAAAATATAATACTTTTTATCGTCTACACTACATCTTCGGGAAATTCTTCATGGTTGCCACAATCCTAACCTTCAAAACATCTTTAACTTCAAACCTACTCAAACAACACACAACTAAGTCACTTATAATATTAGTTCACTAGGAATAATTAAAAACACGCCTATTCCATTCATAGCTTTAGAATTTCATTCTATTAACCCTTGAAAACTCTTCTACAAGTCACTTTTCTATTTTGCCATTAACGCGAAGATACTTAACAATACATCAATATTTGGTTCGAACTCGGAATTAGTATCGCAAACTTCTTACGTTTCCCAAAATCGGGAATCAGAACCACGTAGTTCTAACCATACTTATCTCTAGCACAATTTTAATTACATCATAATCACTTTTATAACTTGAACTCGGTATAGGCGTGGACAATTGGGAACACTAGATACCGTATAGGTATCGAATCACTAGACACCGTTAAAATGCCAATCACTAGATACTCAAAGGCATCATATCATTAGACACCAAAAGGTGTCAACCACTAGATACTCGAAGGCATCAAATCAATAGACACCAAAAGGTGCCAATCACTATATACCCGAAGGCATCAAATTACTAAGCACCAAAAGTTGCCAATCACGAGATACCAAAGGTATCAATTCACTATCCCGTATATTTCCACGTTTATATCTAATTTAGGCCCTAAATAACAATTTCTCTCACTAAATTACTTCATTACATTGATCACTCATGTATGCATTATACACTAGAATGCATTATACACTTTATTCATATGTTCAATCATGTCAATTGCACTTCATTATAACTACTCACCAACAAACACTCTCATGGTCACTTACTAACTTAATATATAATACACTCACGCAACAATAATTGTTATTCTAACATGTATCATATATACCATTTAATGATATCAATATATCAGTATTCATATAATATCTATCTTCAATTACACCTAAAAATTCAAGATACAATTCAATAATATAAGCATTAAGGTAAAATGTAATAAAAACCATGCAAACACTCATTATTCACCTTAACTGTCTTTATTGTAATTTATAATTTAATATTAAATCATTCTTTTCATGTTCATTACATCATATATTAACCCTAAACATGTGTTTGTAAAGTTTTATAAGATTTGAGAAAGGTTGGATAAGGTTTGGTAACATTTCGGGACCTAAAAATCAAATTAAGCTGGAACAAGGGAAGATCACGGCTAAGACAAACTTGTTCTGGCTATGACAATTGCTTCTGGTTCGATGTAGAATGCTTTTTCATGGCTGAGATAAAAGTGTCTCAGCAGGTCGATGAAATCTGCCCAGAACTCAGTAGGCAGACTCTTAGGTTCAACTTGTACAACAATTTTGACCTAGAAAACATGATTTTCTAGCAAAATGTCCTTTTAGACATTTATGCCACTATGTATCTAGTTTTAATAGAATAAAAAATCATGCAATTTGGAAAACTATACAGAGATATACTCAAAACTATATAGACTTCTCTTAGTGATAGGGCCACGGCCAATGCACAAATTCAAGCTACTTTACGAGAACTTTAGAGCCAAAATTAGGTTTCGGTTCCTCTACAAACTTTTATACCTATGTCTTAAATTTCATTTCCAACTAGAATCACTCTAATTGGTGCTCTAGAACTTGTGTTATACTTAAAATCGTATTGACAAGTCTTGTGAATCCTAAGGCAGAATTTTACTCTAACACTTTATTTGCACTCATTCAACTCATTTTCATGTCTAGTCTTTTCATACACATTCCCACATATTTAAAATACACTACACAACATTAATGTTCCATTAATTCCTATTAAATACCTATACAAGAGATTTAGGGTGCTTATACCTTATTTGAAGCTTATTCTTTTCTCTTTACTTGGTTTCCATCTCTTCTTAACCTTTATCTTGCATGATTCTCCAGTTATTCTTATAAAACATCATTTAATTACTAAGTAGTCAATCTAAAATAGGTATTAAGGAAGATAGAAGATCGGAGTTTACTCTAACTTAAGTCAAAAAGCTACAAAATCCTTCTATCTCTTTCTATAATCTACAATTCCTTTCCCAAGTAAGAGCAGGGTTTTCAAAAGCTTCACAAAAGAAAATGGAGAAAGAAGATGATGAAGCAATAATAGAAACCTTCGTGCCTTTGGCCAAAGTGGCTGGCTAAACATATCCAAAGGCAGAAAAATCTACCTTATTAAATACTTAGCCCATTCTAGAAGGCTAGATGCCCAAATCTCATTGGTCCTCCTTTTCAATCTTTAGTTATTTACACATTGACCCCAAATATTCCTCTATTCACTTAAGTGTATGTGATTTCAACTAACATAATATATAAGCCCATGATTTCTCTTATATTTCACATATACAACTTACTGATGTTAAATTACAAAAGTACCCACAATCAATTTCATTAACACCAATTGTATCCCAATCAGTCACTAACCCTCATAACTATTATATCTTTGTCAAAAACATTCCCTAACCATGTCACATTCCTATTAGGGTCTTAATTGGGGTGTTACAAATGGTGAGAAATTCTTTTTAGCCATATCTCCACTAGTGTTCGATGGAGAAAAACACCACATATGGGTAGGAAAAATGGAAGCTTACTCGGATGCATGTGATTAGTGGGAAGCTGTTGAGGAAGATTATAAAGTATCTCCCTCACCAATAACAAGAAAATCTAAAGCTAAGGTCTATCTTTTTACTGCCTAGTTCCTTAATTATTTTTAGCATAATTATAACATGTAATTTAGCTAAAGCTATTTGGGATTTCCTAAAAAATAAGGAATGAAGGTCATAAATTTTATAAGAGAATTTGAAATGCAAAAAATGAAGGAATTTGAAACCATCAAATATTATTCAGATAGGCTAATTGGTATTACAAATAAAGTACAAATACTTGGAACTGAGCTTACTGATAGCATAATTATTAAGAAAATTCTGGTGACCTTAATTGAAAAATTTGATGCAACTATTGCTTTATTAGAAAATACTAAACATCCGTTATAGATAGATTTGGTAGAATTGTTAAGTGTGTTGCAAGCATAAGAAAAAAGAAGAAAGATGAGACAAGAAGGAACCATTGAAGGAGCTTTATAAGCTAAGTTACAGTTGAACTTTGAAGGAAAAGGCAAGAAGTGGAAAGGGAAAAAAGGAGTGCAAGTAACTCTGAATTGATAACAAATGAGAATAGAACTAGCAACACAACCAACAGAAAATAGGGAAAACATCATCTTTGTTAACATTAGGGAAAAAAGGAATCATACTCAATACAAGCGTTAAAGAAAGCTCGATATCAGATGTAAAGAATGTCTAAAATTCGGGCATGTAGAGATCATTTGTGAAGAAAATGAAACATTGCAGTAGGGAGAAGCTTAGGATGCAAATCAATAAGAAGAAGAACACTTTTTTGTTGTATTAAACTTTGCTAGTAGTTTAAGTGATGGTTAGCTTATTGACAATGGCTATACAAATTATATAACAAGTAATAAAGAACTTTTTGGAGAGCTCGACAGATCAGTAGCATCAAGAGTCAAGATTACAAATGGAAAATACATTTTAATCAAAGGAAATAAGATTATAGCAATTGAGAGTCTTGAATGTACAAAACTTATTTATGATGTTTTATATGTTTTTGAAATTGATCAAAATCTGTTAAGTATTATACAGCTTAGTTGGGAACTAAAACCATAGGGATGACCTTTTATAGAAGTTGTCAATCTCACACACACATGTATAAGCATGCCATTAAGTATATAATAAAATAGTATTAATAACATAAAGTATATTCATAACATTACATGGCATTATGCGACTACCTCCATCATGCTCATTCATTACAATATCTTATGAACCTTAATTCGTATGTTAAGTTACAAACATACTAAGTTCAAATCACTCATTAATACATGTATTCATTTATGTAAAATTATATAAACTATATAATTACGTGGGTCCACATATTGCTTTAGCATTTATCACACAAGATACATACCATACAACCTTGTTCAAATTTTTAAGTACATTATCACAAGCTCGTTATTTATTACAAATCAACTTGTTTAACTCTTACTAGTTCCAAAACATTCATGTAACACTTAAGCATACATATACATATACATATACATATATGTATATGTATACATATACGTATGCGTATATGTATATGTGTATGTGTATGTGTATGTGTATGTGTATGTGTATGTGTACACACACACACACACCCACCCCAATTTAACTTATTTATTTCATATTTATTAATTTTAGTTAACCCTAAACACCCATATGACTCTTATGCCTTTATGCAAAACTAAATTCGTAGTTAAATCCTTTTAACTATTTACATGCGATTAAGATAGTCAAATGGTTCTATATGCACACACATTAAACTAATTGATCTCATACAATAAAAATACTTACATTACAATCCCAGGTATTTTATTCATTTTATCAATAGTCTTAATTTGTTATCATCATTATGTCGTTTCCTCATTTCATACATACAACTCTAGCTCATTAACACTTCAAAATCATAGCTTGCATTTAACTTATGAATTACCCCAAATTGCATACATAAGTTATAGGTTCAAATATTGAATGTCCTTACATGCAATGAGTAGTTCAATTTCCAAATTAGCCATAAGTCACAATATCAATTACTAATATCTAGTATGCAACACATGATTGTAAAGAATGTACATTCACAAACATGATTAATGACAACCTTCACATGTTACATGTGTTCATATATAATTAATGGTATTAAGTACAAAATGCATTATGCTATTGCAATTATAATCATATACATGTGATACCTTAATACTATAAAACTACATGCCTGAATATAACTTTATCCAATTTTGTATTTACCATTTATAATACATGGATTCATATAAAAGTGATATTTAGATTAAGTCATGAAATTATCATACCATGACTGTCATATTACTTATAATAATAACACTCTAATTATTTCTTATAGTAAGCTTGCACCTCTCCTAGGGTGTGGATAACGGGTGCTACAATGGTACCTAAACATATAAATAGAGATACCTCTAGGTATCAAACATATGGACCCACATAGGGTCAATCCTGTGGACCAGTCAAGTGGACCTAAATGGGGTCAGTATTATGGACCCAAATGGGGTCAGTCTTGTGGTAGCTATAATAATACCCTTATAGGCATGCCTATCTATCTATAACCTAGACATAGAAGCAGGCAATCATAATTCATTTCCTTTGGTCATTATCACTTTTCCTTTTCTTTCAAAAATATTAATCTTTAACTGAATCATATGTATGCATTTATGAGCATAGAAACATATACATATTCATGTGTACACATCTTGGACTTAATGCAAAAGTATAAAGCTTTTCACTTGAGTATAGATGCTCTACTTATTTTTATTCCATTATTTGCTTCATTATTAAGATAATATGTGCATGTATATCTATACTCCCACATTGTATAAAGGCTTGCCATATGATTAAGACATATATTTAGTATGCATATATCTTCTTACATGCACATTTCATATTCATATTCATATTCATATTCATATTCATATTCATATTCATATTCATATTCATATTCATATTCATATTCATATTCATATTCATATTCATATTCATATAATATCCTTAATTGTTATAATTACATGGAAACTACTATATTTACATATTTTTATGATTCACTATGTACATATTCTATGCATTTTTGTATTTAAACATACTATCACACATTCAAATGAATTAACATATCAAGGTACACTCAATTTAAATTATATAGTCAATATAGTTACTCAGATGTATAGACTATATTGCTTATACCTATTATGTGCGTGTTCATTAATCCAACACACACACACACACACACACACACACACATTTAACATGTAGTTATTCATGTCATAACCTTTATGTGTGTGAGGCCCTAAAATGTTGCCTAGTGGGATTAGAGTATGACTAAATAAGAAATTAGCATGATTGAATTGAGACTTAGTAAATTAGAGCATAAATGGTTATTAAGGATGTATATGGAATTTTTGTAATTGTTAAAGGTATTTGAGAAATGACATAATCCTTGACTTAAGTATGTAAGTGAGGATAAAATGAAAAGAGAAAATGATAATTTTAAAGATTGGTAATTAGAAATTTCTTGAGGGATTAAATGTGAATTAGCTAAAGACCAATTAAATTCCTCCAATGAGAGATTGACCCTAGAGAATTCTAGAAGGTGCCTATTTATTGAAACAAATTTTTCTGCCTTTAGAAAAGGGGTAGTTGGCCCTTCTTGTAAGGAAAATTCCAGCATTTCTTGAATCTTATTCTTCCTTTGTAAAGTCTAAAATTTTGCTTTTATGGAAATTAACTAGTGATAAAAAGAGAAAGAGAGTTCCAGCAGCTAGGAAAGCAAGGTGAGTGAATTAATGAACTGATTTTAAGTGGTTCTCCCTCTACTCTCTCTTGTTTAGTTGGTAGGCAACTTAGAATTATGTATTTAGATTTTTATAAAGCATTAAATGGTATTTTGTACTATAGTTAGTGAAAGGAAGAAGGAAAAAGGCAAGGATAAGGTGTAGAGCTTAAAGTTGAAGGGTAATCTTTAAGAGGTAAGGGAGTTTACGTATATAAGTATGTTTGTTGGTTTTTATTAATACTGTATGTGTTTAGATGTTCAAATAATATATGTATCTGTGTTAAGGATGTAATTTGTGTAAGTATGGCAGTTAGTGAATGGAGAAGGTGAGAGAATAGAAATTGTAGCATGAAACCCTTGACTTTCTAAGGAGATTTTGGCTATAACTAAACCTAGAGAGCTCCAATTAGGATGATATCAAAGGGAGCATAAACTAGACCTCTACACCTCCATTTGATATGAGGGGTTAGAGCCCGATTTCATCATTAAGATAAAAAAATTGGGTTCAAAGTTGAGTGTTGACAGCAAATTTATCAACTAGAGCAACCGTATATTGTAACACTCAATCTTATTACCTTTTATTTACATATTATTTTATTAAATTTCTTGTACAAAAACACATATGTACACATAAGTTAACATGCTTAAGGTATATTCACAAATTAATTAATTACATATATCTTAAATTCTTTACATAGAACAATTATAGAAAATAACTCAACACCAAAATTAGTCTTCCCTTGCTTTACTCTCTAGTGGCCTACAGATGTCGACTTCCTTACTTCTATGTACAAATATGGGAAAAATGTTTGTGCTAAGTAATGGCTTAGTAAGGAGTAAAAATAATGCAATTGACTTCTTGACGAAGTCTCAAATACAAAAAATGTAATGTGCCAATGAACATTCTATAATGGCATTTAATAATTAGCATAATTGTCATAACACAATTCACATACATTCACCATGATAGTTCTAAGCATTAAACAACACTTCAATACAATTTTCATTTACACTAACAATATTAGTAAGAGATGTTGGCATTACACTAAGACACAAAAGTAATTTGCACTATTAATCAATTATCAATAATTATCAGTTTAATCACTTTCATTGCCTGAACTCCAATTAATGGTGGATATGGGTACAAACACTTGAGACTGGCAAGCAGTATCGAACACCTGAGACATAATAGTTTCGGGTCACTTAATACCAATAGGTATCGAAACACTACACTAGTCACCATTCAGTGAAAATACTTGTAGCTGTGATCACTATCCCCTTTATAGGCATGCCTATATATCTACTACTATGTGAAATTTAGGCTTACAAATGGACATTAATCACTCAAAATGTCATATTTGATACATTTAGAATCATAAATATAATATATAAAATAAAGCATGCAACAAAATCAATAAATGGTTTGTATTCTCTTACACTTCAATTACACTTAAAATACACATTAACCTGATTATCATTTACCATGCAACATGTAGCACTATACATACCACTTATTGTGTGCACTCACGTTCATTACTTATACAAATCCTTATGCTTTAAAGCTTAGTCTTAAACTTTACTTTATTAATTTATTATGCTCTACACTCATTTTATGTCACATATTATCCTTATTTTTATGTTTAAAACACTCTAAACATGTTCGGGAAAGTTCGGGTATGCTTTGGTGACAATTTAGGGCTTAAAAATCAACTATAGGGGATAATAGGGTAGGATCAGGGTGGCCAATGATTTGTGGTGACCGTGAGATTGGTTCAAATTTGGTTCTGGAAGGGGGGGCTGGTCATGGTGGTTACCCATTTGGTGGTGACCGTGAGGTACATTCTGCCTTAAAAGTCTTGAAGATAGATTACTAGGTTTAATTTGTAGGCCATTTCATACTTAGTAAAAAATATTTTCAAGCAAAGTGGTCTTCTATAAATTTGTTCCAATATATCTCTAGTATCCAAAACATCAAAAATCACTCCATTTAGACATATAAATCTTGAGATATCACTAACATAATACAACTTTTTCCCAATGATAGGGTAGCAAACATTATTAAATTTCAAGACATATTATAAAGGCTCTATACACAGAATTAGGTTCTATTTTCTTCTACAAAGTTGTAGATCTATATCTCATCTTTAATTTTCAACTAGAATCACCTTAATTAGACATCTACAGAGGGAGTTATGCCCTTTTAACTAAGATTGGGTCAAGTGAACCTTAACCAAAATTTGCACTATATATTCTTTTAAGACACAAATCACTCTTTTCATGCATCTATTCAAGATCTATAAACTCTAACATCAAATATAGATCTATTTCAATTCATTTATAACCCTATAACAACTTGGATGTATGCAAATAAAGTAAAAACTCTCGTACCTCTTTAGCAAGCTCCAATCCTTCCTTTAGTGTTCTTCTCTTTCTTTCTCTTTACCCTTGCTAGATTTTCCAAATAAACATGTCATAAACACACATCAATATCCAAATCCCATCTAATATTTTAGCTCCTCATGTTTATAACAAATAAAGAACCAAACTTGAGCCAAAATCCCATAAAAACTTACCTTATATTTGCTAAGATACATAAACCCTTTTAAGCCAGGCTATGGACAACAGAGTGACATAGAAAGGAAGAGGAAATTGCTTGAACTCTTTGGCCAAAAGTGGCCTGCCAAGCCACTCAAAAAGGCTATTAGATTTTTCCTTTTTCCCACTTTCCCCATTCTTCTAGAGTTGTTATGTATCTTGCTTTCATTGGTTTATAGCTTGACTAACTTAATATATGCATTCACTCCCTCATATTAATCTTAATTACCAATTACACACCTTATAAACTCCATTTAATACATTCCTCCCTACTTCATTAATAATAATGCACATTTGCCATAAAATTAACAATTTACAAAATTACCTTTCACTTTTGAATTAATACCAATTACGTCCCAATTGCATAATTAACAATTCTTTTACACTGAACTCTTTCAATCTCTCTCTCTATTATATACTAATCCTATTAGGGTATGTTTTGGGGCCTTACATATATCTATGTTAAAGATTGATGTTTTAAATGTATTAATGATTTAATTTTTATAATTTATATAAACGAGGGATAAAGATTGATATTTGATTAGTTGGCAATTTATTTTAAGAATTGTTGTCTATTTAGTTGTATTTTTAATGGATGGAAAATCAGAAAGTGTAATGGTGGGGAATTGATTTCCAGAATCAACCCAACTGGATTGGTTACTAATCTAGTTAGGTGGTAATGCTTTTGGACCGATTTTCTCAAGTTACCTGACAAGATTGAAAATCAATCTAGCTAGGTGTCTAGACTTCTAGACTAAGTATTGACTACCTCCCTGACTGAATTGAAAATAAATCCAGTCGGATTAATTAGAACTTCACTTACTTGGCTAGATTGAAATCAATCCAGCTGGGTTGATTAGTATGTTTAAGTACAAAACCTTACCCACCTAATTGGATTAAAGCTCAATCCAGTCGAGTACCTCCCCTATCCAACTTATTTGTGAATTTTATATTTCTAAAAGTTTCCTAATAGGAATAGAATAACAAAAGGCATGCATTAAATCTTATAAATGCTTATTCAAGATTAGTGTATAATGTTATGTATATGAATATAAGTTTGTTGTAAGTAACATTAGTGTATGAGTATGGTTTAGTAAAAACCTAAATTTTCCATGCTAATGGGTATAGGCAAGCCTATAAGTGAGTAATGATTGTAACTGCTAATGTTGGGACCGAAAGGTGTCTAATGTTTGATACCACTTGGTATCTAGTGAATTAAGACTTATGTCTGTAGTGAATGATACCAGATGTCGATATCTAGTGCTTTCACTGTTCTCTGTTAATAAAAACTCAAACAATGAAAGTGCCTTAACTAAAATAATGATACATATTTTGTTATTAGTAGGGTAATGAAATGGCGAATCATTACTATGCTAATGTCTCTTATTGTCATTTACAGAAAAAGTGTTAGTAATATTAATAAGTTATTTGACACATACAAGGAATTAAGGAATTATATACAGGTTTATTTAGGTTATTTAAGGCTGCACCAAGATGACAAACTTAGATTTATTATATCCCGTATAGGTGCAACTTCACATTACTTTAGTTGCAAAGTGTTTTCCTCCCCATAGAGTTTTACTTAGCATGGGTGTTTTTTGTGTAGGTATGCAGGTTTAGAAGGTTAAGGACTTTTTGTTGACATCTACAGGTCATAAGGAGAGGGAACTTGAAGTAAATTTTAAGGTATAAAAAATTTTTTCTATGTAATTTGTAAAGACCATGTAATATGTATAATGATCAAGTTTTATATATAATCTACATTTTTTTTGATTTAGCACCTGTGAGGCCCTAATATGACCCTAGTGAGAAATGCATACTTTTAATAGGGTCATAATTAATTGAGATTAAATTGAAAATGTGAATTACACATAAGGTATGGGACAAGTAATAAATTCTTTATATTATAGTAATTACATAAAAATAAAATTTAATATTTTAGTTTAATAATATTCAAGGGTGTAATTGAATCTTGAAGTATTAATTTAGGGGTAATTTGTAAATATGGCATTTCAAGGGTCAAATGTAAATAAAAGAATGAATTGAGAGGTTGATTTAAGAGAAGTATAAAATGGAGAGGTCAATGTTTAACATGCAATAAGATGAGAGGTTTAAGTGAGACATGCAATTTTGTGAAGGACCGATAAAGGAATTTTCCTTTCCTTTATAAAAGATAAAAGTGGATGAAGGAGAGAGAAAGATAAGAAGTGGGAGAGTGGGGGACGGCAACCTAAGAAGAAAATTCTGTAATTTCTCTCTCTTTTACATCTATTCTCTTATACTTTAAAGAATTATTCATCTTAATCTTTAAGATCTTTTAGAACAATTCTTTCATGTTAATGGTTCAAGAATAAGTTAGTGTATAACATTAAGGTAATTATTTTATTTTGGTTTTCATCCTCTACTTCTTCATCTTCTTCTTGATTTGTTGAGTGGTTGATTGAAAAAATGCTGGAAATTTATGATTAAGAAAATGAATTGTTGTTAAAGGAGTAGAAGGTGGAAAGAAAAAAGGGAAAGGAAAGGTGCAAGATTGAAGGCTAGGGGATTTCGGCTAAGGTATGGGATTCTTAGGATTCTCATGTATGTATGTTGTTAAATGGAGAAGAAAAATGAATTATTGTATGATAGGTTGAACAAATGATTTGAGTATAAATTTATAGAAGATTTGATAAGAACAAGCATGCAAGCATCAAGAATTAGTTGCTATAATTTTAGCATATTTAGAGTTAGGAAACTTAAATTAAGATAATTTTAATTTTATATTTTACATAAGTAATATACCTATAACTTTGAAGAGCAGCTTAGGGCTAAATATGCCTATATGTTGTTCATATTTTCACTTGAAATTGTAGTGAGCTGTTGATTTTGGTTCTGGAATAGTTTGTGGAAAATATGATGTATTTCAATGTATAATAGTCAGAATTCTATGAGGTCAAATTATATACAAAATAGACTTCTAGATGTACATTTTATATGAAGGAAGCATTGCCTAATTCTATTTGTATGAATGTCAAATGTTAGCTTGAAATTCATAAGAACTGGTTGCACTGTTAAGGAATAGATTTTGGTATTTTGGGCATAAATCTTGGCCGAGGAGTTAAAATTCTATGATGTAAAATTATGGATAAACTAGATACTAAGAGCAGAACTTTGAGGAAGGAAATTTAGTCTGATTCCTTGCCCATTTTATTCTATGAATTTTATAAGTGGTAGCAAAAACTGTTTTTGATTTTATGAACAACCTATGGTTTTTATTGAATATCTCGAATTATAGAGGTGATATTGAGATGAATTTTGATGTTTTAGAAACTGGACATATATAGAAATAAATCTGTAGAAGGTCACTTAGCCTAAAAATAACATTTTCTAAATCAAAAATGGCACACAAATTGAATCCAAAATGTTGCCCCTGTGCAGAGTTTTGTAGGCAGAATCTTAATGTGTTTTCTATTATGGTTTAAATATAGTTATGCTAAATATGTGTCTATATGAAAACACATTGAATTGGATATGGCATGTGTTATGATTATTGATAAAGGTCCATATATATATATGTGTGTGTGTGTGTGTGTGTGTGTGCATAAGTAAAGATTATTGATAATGATATCAAATATTCACATGTGATTAAACTTATATACATGCTTGTTATATGCAAAATTATTTACATGTATGTACTCTTATAAAGAGTAAATGTGTATTTCAACATGTACTCATACTATGAAATAAGAAATACATTAGTATGACCATGTTCACATGTAGTGCCTTAAGGATAACATGTTAAAATTATGATGATATATGCTCAATTGTCAATACTTGTATTGTTATATGCCTATATGAATACATGTGTATATATATACTAGGGATTATGAATCTTTTTACATGATTGCATACATATGATGTGCTATAATGTAAAGTTCTAAGAACGAGACATGTTTTATGATGAGCACTTGAATAGGTATCATACATTATGTGATTGTCATAGTATGATCATGCTAATATGTGATATCTAATGATAGCATGATTAAAAAGTATGTGAATCATTATATGAACTTTGCATACATAATTATGCCATAACAATAATATATCTATCCTATAGTTATATATGTGCAAATTGATTAGTTAAGTGCAAGCAAGATATATGAAAAGAGAATTAAATAGAGTATTGCCTGCAATTAGAGTTCAATTGTGGATAAATAGGTGCTTATAGGGATATTGCAGCTGTCACCGTTGACCTGTATATAGTAGGTTTATATTCTTAGTATTTGAAGTAAATTCATTATACACATATAGTTTCTTAAGTATGTATTTCATACCTATTTTTATTTCAACACATATTCATGCATTTCTACACACACACACACGCACACACATATACTCTTAAAGTCTGGCTACATTATCATATATATATATGGGATTGATGTGTAGGCTTAGTGGTTGCTTAAACTATGTCATATGTGCATAATTTCTTATATTCATGCTTAGTTTGTATTCATATTTCAATGTAAAATTAAATAAAGGAAATTTTATCATGTTATAACCTTATACATGTATTTGTAATGTTCTAGAAGTGTTCAAGAAAGTCCAGGTAAATTTTAGTAACTTTCAAATGAGAAAAATTCAACGACTAGGTCGTGAGTTGCTTCTGAGAGATGGCCATCTGTTAGTCCCTTCATATAAATAGGCTTGATTTTTCCTTATAATTTGTGCCTTGACTCTCTATTTTCTCAATCAGCCGTCTTTCTAGGTATTCCTCTTTCTCCTTTCTCTCTTTTCTTTTTTTATTTCCATTTTATTTAAAATCATTTTTATATATTTTGTTATTATTTTCTACACTTAGACCGCCCAAAAACCCATCTGTCGAGTTTGACCATTCATAAATTACACCAACTCTTAGATGATCCCAAAACTTGTGAAAACCCTATTTTGGCCCTATATTCTGACATAAGATTCATAAGGCAAGTGAGACTTAATACCACACTCATTCTATCCACAGTTCAACATTAGGACCTGAGGTTCCATGTCTTCCAGTTCACACATCAGGAATTATGCCCTTTGGCTGAGGAGTTTATCGGCATCTTTGGCTCTAAATTCCCACCTGGCACTCTCCTTTGATGTTTATGGCATACTCAACTATTTGAGGGAGGTAGCATAGGCCTTAGGCATTCATCCTTTTGCCATCACTTAGCTAGTGTCACGAAGAGAGCCCTTTTGGATGTCCTAATCGAGGCCCTAGATGATTTTTCTAACATTCTTGCATATCAAACTAGTGTCATCCTATTATGCATCTTTGCTCAATACCTAATCGTGACTTCAAATGATTCGACTAGAGATTATGGCTTTTTTAGTATTATCGAAGGTGTACATAATGGGCTGACCCCATTTTCGATAATTCTAGCAAAGACCATTTTTGACTTAAATACTATATGTGTTGATCCCAATATTTGTCTCACTAGTAGCCCCTTATTGCTCTAGATATGTCATTATTTTAAGGTAGTGCACCCCTTATGGGTTTTCAAACTAGCTTTTCTTATTGGAAAATGTGTCTTTTTAGATTTTCACATGTTCATTTGCCTTATTTTTGCTTGAGATGAATCCAACTCACCCCAGTGGCTCTTTTGTTTTTTTACAGGTCTGGTTGAAGAAAAAGTTGAGATTGCTGATAGAGCCTCCTCCTAGAGTGATTGGCACTTATTCCCTGAGGCATCACATATCCAAACAGAGGACATATGACTTCTACTCATCTTATGAGGGGGCTATCTAGATGGCTACCATGGTCGATGGTGACATTCGCTTCCAGTGTTCGTGGCTGCCCATATATTCTATGACTCAAGATAGACCTTTTCGGTTGCATTCCTTTATGTGGTTGTATCAAACCACCTTCTGTATTGCTACCCGTTATGCCCATCAGTTTAGGGAGTGGTAGGGCATTGTTAGATCCCCCCTAGCTTTCCATGGCGTCATCCTTTCTACTAGCTTTATATTTGGTTATCATCAACTTTGGACTTTACTTCCCTTAAAGCCTATCATACCAGAGATTAGCGCTTGTGATTTCACTACTTTCGGCATTTACAAGAGATGGGTTATAAGATCAGCTATCAATAAGAAGACATCTGTATGAGATACCTAGAGGGTGAGAGTAGCTGAGCATAGACAATAGATTAAATGCAACAAAGACTGTGTTTTTGCTTTTATTAGAACTTTGTAATTTTGAAAATGCAAAAGAACAAATTTGAATATATTAATAATAATCATTTGAATACATTTGTGACATTTCTATCTGATTTCATTACATATGATCATCATTTAAGATCAAGTTAAAAAATACAAGTCATCTAATCTCTAGAGGAACAATTAAGAGCATCAAAACTCCTGACATCAATTAGCCCTCTCCGATTTTCTTAATTGATCATTTTTCTCTCAACCGCTAATTTTTACCTAGAATGCTTTTTTTAGGTTTTCACCCTGATGGAGCATCCAATTTAAGCAAGGCCATCATTTTTTCAGTTTTCAACCAGGGGGCTTTTATTCTCTTTTTTTTCTCTCAAGTGCAGCCATAGAACCTCTTCAGTCTATCAATATTAACCAGCTCTTTGAATTCATTGCTATCACTATTAATCAATATAGCTGCACCCTTAGACAATAACTTTTTCAACATAAAAGATCCCTCCCAAGTAGGTGTGAACTTGCCCAAATATTTAGAATTCTTGACCTTATTTACTTAAACACTAAATCCCACTCTTTCAAAGGATGCTTTCTGACCTTCTTTCCGAATGAGCAAGCTAGCCTATTCTGATAGATCTAATTTTGATAATAAGCTCGCACTCTATTTCCATCTAGCAAGTTGAGCTGTAGTAACTTATGTCATGCCCACTCCATTTCTAGCAATTCAACCTCTAAGACTAACCTCAAAGGCTGGTGTTCAATCTCTACTAGTAACATGGCTTCAGTCCTGTAATCTAGAAAAAATATAGGAGCTCCCGTATAAGTTATAGACATAGTCCTATAACCTTATAATGCAAATGGTAACTTCTCAGCCCAGTCTTTATAAGTCCTAACCATCTTGGCTAAAATTCTTTTGATATTCCTGTTAGCTATTTCAACTGCCCCTATTTGCTTAAGGTCAGTAAGGTAAAGACTTGTGATGTTGAATCTCGTACTTCTTAAGCATTTGCCTTGTTTTAGCCTAAAAGTGTGTCCCATTATTTGATTATATTGTGAGAAAGTCCATATCTATATATCAAAATTATTTTCAATGAACTTAGCTATTTCTTTAGCACCTAACTTTTTGAAGGATTTTGCCTCTACCCATTTTGTGAAGTAATCAGTGGCAAACATAATAAACATATGTTCGTTTGATGTTGTTAGATGAATCATTCCCATGATGTCTACACCCCATACAATGAATGGCCATAGTGATGTAAGGTTCCAAAGTTTAGAAATCAGTAAATGCCTCAAGTCATCATATTGTTGGCATAATTGACATTCCTTTACATACCTAAAACAATATATGTCCATCATGAGATAAAAGAACCCTTGGTGTATAATTTTCTTAGCTAAAGCTAAACCGTTCATGTGAGTGCCATATACACCAACGTGTACCTCCTCTATGACTTTCTTAACTTCCATTTCAATTAAGCACCTTACCTATATACTATCAGGTTGTCTTTTGTAAAGTACTCTGCCTACACTGATAAACTGAGTAGATAGCTTACGGATCATCCTTCGGTACTTTTTAGTGGCTTCCTCTAGGTACACCAGCTTTTTCAAATAGTTTTGAATATTATAATACCATGGCTTCTTTCATCCGCCTTAATATCCATTATTTGCTCAACCTTAAAATATTGCTTATCAAAACTGGAAATCAACACAGGGTTTATACTCACTCCCTTCGAGTTATCCCACCTCGATACCAAAGTAGCTAAGGCATCAGCCAACTAATTTTCATCCCTTGGTATATACCCAAAAGTGTAAACCTCAAATTGGCTACTCAGAGCCTTCAAACACTTGATTTATGGTAACAACCGTTCTTTTTTCACTGACCATTCACCTTACACTTGATAGACTTGTTAGTGTAAGCCCTAGCCCCAATACATTGTAATAAAACACTTAGTTAATAAAATGAGGCATTTGTTTTATCTTTTGTATTCCTGTGCATGTCAATTGATAAAACTATCCAAGAATGTCGTTTCGGTTTAAGTTATCATGTGTGAGGCACATGGATTGTAAGACCTTGAAACAAATGGGACTTCATTCTAAATATCCCTAGTCAGTCATTGTTATGGGAATAACAAATGAATTAAGACTAGTATGCTCTCTCTGATATTATGAGTTCTGTCTTACGGATCATTAGGACAAGAGTGTCAATCAGAGATCATAGATACATGTTAAAGAACATGGTATCTGCATTCGATCCGCTCATGAGAACACTACATGGTATAAGTCATAAGTGTTTCTCATATGCAAGTTTTGTATCGGAGTTCTTAGACCTGAAATCTCTATGAAACTCTTTATGAATTACTGTGTACTTTGACATACACCTAACGTGCTCGTAATAGAGTGACAAGTACGGGTATGATTGGGTATGCATTGATTCATGTTAGAGAGCATGAGAGAAGTGAAGGGATTACCCCTCTCAATAAGAGAGAAAATATCATCGGCCACTTGATCAGTGAACTGAGAAGTGTATGGCCATACCGAGATGAAATAATGAGTAATCATTATTTATCTGAAAGTTCAGTGTCACTGGAATATCAAGAAAGGAATTAATATATATAAGGATGACTAGTTCCATGCCTTATATTAATTCTGATATTTATGGGTAAGGGACTATGCAAAATTGCATTAGGTCACTAAATGCCATATGCATTTTCATTTAATTTGGAATGCTATAATATCTTGCTAGAGAATATATATAGCCTTTGAATTAATTTATTAATTCATTGCCAACATTAAATGGACCTATAGGATCGCACACAAAGCATTGGGCTTAAAATACTTAAATTAAGTATTGGGCATTAATTTGGGCTTTTAAGTAAAGTCAAATTAATGTATGTAATGGGTTATAAAATTTCTATTGGGCCTTGGTCCATGAGAGAGAGAAATTCAGCCCACAAGGTTTAATTTCAATTAATTAATTATGTTACATTAATTAAGTTAATTGAATATTAAAGCCTAAAGGAATTTAAATTAAATTAAATCACTTATATATTTAATGATGTGGCCGAAATTCCAAGAGGGAAATCAAGGAATTTCGGCACATGCTATATATTTAAATTAAGTGATTTCATTTATTTAAATGTCTTATGTTTTATTTCAAATTTGAATTCAAAGGAGTTTAATTCAAAATATATTACTTATCTTTAGGAAGTGATAGAGTTTGAATTAATTATCTTAGGATGGTTGAATTCAGATCAAAGACTTGCCAAAGGATAAGCATATATATTAAAAAGAAATAAAACCCTAAAGAACTAAGTGAAGTTGGCGTGAAAAAACCCTAGTTTTATTCTAGTTTTTGCGTGAACTCTCTCTCTCTCTCTCTCAATTCTCTTGGCCCAATTTTTCACAAGGAGAAAGGATAGTTCCTCATTCTCTTGTGTTCTTGGGTAGTAATAGTAACCTAAGAGAAGTACAAAATCAAATTTTGTAGCTTCAAACTATAACCATTACACAATACCGAATAGAGAGCTAGCAATCTCGATTTTAAGCCGTCGGTGCAAGTGTGTGTGTGAGAATAGAGGGAGTGGCGTAAAAGGCTATTCCTTGGAATTGGTGATCGAGATCTAAGGCAGACAAAGTCATCTTAGTTGCTGGCTATCACCGAAATCAATATCTAAAAGGCATCTTAACTTGTAAGTTCTACAACCTAAAATTGCATGTTTTTCGTTCCTAGTTTTGGATATGTATGGTATGTATGATAAAATTTTTGTTTTTCCACTGTGCTATCATGATTATCATATCCTAAAAGTAAGGGTGCTTCCTGAAGGTACCTAAGAGGATTTTGCTTAGCCACTGCTTGTATTATGTATGAATGGACATAATGCCTTAACTTCTTCGAGGCCCAAATGACTGCTAAACAAATCTTCTCCACCTCGACATACTTAGCCTCATATGGCAGGAATTTGTTACTATAATAGTACATTACGTACTCAATTCTGAACTCATCCTCCTGAGCAATTATAGCTCATACTAACTTGTCCTTTATAGCTAAGTACAAAATCAAAGGCTTACATGATTGCAGTGGTCTCAACCCTAGTGGATGCAAAAGGTATTCCTTGACTTTGTCAAATGCCTTCTAATAGTCCTTATCCCACATCACATAAGTAAGCAAAATTATTTATCTTATTAATACAATCAAAGAAAAAGGCATTGTTCTCATTAAAAAGTTCAATAGCATAAACAAAATCTATAAAAACATCATTATCTTCAATCTCTGGCATAGCTGCATAAGTCTTTCTAGCTTCTCTCTTTAGTTCTAATGATGCTTTAGCTCTCACTTTCTCTTTACCTTTGGTCTGGATAGTAAGCAAATCTTTAGTCATAACTTCTTTTGGCATTTTATGATCCTAACCTAAGTGGTGTAAAAGGATATCCTTATCCTAAAAGCTCTCTACTGGCTTGATAATACCTTCTTCCCAATCAAACACCTCATTAAACAACTCAAAACTAGGCACAATCTTATTTACCATAAACTGAGGCTCATTGTCCCTACAATAGTTGCAAACTATTGAAGCTTGCACAAAATTCTTAGATATATAAGTGACTTCACCTACTACTTCTTTCCCCTTGCTCTTTTTCTCAGAACTAGTATAGCCTAGGCCTTTTCTGTCTTTTTGACCCCTAGTAGCAACTGTAGTTTAAGATCCTTAAGATTTCTTCCCAATCTAACTCCACGCAAAAAGTGTATCTTTTTTAGCATATTAACCACTTAAGGGCTATTAGCTAAACAATCCCTATTCTCATTATTAATCACAGACACATGGAACCCACTAAAAGGCTATTTGGCAATCTCTAGTACAGATACTTAATTCTCCTTAGTAGCATTGATGGTTACCACCTGACCATCATATGGTATCTTAATCATCTGATAAAAATTGAAGGGCACCCTCTTATCTTATAGAACCATAGTCTCCTTAGCAGTATTGAGAAATTGGCAGGAATCGGCAACACTACAAATTCAGCCTCAATCTTAACCAGCTCCATCTTCACTATAACTTTGAAGATACCTTTAGCCTATCTCTTTGAATTTTCATATGCAGAAATAGTTAGATTAGAATTATTTAGCATGGTCTCATTCAGCCTAAATATAGGGATAGCCACCAAAGGACACACATTAATCGATAACACATCACCTACCATCATGCAAGCAGTGTGCTTGCCATTCACTTAGGCCTTGATGTAAAGAGAGCGATTATGGTTCCTACTCTCAGCTGGTAGGTCTACATTTGAATACACCACATTATCTCCAGTCCCCCCTTTTACTAAGTCTAACAATTTCGATTGTGAAATAGTATTGGCCACTATAGACTTGCATAAGGCCTCAACTAGCTTCTGCCTATATGATAGAGATTGCCTTAGTAAATCCTAGATTAAAATATGAGCATGTGTCTTTTTTAGTTGCTTAATTATCTGACCCTCTTCTATTTCCTTCTCTATAGGCATAACAACTGAAGCTAATTGCTTTTCTAGTTTAGGCACCACCCTTCCACTCCTGTTGACTACTTTACCCTCTTTTATACCTTATCTTCCTAACTTTTATTCCCAGAGCTCGATACATCAACTAGCTCTATTATTCCCTCATCCTCACTTCTGTTGGTGGAATTCTAGTGATCAATCATAGAAATTGGTTGATTTTCTTCAACTTGCTTTTTTACTTTAGGGTTGGAACAAGTAATATCCACATACTCATTCCTAAATATATCTCTCATGACATACCACTCTAGTAAGCTGGATCCAATCATAAACGTAGGAGGCAGCATGGCACTGTACCCCTCTTTCTTCTTCTTTTCCCTTTTTTTCGGGATCGAAAATCTATTTACTGTCTATCAAATCCTAAATCTTATTTCTTAAGGTGCTACAATAATCTATAAGATGCCTTGTGTGCTTATGGTAGGCATAGTACTAATCTTCTTTGTGATGGGGCATCTCCTTACTCTTTACAAGCCTTAATGGCAATGGCTGTAACTTTCCTTCCTTGCTCAGTTGGTTCAATACCTAGGATAAAGACTTTCTTAGGTTGGAGTAGTACCTTTGGTTAACTTTTGTAATAGATATTTTAGCCGTCTTTCCAGTTCTATTCCCTCTACTACTACTTCCAGCAGGCTTATTACCTCTAAACTCCTCTTTGCACCTTTATTACTAGCCCTCTTAGCCAAATACTGGCCCTCTACCTCTATGGCAATATCCTTCAGAGACTCTCAGTCTTTAAGCCCCTTTATCTTTAGGCCATCCCTTAGATAGGGACTAGCATTCCTAATGAACAACCTGATTTAGTCAGTAGTATCAAGTTTTCTTTTCATTTCTATGACCCCATTCCTCTATCTTGTCAAGTATTCATGGAAAGATTCATCATATTTTTGCTAAAGCAATTCAAGTCTTTCAAAGTTATCTCTATCCTTGTACTGCAGTTATATTGCTTTAGGAATTCCTCTGTTAGCAAGTCCTAATCCTCTTTGGTCTTTTTATCAAGCCCATGGTACCAGTCTATTACTAGGCTTACTAAGCTCAAGAAAAAGTACTCCACCTTCTACTTTTTAGTCAAGGTGGTTGCCTTCATAATCAAAGTATACTGCTTCACATATACAAAGGGGTTTGAAGTACCATCAAATAATGGTGGATTTGACGTCTTAAATATTTAAGGAAATAGCTTATCCCCATTAAGATCTCTATCTTTGGGGTTCATTCCCCTACCAGTTTATAGAAACCAGCCCATAGCTTCAAACTTTTCCTCCATCTTCTTGAAGGCATTATCTTTCGCACTATGTCCCCTATTCCTTACTACAACCATTGGAGGATCATCTTCTTCTTCCTCCTCAATGTGGATATTTTTAGGTGCATGTCTTCCTTCTCTCCTTTAGTTTTTTGGTGGGACTCGAGGCTCTGTAATAGCTATCATGGGAATATCACTAACAAAAGTTAGCTTTGCTGGCCCCCAAGTAAGCATTGCAGGCCGGTATTTAGGAGGAGGTGCAGAGGAAGTCATCAACCTACTAATCATAGCCATCATTCTCTTCTCGAACTCTAAAAACCTCCTATACCATCTTCTATCCAATTCATCTTGTGGCACTAGAGGCATTGAGGCAGAGGCTAATTTATCCCTTAAAGTTGACATTTTCCTCCCAAAATCTTTTATTCCTATTCCCATTTCTATTCGTTGTATCTCATCATCAATCTCTACTTTGATGTGGCTTTTTGACTGCTCTCAAAAAATTCACTTGGGCCAAATTTTGAATTGGTCTCAGACCCAACTTCTTAACTCAACCCTGATTTTAATTCTGGTTGCTTAGTAATAAACCTTCTAACGAGGCAATCGTCTAACCTTCTGAACCACCTAAGTGAATTTATGATGGCTGCAAAAGTCAAATGTTAGGGATGATGCATAATGACAATGTATAAACATGATATATACATGATGTATGAATGCATGAATGAGTTAAGTGTTAATCACAACCACATACAAGTAAGACATAGCCTTCTAACCTTATTACCCCCACATAGGAGGTTTGTGTGGCCTCTTTCTTAGGTGGGCTTAGCCCATGGGTCAATATGGAACCCGATAAAGATGCATGGTGTATGGCAAAAATCAGCAGCACAACCTCTCTTAATTAAAAGCACGAGCATATGGATTTTGGCCATTATGTATTTAAATGATTCAAATAAATTGAGTTAGGCCCACCGACATATAGCAACCTTTGATTAGTACCCACCTAGTTTATTTAAATTTATTCAATATGTAAGGGCCTAAATAGCAAGCAAGAGTCGTTATGGTCATACAACCTAGGGGAAGTAGCTATTGTCATTACATGGGCCTGTAGTCGGGTGGTGAAACATTAAGGCTACATAAGCATGGTCCCTGCCATTAGGTCTATCTCATCACAAGTATAACAAGCGGTGGGTCACCATTTTATATACCAATTGGTACTAAACTTGGGCTAGTAGTTCTCTATGACACATCCTTACATCGAGTGAACATAAGGCATGCTTTAAGATAACACCGAGACTAAAATAGGGATGTCAAACTTAATTCTAAGGCTCTAAGATGAATGCTGAAATAAAATTTTGAAAGGAGATAAGACTAATATTAAAAACTCAATTATAAACAACTTAATTGAGATATTTTAGGAGCAAGGTCTTGTAATACCTAGTGGAGTCACCATTGTGATGTGCGTCGAGCCTTGTTTGACCCAAGTTCGCTCTCAAAGGCTCGTTTTTAGGGTCCAAGACTAGATGAGGCTCATAAAACTTATAAATTGGCCACTTCACAATAGAAGAAAGATTTAGCCCAATTTTATTGATAATGGTCAACTCATGAAGGCGTCTAAGTGGGCTCAAGAGGTAAGTATTATGGAGTCGCCACCTAACAAAACATTGGGAAAGTGAATCTAACTTTTGATGCCAAATAGAGATTGGTGTTTAGGACATAACTCTTACTTATACCCTGGTTAGGTGTTTTTTATAATGGAGTTTTTATTATTAGTCCACTATCTCCCTTCTCGTATGATACATTGCAATAAATTAAATAAACATATCGATCAAAGTAAAAAATGATAAATAGAGATAAAAAATAAATAAACAAATAAATCCTACTTAAATTATTACAAATGTAAATCATCCAACTAAAAATAAAATGACATACATAAATTGGGACATTCATTTGAGTTGGAAAAATTGGTTTCCTTATGCATATTTACAAAAACTTTTTTTTTATTATTTGTGTCATTTTTAGGTCAAAGATTGGACATTGGTCTATTTTTCATTAAGGAAGTCCATGTTGATTAGTATAAAATGATTTTAAGTGAGTTTTTCTATTAACATATAAAAATCATTTATTATTACCTATTACATTCCCAAAACTGAATACATCCAAAATGAATAATAAAGTATAAAATTCAATAAAAAATAAAATAAGAATAATAAAGGAATAGAAATGAAACCATCCAAAAGCTGATCCTCTAATGGCAAATTAATCTCCAAAGAGCCCTTTAATGCACAATAAATAATTTCTCAAAAAACACACATAAAACAAAAATATTAGCATATAAAAGCATAGCAAGCCAAATAATAAAATTAAAATAATATAAAAATGCATTTTGGAATAAATATTAAATGAACAGAATATCAAAATATCAAATATGCAAGAACATAACACATAAAATAGATCTAAAATGGCAAAAAAGGCCATAAATGGCCAAAAATAAAAGACAAACAACCAAAAAATAAGAAAAAGATGGGATGAAAGGAAGATGTCGAGACATCCTGTTGGTCGCTATGACCGATGGCCGCCTGTCGAGCCTTTTCCCCATCTATCACTTAAAACATAGGCAAACAACAAAGAAAATCAATTAGAAAAGGGACCCCAAGGCCACAATGCCTTAATCATGCATATTATAATCGTAAAACGTGTCAAAACTAGATTATAACACTAAAAAAATACATCTAAATCATGCTAAAACAGTAAAAACATGCAAATACAAAAATTAAACTAGGATATTCATCATACATTAATGGAAAAATATAAATTCCTAGAATTCCATTCTACCATAATGAACAAATTCAGATTATTATGATAATCATGGCATTATAGAATTCATGAATAAAGGGATTAAATGACACAAAATCACAAATTATAGCATCATAATTAACAAATAAATCTACCTAACTTGTAATCATGGCATGACATAAGAGAGGCAATGGTTGAAGTCTAGAATATTACCTTTAGGAACTTAGTTCTATAACTTTAGAAGTTGCAACTCGAGTTTCAATCATCGATTCCCGCATTCAAAATAAAATAATATATGTGTTTCGTATCGAAGAATATTGTTTAGAGTTTTCGATTTCCAGGAATAGAGAATTGTCTTTCTCTTTCTCAAAAATCTGCCTCCTTTCTTTCCATATGAGAATTCCCTCTTTTGAAAACCCTAATTTTGGTTTAAATACCCAAGGAAGAGTTTGAGATTAACTCCAACTCTAATCCTTTTAATTCTAGAAGTTAAATCCTTGAAATCTGCTTAGGATCTTATCACCAAATATTTGGTATTTATCTCTAATTTTAAATGTTGAAAATGTGGCAAAATCGGAAAAACACCTATAAACGCACGTCTGTCATTGACAAACGACCATCACTCAAATAAGTTTCAAAAAATTACAAAATGCCCCATGAATCTAACCTGTACATTTGTGGCTGTGACAATGATGGATAGTCATTTATCACTGACCTATGGGCAGGTTAAGATGGCTAGAATAGACTAGCTACCAGGAGATGGCCCTAAATGAAATGGCAACATATAGTCATCTATGCATGACAGACAACCTTTTGTCACAAACAAGGACCAAAATTTAAGGCTTTTCAAAACTTTAGGAAAAGTGATGTTATAACCCATAAAAATATTTTATAAATATGTGAAAACCAAGGGCCTAAACTTGAGATTCGCTCTTTCTATCAAAAATATGAGTGATTCCTCATCATCAGGTAACTTTGATCTGGGCTACCTTAGGTCATGATGTCTATATAATGGTTGCATATCATGATAGTTTCCATGAGGAAGTTCAAAAGACTTCACACAAAATGCGTGGAGATTTTTTGTTGTCACATCATAAAGCCTAATATCGCTAAGTATGTTGCTATCTATCCCATCTGTTAGTGTAATAAATCTGACCATTTTAGTTCTTAGGGTTGTTATAACCTCTCTAAGTGCCATTTCAATTTTGGGGAAATATCTCCACGGACTTCATTAATGGCTTATCTAAATCTTAGAGCAAATATGTCATATTTATGGATGTTGATCGATTTTTTGAGTATGCTCACTTTATTCCATTGGCACATCCATATACCACTGCTCAGATGGCCCAGGTGTTCTTTGAATAAATTATTTGCTTGCATAGGATTTCAAAAACTATTACTTATGATTATGATGTAGTCTTTACTAGTACTTTTTAAAAAGAGCAATTTCATCTCAATAAGATTAATTTGCAATTCTCTTCTACTTATCTGATGTGTGTTCAACAAGTGCACTAAATCATCAAGTAATAAAGTGGGGTATAGCTAGGACCTACGAATATCGTACCTAAGGGATTAAGAATGCAAACAATGAAAATCAATTGTATGCTAAAGAATTTCCAATATTTTTGTGTATGTATAACCTATCAAATAAATGGTATTTAGAAAGAATAATGATGAAATTAACTTTACAGTATTCTTCTATGGAATGAACAAGTATAAAATGATCTAGTATAAAATTCAAGGATATAATAGAGTTGCATGGGTTCATTCATCCTCCCCATATCAAATGTCAACTTAATTAACCTAAAGATACATATAGATGAATTCGACATAACCCTCTTAACCCAAGTGTCCCATTCCGAAGCAAGCAACTATAATTTCAAGGCGTCCCATTCTGGAGCAGACCCTACAATTAGCCTAAGCACGGGTCTAAAATCATTTCGGAGCCAAACAACCCAAAACTCATTTATTTCACTCCACATTCTAAACCTAAAATCACAAATCCTGCATATTAAGAGTCCCATTCCAGAGCAATCTAAATCCACAACAATTATGATAAAAGAAAAGAGAGAAATACATTCATAGTAATTAACTATCCAAACATGAAATCCAAGAATGATAAGTGATAACCCATTCATCAAAAACTTGAAATTAGCTTAAGATAATGAAAACTAATGAAAGAATAAATGAATCAACAGTGAAATAAACCATTCATCTATAATAACATTCAAATCATGTTCAAGATTCACATTTAGATAGGGGATTCAAAGATCCCCTAAACAACTATAGACTACTCACTAGCCATTACAAAAATAATAAGAGAGAGAGGAAAGAATAAGCCCAAAATTTTCATGGAGGAAGAAAACCCAGCTGAAACCCAAGCTTCTTCAGCCTTCTTCTCCAAATCTTCAGTGTAAATGAGCTCCAAAATGTGAAAGAATGAAGATCTAAGCTAAGAACTGTGCTTAATCTAAGTATTTTGTTGTAAATCTACCTAATTTTGAGTATAATCTATGTATATGTGCATATAAATAAAGTAACAAATAAGAGAATGAAACTGGAAAACCTAGATCTAAAAAGAAAGAAGAAGCCCCGAACTTTGCAGAAAAATCTGCTTTATACAAGCCAAAAAGGGTCACGGTCAACAAGAAATTTATGCTGACCATGACCTATTAAAATCTCCTTGAATGACTACTATGGGTCACGATCAACACAATAAATCTGTTGACCGTGAGGTAATACTTCACCAGCTTCTAGACAAGGGTCACGATCAACACCAAAAATCTGTTGACCGTGACATAGCCCTTATTTGCATTCTAGACTGAAAGCTTGATTACCTCACGATCAACACCAAAACTTTGTTAATTGTGAGGTCCTTCTTTTCTCGATTTTGTATTGAGGGCTTCCTAGGTCATGGTAAACACCTCTTTAAGAACAATGGCACTAATGACTGTGACACCCCTTGAAAAGGTGCATTTTGATAGAAAGCAGAGGTCACGGTCAATAGGTAAAACTTACTGACCGTGAGGTACCTATAAAAGTTACACAAAAGCAAAAAATTCCATCAAAAGCTTTTCAAAACTCATAAAAACTAGGATTAACTAAATTTAGATAGAAATTATTAAACTAAAGCAAAAACAACGTAAAAGACACTAAAAAGACACTGAAACTAGACTGAAAATGAACTAAAAACAGACACTAAATTAGAGTTATCAAAATACCCCACACTTAGACCTTGCTTGCCCTCAAGCAACTAAATCATCCATAACCTTAAAAACTCAAACTCTAATTCAGAATAAGGAAATTTAGAGAAGCCCAGATAACGCTCAGTAAAGACACTCAAAACAAAAAATTCAATCAAACAAACTGAACCAATTTATAACAAACAATTTCTTGTGCGTGTGTGTTAGGCCAAAAAAAGTTTATCACTTTTCAAAACTAAAACTACCATTAAACTCTAACAATTGAGCAAAAAGAAGATTGTGACGGTTTCGCACTTGAAACTCGGAACAGCCATATGCCTTTGCTTTAGCATCTGAACCACAAGGGTCATCTCCACTAAATAACTCAAAATAAACCAAGATCACTAGGTCTTACATTAAGGTTGTAATGGGATCAAGATATTTGCTCCAAGGAAAGGATAGAGTTAGCAATTAGAATCGGCTATGCTACCATAATTACCACCTAACTTTCTGAACATCAACAACTTTTCCTTCTTAGTTCTTGCTCTTACTAGCAAAATTAACAATAGAATCCCAAAGGACATCAACTAGACTTCACAATTGTAGAGGAAAAATAAACTTAAAATTGTGTCTCTTAGACTAGTTCATCATTTAATACATCCCCTTAAATGCTAGGCATCGTACACTTATTTATTGCAGTAATAATTAAAATTTCTGCAGTATAATCCTTATATTTTTATAAATTTTTTTTCAAAGAGGGCCACGGTCACCAAGTTTTATTTGTTAACCGTGAGGTACCTATAACTCTTAAAACTTTAAAAATTTAGCAGAGCCTTATGATCAATACATCATAGCTCCTACTACCCCATTTCCATAAATTTAACACCCTTTGACTGATCAGTCCAATTTTCATTACTCAACCTGCATAATGCTACCCTCCCTAGAGTGGCCAATTCTAAAATAGGGAAGACAAACGGCTTTTGAGTTATATGGTTCAATTTATGTGTGCAATCAAGAAAAATTAAGTAGTATGCTTTTGGCATACCAATTCAGCTCAAGGGGCCAGCAAAAGTAAACATAAATTATAGGGTAGATGAAAAGTCATTTCAAGGTGACTGCCAAAAAAAGGCTGCCTAGGTCATGTCCTAATTCTGCCTGAGTTGAATGTTTGTTTTGAAGGGTGATGAGAAAGGTTCTACCTATTCTATAATTCCTTCACCCAACTGCTCTCACTCACTGATTTTTCATAAATTTTCACAAAATTAGCCTATTGTGCTCATTGAATTAGAAATTGAATGGCATATAACTAATTGACATTGATTTAAGAAAAAATTTTGTTGAACATTCTACTACTCTCTAGCTACCAAAAGCTAACTAAACTAATAGTTCAATAAGTGGAGTTTCAAATTGATTCTATCAAGATTAACAGGGCAAATTTAAGACCAAATGTAATTGGTAAATAGCAACTCGACAACCCAAAAACTTATTAATCAAAACTTTGAAATGAAGGGAAAAAAATAAACACTATAACAGAAAATAAACTATCAAGAGCAAAGTATAAAAAGATAACTAAAGCAGAAAATAAAATTGAACTAGGATAAGATACTATTGATTAAAACTAAAGAAAACTTAAAAAATAATGCAAAAACTTACTAAAACCAAAAATGTACTTAAATAACTGATAAAATTTTCCAAACTTAAAACAAAATTAAACTAAAAGAATGAGTTATGGTTCAAAGATTTCACTGAGTTCTAGCATTTGAAACCCAATCTTTTTCTTCCCAAAAATATGCACAAAGAAACTTTACAAGCCTTCACAAAAAGTTATCTTCAACGATGGTTAGCACTAGTTCTTCACAAAAAAAAATCTTCACAAAATTCACCAAATTGCAACTATTATCCACAAAAATAACCAATGTTCAAAATTTACCCCCTACCCCACACTTAAAAAGTTGTTGTCCTCGAAAAATACTGTAAAAGCATCACAAAAAAAAGTAAAGTGAGGTAGGCAACTCCCCATAATAAAAAATCAGATGGAGGAGGGGATGGTGGTACACTTGTTTCAATTCTAGAGATCAAAGGGGCCATGGCTATTATGATCTGCTTCTGCTGCTTCTTAAAGTCTGCTTGATTTGTAGCCAAAGTGTCCAATCTATCAATTAAGGCAATATATTGGGCTGATGAGAGGGTAACAGCTCCTTGCTCTGGGCCAGGTAGAGGATTGCTCAAACTCCTTGCCATTTTTCTTATGTACTCCTCCATATCCATTAGTCTGATGCCATGCTCTGTAGTTGGGTCATCAACAATGACTTTCATGTTCTTAAGCAATTTTTGATCAATGTAAGCCACTACAGGCAGGGCATCATCCTCGTTCAGTGGATGCCCAAAAGCCCTAGCAAATATAGTTACCCAGCCTCCCAAGGAAATCTTTTTCAATTTGGTGGGCTGCTATTGTATCTCCTCAAGCTTGTTCGACCAATGATAGGCACCATTTATGGGAAAGTTCCTACCTATGCAAGCCAAAAAGAGCACTTCTAGTAAGTTCATCTGCCTTACAGACTGCACATGAGACATAGGTGATAATGAAAAAAATCTATGCAAAATCCTAAAAGCATGATACCTCAGGTGGTGGGATTTGGTGGTCCCTGAGATGTATGGCCCTTTAGCTTGTGGGTCTTTGATATCTTCCTAGGCTTTGTTCTTATTATAATTAGAGTAGGCATAAGGAGCATCACTGGGGAATCCCAAAGCTTTAGAAAAGTTAGCAAATGTCCTCACATAATAGTTGCCCTCCAACCAAAAGGTGACCATGTTTGGAAACTCATCATGCCTAAAGTGGCATTAACAATAGTCAAAAAGTCCCTAGTCAGCTTAGGATAATCTAGTTCCGTGCATTCAAAGAATTTCTCCCAGCCAATTATAGCAATATGCCTGTGCACCTCTTCCTTGATACCTAACTTCTCCAGCAAGCTGGAATCCAAGTTTGCTGAAGGCAGATACTCACAGTTAGACAAAATTTTATAAGTTTTGTGGGCGTGTTCAGGCACCAAACTTGGCACTTTAGGCTCCCTGGATTTCTTCTTCTTCTGCCTCTGGACAAGTGGTGGTGGAGGCAGTTGGCTAAGTTATGCCTGATCACCATGGGGTAAAGGTTAACTAGAAAGAGGTTGAATGGCTTGAGCCTATAAGGAGGAAGAACCATGAGTACGTGATCTTTTTGGTGCCACTGACAAAACAAAAGCAAGGCAAAGTTAAATCTAGCCACTAACTCAAAAAAAAACACAATAATCACAATCAAAAGAATTTAAGAAACTAGCATAATGGAAGCTTAGCAAAGAATGACTAAAATAGACAGCAACCATGGGATATATGTGCAGTTGCAACATAAATATGTAAATCTAAATGATTGGAAATTAAGCTATAACACATGGATGGACAATCAAGCAAATATTTGAATATAAATTGAGGCATCACTTCATTATTCGAAATGAGGGGTCGAAAGAAAATTGCAAATTAAAGAATAAGAATCCCTACATCAAAGCAATATATTCATTGTGTTGGCAATAATCAAGAAGAGTATGTGCTCTATGAACAAAATTGCAACTCAAAAACATGGTTGAAAGAAAGAGTTAAGAAGTTTTGAAAATTTCCACAATGTAGTCTTCTAAAGCTAACAATGGTAATTGAAATAGCTCAAAGGAAGCACAACACTTAATCGAATATTCTACCAGTGTTCAAGATGCAAATAGAAAGTAAGTGTAAAGCTCAGATGCAAAATGCATACTCTAACAATGATCAATAGGATTTCCAACTAAACTAAATTATAGCTCAAAATATGGGAAATTCAACATCGCCACTCAAAGCACCGTGTCCACAAGGAAGTGACAATTTAAAGTACTAAGCCCATAAAGTAAGAGATCCAAGGTGCAACATGCTTTTCAATTTGTACAGTTCTCATTATGCAATACTTAAAGCTCACAAGGTTTGGCATAAGCAAAATGGAAGCATGGGCAAAAGTTGGTCAAGCTATCATAGAAGCAGTAAAATGGCTAAACAATTTAATTCTCATACTTAACTATGCATTGGAGAAGCACTATAACAAATAAAGTAATTGAATAAAGAATGAGTGCTCATGTGCAATTGAATCTTTAGGAATTTCAAATATATGTTGAATACCAAGATGAAAAAAGGAAAATATGTTGCATTGGAATTTGATGTCAAGGCACGGTTAAGTGAAAATGAATAGCAACAATAATGTACCAGCAAGGGGTGACAGTGCATCCAGTGGTTATGAAATACATACTAGCAATAAGCAATTGTGCAATTAAATTCATACTAGCATGTGACTTATTGGTTAGATAAACATGCTCCAATAGACAATGAGAATAGAAATGAGTTAAGGACATGCCTATTATGATTAGACAAGCAAATTGCATCAAGGTACGTGTCACTCAACCATGATAACCGAGTTATCCTTTGGAAATCGGTAGCCCGCAGGTCAAATTGTTTTTGCCTATATACCTTGATACAAGACAAGGAAAATGTGCAATTATGGATGCAAATATGGATGCATGGTAGAAAAGTAAGATGCATCAAGGTACATGGAACTCAACCATGATAACCAAGTTATCCTTTGGAAACCAGTAGCCCGCAGGTTGAATTGTTTCAGCCTATATACCTTGACACAAAACAATAAAGATCCACAAATATTTTGATGCATACATAGACACTATGTTGGCAAAATGTACTGGAACAGATGAATAGAATCATGCATGGCTAAAATTGAAACATCAAAGCACAACAAAGAGTTGTCAACTTCTTTTTATCCCAATGTAAGTTAGTAACATAAGGTGATTAACATATGGTTGAACAATGGATGCCAATTTATTCCTTCAAACTCAAAGAACAAATAAAAATAGCATGATTGCAAGAAAGTGTAATAAGTACAAGCAATGGACCAAGAGACAGGATGTAGTGTCTTAAGACTATGTTAAGTGTGGGTGGGTGCTATGGTGCTCAAAATGAATTAACCATTAATAGATTTCTTAAACAAGAAAGAGAGAAGCATGCACATAATGAAAGCAACCAAGGCCAAAAACAAAATGGATAATGAAAACCAATGCTAATATGTAAATTAAAGATAGATTAACCTGTAGTTACTCATTAAGCAAAGAGGAGGTCCATAACATGGGCAATTTAGTCTGTAAGCACTTATGAACAAGTGAGCAAAATTTCTGAAAATAATGGAAAACGTGCAAGCAAGCATGACAATTCAATTAGTCCTAACACAAATGTGTTCTCAATTTATGTAGAGCATACAACAACAGTAGATGTCTAAACAATGTTGTCATGGTCAAACAAAAGTCAAAATTTACAGTATTGGCCTAATGTAAAGCAAGACACAACAAGCTCATACTACTAGTAGCAACATGGCATAACTCGAGAATGATGTTGCTGATCAATAAGTTCCAACCTGTAGTCCATTTTTGACCTCAGAACAAATATATTTCCAATGAACAAAGATACACAAAATGAAATAACATAACATGTTGGATATGAACAACTCAAGAATATGCCTAAACTAACCATGCTCTCATCAAATTACACAGGTCTAGCATATAACAAAGCATCACAAAGTGGCAATATTTGATAAAAACTAGTGAACAACTTAAATGTCCCATGTATGTCCACATTTGATTTTCAAAAGGTGTGTGTGAAGGCTTGCAACAAAAATGAAAAAGAAAAGAGAACTCACAAAGTGAAAGATATAAACACTACCTAAACATAGTGAGTCATATCTCAAGCCAACAAAATTGAAAGACCAAAAGTCCTTATTATGGCATCAACAATCAACTAAACTCAAAACAAAAATTAAAACTAAATAAAAGGATAAGGGTTTTGGAGACATACCTATGAAATTCATCACCTTTAAGAAACCGAGCCAAAATGAAGCAAAATAGCATAAAAAATAATACATACATACATACATACATACATACATACATACATACATACATACATACATACATATATATATATATATATATATATATATATATATATATATATATATATACAAGAACCCAACAAAAGTGAAAACCATAAACTTTAGAAAAAGAGAAAAAAAAAACAAACAAAAGCCAAAAGAAAGATGGTTCCTAGAAAAAGAAAATCAAAAGGAATGCAACATTAAAACACAAACAATGAAAAATCACAAACAAAAAGGAAAAACCAAAAGAAAAATTATATGGGAATTTAAAAAGAACTAAACCCTAAAAATGGAAAATAAAGGAAGAAAAAGAGAAGAATACTTACTTGGTTGGAGATGTGACTAGAAAGGAACTAAAAGGACCAAACGAAGAACAAAAGGAAAAGAAAACACACAAATAACAATAAAAGAAAAAGAAACTTAGAGAGAGAAAAAGAAATTGAGGAGAGATTAGAAGAAAAACCAAATCAAAATTGAACTATAAAGAAAGCAAATAAGCAAGAAAAACAAAACAAGAAGAAAAAGAAGTAAAGAAGGTGAAAAAGAAAGAAAGAAAGAGGAGTAGGAGTTACCTACTGCTATAGAAGGCAAAAACCAAGGAAGAGAGAAGAGAGAAAAAGAAAGAGAAAGAAAATGAAAGGAAAAGAAAAGAAAATAAAAAGAATTTATAAACCTTAGGAGGAGGAAAATTGAAAGACAGAGCAAAGTAATAGGGTTTTAATGCTAAAATTAATTTTTTTTTCGAAGGGGGTCACGATCAACAGGTAAAACCTGCCGACCATAAGGTAACTCTGGTTTGGCTAATGGACTAAAAAATGAAGGGGGGGGGAGATTTCACGGTAAATAGATAAACATTGTTTACTGTGACTTATAAGTTTGTCTAATGGGTCACAATCAACAGTTAAAACCTGTTGATTGTGAGATATATGACCATTTGCTACTAGACTAAAGAAGGGCAGGGTCAAAGTAAATAGATAAATAGTGTTAACCATGACCCATTATGCTCCGAGATCCAGAACCCAAAACTGACCTATGTCACTGTTAACAGAGAAAACCTGCTGACCGTGATCCCTTAAATTCTTCACCAAAAAGTTAGTTTCTCTCATCTCTTTCTGGCCATTAAAAACCATCTTCTACCATAATTCAATAGGCTAACACACACATGGGATAGTGTAAAATGTACAATCCCTAGAACCACAATCCTAACACATAACAATTAAAAAAAAAAACTTACTAGAATTAACATTAATAAGAATAGGGGTTAAGAATTAGTTCTGCATTTACCAAGTTCGCAGTTGGACTTTCAAATACTGTCAAGGATCTGTGAGAGTGACAATCACTAAAGCACCATCAAATGTTGATTCAAAGTACGGCTTCACGCAATGTTCATTCACCTTGAATTCTTTCTCATCCCTCGGGTGCCTTAGTGTCACCACTCCCAATTTATTTACTCCCACAACTTTAAAAGGACCTTTCCACCTTAATTTTAATTTCCTAGGAAACAATTTCAATCGGCTATCATAGAGAAGCACCTTCATTCCAAGCACAAACTCTTTCCTCACTATCTTTTGGTCATGCCATTTCTTTGTGTTTTCTTTATACTTTGCCTTTCCTCACTATCTTTTGGTCATGCCATTTCTTTGTGTTTTCTTTATACTTCGCGGCATGGTTGTATGCCCAAAATTGGAGTTATTCCAACTCATTCAACTACACTGACCTACATTTTCCTACACTCACAAGGTCAAAATTAAAAAATTTGGTAGTCCAATAAGCCTTATGTTCTAGTTCCACAGGTAAGTGATAGGACTTTCCAAACACAAACTTAAAGGGAGACATCCTTATTAGGGTTTTAAATGATGTCCTATACGCCCATAAAGCTTCATCTAGCTTAAGGTACCAATCTTTCCTAGAAGTATTGACCATTTTTTTTAAAATTTCTTTAAGTTCTCGATCGAACACCTCAACTTGACCATTAGCTTGGGTATGATAAGGGGTAGTGACTTTGTGCCTAACTCCAAACTTTTTTAACAAAGCTTTAAATTGGTTATTTACAAAGTGTTTTCCACCATCACTGATTATGGCTTTAGGAGCTCCATATCGGGTGAATATATTCTTCCCCAAAAACTTGAGTACTACTTTTGCATCACAAGTCCTAGTGGTTATAGCTTCTACCCATTTGCTCACATAGTCAACTGCCACTAAGATATATTCAAACCCATAGGATACCAGAAAAGACCCCATAAAATCTATCCCCATAAATCAAACAACTCTACCTCAAGCATATTGGTTAAAGGCATCTCATCTCTATTAGAAATATTAACAATTCTTTAGCATCTATCACATGTTTGCATAGATGATTTCACATCATTAAACATAGTAGGCCAATAAAACCCAGAAGAAAGAATTTTTGATACCGTCCTATTTGGCCTATAATGTCCACCAGCTTCTCACTATGACGTGCTTTAATAATCTCCCTTTGCTCCTCAATTGGAATGTACCTCCTCAAAACCTGATCTGCACACAGCTTAAAAAGATAAGAGTTGTCCCAAATGTAGTGCTTGCATCATCTTTCAACTTTTTCCTTTGTTGCCAAGTATAATCCTTGGGTATATAGCCACTTGCAAGGTAATTTGCCAAATTAGCGAACCATGGATCAATCACATCACACAAAAATAATGTACAAATATGCTTATTAAGGAATAAATCTAAAATCTATCCTTTTTCAATGTGATCACACTTAAACCTCGATAGGTGATCTGCCACAAAATTTTCTGCCCCCCCTTTTTTCTTTAATCTTTATGTCAAATTCTTGAAGAAGAAGTACCCATCGTATAAGTATTGGTTTTGACTCCTTCTTGGCAAAGAGATGTCTCAATGCCGTATGATCAGATCACACCACAATTTTTGCATCTACCAAATATAGTTTAAACTTCTAAAATGCAAAAATAATTTCAAAAAGCTCCTTCTCAGTTGTGATGTAGTTGATTTGAGGTCCTGTCAAGGTATGACTTGCATAATAAATTGCATAAAACACCTTCTCCCTTCTTTGTCCAAGCACAACTCCAACTGCAAAATCACTTGCATCGTACATTAGTTCAAAAGGCAAATCCTAGTTCGGTGATATGATCACTGGAGCTAAAATGAGTCTTTGCTTTAATAATTCAAAAGCATGCAAGCATTCACTAGTAAATTCAAATAGAGCATCTTTTATTAACAAGTTAGACAAAGGTTTAGTAATTTTTGAAAAATCCTTGATAAACCTATGGTAAAAACTGTATGACCTAGAAAGCTATGAATTCCCTTAACAGTGGTTGGGGGTGAAAGTTTCTCTATTACTTTAACCTTAGCTCTATCTACCTCTATCCCTTTTTCTGAAATTTTGTGCCCCAAAACTATTCCTTCCTTCACTATGAAATGGCATTTCTCCCAATTTAATACTAGGTTGGTTTTCTCATACCTCTCTGGCACTAAATTAAGATTCTTAAGACAACTCTCAAAATCTCTCCCATAAATGGTGAAGTTATCCATGAAGATCTCCATAAATTTCTCTATGAAGTCATGGAAAATTACCATCATACATTGTTCAAACGTAGCTGGTGCATTACATAATCTGAAAGGTATTCTCCTATAGGCTAAAGTGCCATAAAGACAGGTAAATGTTATTTTCTCTTGGTCCTCGGGTGCTATATGGATTTGTAGATATCCCAAATACCCATCTAGAAAGCAATAAAACCTATTTCCAGCTAGCCTCTCTAACATCTAATCAATAAATGGCAAGGAGAAGTGGTCTTTCCTAGTGAAATTATTCAACCTCCTATAAATTATGCAAACTCTCTAACCTATAACTGTACGAGTTGGAATAAGCTCATCTAATTCATTTTTAACCACTATCATTCCCCCTTTCTTGGGAACACACTACATTGGACTTATCCACTTACTATCTGATATAAGATAGATAATACATGAATCGAAGAGCTTGATTACCTCTTGCATCGCTGGATTAAGTCATCTTTGAGGTTGAACCACTGGTTTACATTCTTCCTCCATTGGAATTCGGTGAGTGCAGTAGCTTGGGTTGATCCCCTTCAAGTCCGTTGTCTCCCATCTTATTGTCTTCTTATGCCTTTTTAATACTTCAATCAACATATCTTCTTTGAATCCTATCAAAACAGAAGAGATTATCACTGGCTTTATTTCATTTTCTAGGAACACATATTTCAAATGAGATGGGAGAGTTTTTAGTTCAGCTTTAGAGTCTTTCTTTTCTAATGCACATTCTTTTTCACTAGACTCTACATCTTCAGTTTCTTTTTCCATCTCTACCATCACAGCCTCACTAATCTTCTCTAACTCAGCTACCATCTCCTTTCCTACAACATCATATTTCTTATGTTCCAGTAAGTGCATCGAGGTTAAATTCAATGAATCTTTCATCAACACCTCTTCCTTGCTTTCCTCTACACATTATTATACTCTATCCGCGAAGTAAATGGACTCCTCTAGATCACTCGATGGATACTTTTGTGCCTTATTCATATCTACCACAATTTCTTCATTATTGAATCGTAGGGTGATTTTTTGACCATGAACATTAATTAAGCTTTCGTCGTGTTTAGGAATGGTCTCCCTACAATTAGTGGTACCCTTTTGCTCTTTTTCCATCTCCATTACAACAAAATTCACAGGAAAAATAAACTTGCCCACCTTCACCAATATGTCTTCAATTACCCCCTTCAACTTTCTTAATGACCTATTGACTAGTTAAAGCCTCATGCCTATTTCTTTGAGATCCCCTAAGTTTAACTTCCTACACATAGAATAGGGCATTAAATTTATACTGGCTCCAAGATCACATAAAGCATTACCAATAAAAGTTTCTCCAATTTCACAAGGTAAGGTGAAACTACCTGGATCTTCTAATTTTTCCAGAATCTTGTTCATGATAATAGCACTACAATTTTTGGTTAGTTGCACAGTTCCACACCCTTTTAATTTCTTTTTATTAGAACACGATTCTTTTATGAATTTAGCATAGTTAGGCATGTAGTCTAAGGCTTCAGCAAAAGGCAAGTTAATATGCAATTTCTTAAACATTTCTAAAAACCTAGCCAATTGCTAATTTTTCTTCTCTTTTCTAGCTATAGCAGGAAATGACAACCTACTTATATCAAGATCCTCTACATTAGTATTCACTATTTTCTTACCCTTATCAATGCTAGGAGTTGCGACATTTTCCTCTACCCTAGAGTTAGAGTTACTTACTGATGGAATATGACATGATATGTTCATGGTAATCGTGCAGCGAAAAAACGATAAAAACAATCACTCATGCCATACAATTCCATGAAAAGAATCGAAACATGCAATTTTAGGGTTTTTAAAAACTTACAACTTTTGATGCCTTTTAAATCTTGAATTTGGTGATGACCAGCAACTAAGATAACTTTATCCACCTTAGATCTTGATCACTAATGCCAAGGAATAGCCTTTTACGCCACTCCCTTTATTCTCACACACACAATTGCACTGACGGCTTAAAATCGAGATTGCTAGCTCTCTTTTAAGGTATTGTGTAATGGCTATGGTTTGAAGCTACAAAATTTGATTTTGTACTTCTCTTAGGTTGCTATTACTACCCAAGAACACAAGAGAATGAGGAACAATCCTTTATCCTTGTGAAAATTGGTCGAAATAATTAAGTGAGAGAGAGAGAAAAGTTCAGGCCAAAACCTAAAGCAATTAGGGTTTCATGCCAAAACCTCTCTTATTCTTCTTAGGGTTTTACTTCTTTTCTAATATATATCCTTATCTTTTGGCAAGTGTTTGATCTGAATTTTACTATCTCAAGATAATTAATTCAACTTCAATCACTTCCTAAAAATAAGTAATATATATTGATTTAAACTCCTTTGAATTTAAAATTCAAATTTGAAATAAAACACAAGACATTTAATTAAATAAAATCACTTAACATAATTAATGTGCATGTGCCGAAATTCCTTGATTTTTATCTTGGAATTTCGGCCACTTCATTATTTATTTAAATGATTTAATTTAATTTAAATTCTTTTAGGTTTTAATACTCAATTAACTTAATTAATACAAGATAATTAGTTAATTGAAATTAAACCTTGTGGGATGAATTTTTCTCTCTCATGGGCCAAGGTCCAATAGCATTTATAATGCCCATTACATACATTAATTTGACTTTAATTAAAAACCCAAATTAATGCCCAATACTTTATTTAAATATTTTAAGCCCAATGCTTTGTGTGCGATCCTATAGGTCCATTTAATGTTGGCAATGAATTAATAAATTAATTCAAAGGCTATATATATTCTCTAGCAAGATATTATAGCATTCCAAATTAAATGAAAATGCATATGGCATTTAGTGACCTAATGCAATTTTGTATAGTCCCTTACCCATAAATATCAGAATTAATATAAGGCATGGAACTAGTCATCCTTATATATATTAATTCCTTTCTTGATATTCCAGTGACACTGAACTCTCAGATAAATAATGATTACTCATTATTTCATCTCGGTATGGCCATACACTTCTCAGTTCACTGATCAAGTGGTCGATGATATTTTCTCTCTTATAGAGAGGGGTAATCCCTTCACTTCTCTCATGCTCTCTAACATTAATCAATGCATACCCAAGCATACCCATACTTGTCACTCTGTTACGAGCACGTTAGGTGTATGTCAAAGCACACAGTAATTCATAAAGAGTTTCATAGAGATTTTAGGTCTAAAAACTCCGATACAAAACTTGCATATGAGAAAAACTTATGACTTGTACCATATAGTGTTCTCATGAGTGGATCGAATCCAGATACCATGTTCTAAACATGTATCTATGATCTCTGATTGACACTCTTGTCCTTATGATCCATAAGACAGAACTCAACTTATCAGAGAGAGCATACTAGTCTTAATTCATTTGTTATTCCCATAACAATGACTGACTAGGGATATTTAGAATGAAGTCTCATTTGTTTCAAGGTCTTACAACCATGTGCCTCACACATGATAACTTAAACTGAAACAACATTCTTGGATAGTTTTATTTATTGATATGCACAGGAATACAATAGATAAAACAAAAAGTGTTTTATTATAATGTATTGGGGCTAGGGCTTACACTAACACTTACCTTCTATGTTGGCTCTTCCTTACTTGATGATAATGATGGTGAAGACATTTTACCTCTTTCTTCATCTTACACTACTTCCTTTCCACTTCTTAGAGTGATTTACCAACTACCTAATTTGTGTTTCCAAGTTCCTTATAGAGGCATCTTGGTTTCTATTCCATTGTTTTTTAGACCACCACCTTTTCTCTTGTCCCAACATGAATTGTTACTGGCGATTCATGAAGCTAGCAAACATATCGTCCAAATTCAACTTCTTTTCTTGCATAAGCGACCTTGATTGGAAACCCGGTGGCCCTTAGTTGGATTTTGGCTTGGTTTATATTTGGATTTTGGCTATGAATTTGGTGTTGATTTGGATTTGGCCCTTAGTTTTGGTGGTGGTGGGATAGGTATGGTGCTTGGTGATGGGTGGTCACTTGTGGTTAATAAGATTGGTTGTGATTATGGTTGACACTTTAGTTGAAGGGAGCTCTTGTTTGGGGTTGAGATGATAAAGCATTATGATGTCCATTCCTTCAAGCAAAATTTGGATGGTTTCTCCAATCCGGATTATCTGTATTGCTGTAGGGGTCATTTCTCTTGTAATCTCCCACTACATTAACATCTCCTACAACTCCATTATCTTGTTCACATGGTCTAGTCCACTCTCATATGCTACACAATCTTGAGAAATAGCAGCCATATTTTATACTTTTAATCTACTAAATTCCTTCCTCATTAACTATAGTTGTGCCTTTAGCATTGCAACTTCATCAACATTGTGCACACCCTGCCTTTTTAGAACTTCTCTTGGTGTAGCCCATTGTGAATCATTTGCTACCATCTCATCCAATAGATGAAAAGCTTCTTTTGGTAATTTATTTATGAATGAACCACTGGATGCTGTGTTTAGGAGAGATCGCATAAGTGGGTTTCACTCCTGCATAAAAGATGGTTATCAATTGATAAATCACACTTTATGATGTGGAAAACTTCTCAATAATCTCTTAAACCTTTCCCAAACCTCATGAAAAGGCTCTTCATTCATTTGATGAAAGCTCATTATATTATTGCAAATACTAGTTATTTTTGTTAGATGAAAGAATCTCATTAGAAATTTCTCTTGCAATTTCTCCCATATCCAAATAGACTGCCCTGGTAACATTTGAAGCTAATCCCTTGCTTTTTCAATCAATGTGAATGGGAATAACTTCAAACGAATTGCATATATTGAAACACCTGGGATTTACACTGTGTCACTAACTTTTAAGAATATGTCAAGATGTTGAGAAGGATTTTCTAAGTCTAATCCTGAAAACTGGTTCCTTTGCACCATAGTAATAGTTGCTGGTTTAAGCTCAAATTGTACCCCCCCAGCTAACACAATTGTCCTTTAATCTTCATTCTATCTAGGAATTGTATAATCTCGAATTGTTCTTTGCCTAGGTATTGCCTCTCTTTGTCTACTAGGAATTTCTCCTTGTGCTCTTGGCACTTCTTTAGCATCGGGAGGAACTTCACCAATAGGAGGATCTAGATTCATGTTATTTTCTCTATTGGCTCTCCTTCTTTGGTGTAGAGTTCTCTCGATTTTAGGGTCGTAGGGTATAAGTTGTTCTTGTCTTGGTCTATGTATACACTATAAGACACCTGAAAAGAATAAAAAAATGAATCAAGAAAAAGAAAAATGCATATAAAGAATAATCAAAACTCACAAATAATGCCAATCTTCGGCAATGGTGCCAAAAACTTGACGTGTGTTTAGCAAGTTCACTAAATTGTCAAGTAATAAAGTGGGGTATAGTTAGGACCTATGAATATCATACCCAAGGGATTGAGAATGCAAGCAATGAAAATCAATTGAATGCTAAAGAATTCCTAATATTTTTGTGCGTGTATAACCTATCAACTAAATGGTATTTAGAAAGAATAATGATGAAATTAACTTTAAAGTACTCTTGTATGGAATAAACAAGTATAATATGAACTAGTATAAAATTCAATGATATAACAGAGTTACATGGGTTCACTCATCCTCCCCATATCAAACGTGAACTTAATTAACCTGAAGATACATATAAATGAATTTGGGATAACCCTCTTAACCCAAGTGTCCCATTCTAGAGACAGCTACTCTAATTTCAAGGCATCCCATTCCAGAGCAGACCCTACAATTAGCCTAAGCACTAGTTTAAAATCCTAAGTCCAGGTTGCTTTCCCATTTTGAAATCAAACAACCTAAAACTCATTTATTTCACTCCACACTCTAATACTCAAATCACAAACCTTGCATATTAAGAGTCCCATTCCGAAGCAATCTAAATCCACAACAATCATGATAAAAGAAAAGAGAGAAATACATTCATAGTAATTAACTATCCAAACATGAAATCTAACAATGATAAGTGATAACCCATTCATCAAAAACTGGAAATCAGCCCAAGATAGTGAAAACTAATGAAAGAATAAATGAATCAACAATGAAATAAACATTCAAATCATGTTCAAGATTCACATTTAAATAGGGGATTCAAAGATCCCCCAAACAACTATGGACTACTCACTAGCCATTATAAAAATAATGAGTGAGAGAGGAAAGAATAAACCTAAAATTTTTGTGGAAGAAAAAAACCCAGCTGAAACCCAAGCTTTTTTAACCTTCTTCTCCAAATATTCAGTGTAAAAAAGCCCCAGAATGTGAAAGAAAGATCTAAGCTAAAAATTGTGTTTAATCTAAGTATTTTATTGTAAATCTGCCTATTTTTTAGTATAATCTATGTATATGTGTATATAAATGAAGTAAAGAATGAGAGAACGCAACTGGAAAACCTAGATCTAAAAAGAAAGAAGAAGGTTCGAACTCCGTAGAAAAATCTGCTTTATATAAGCCAAAAAGAGTCACGGTCAATAAGAAATTTTTACTAACCGTAACCTATTAAAATCTCTTTGAATGACTGTTATGGGTCACGGTCAACACTATAAATCTGTTGACCATGAGGTAATGCTTCATTAGCTTCTAGATAGGGGTCACGGTTAACACCAAAAATCTATTGACCGTGACATAGCTCTCCTTTGCATTCTGGACTGAAAGCTTGACTACCTCTCGGTTAACACCAAAACTTTGTTAACCATGAGGTCCTCCTTTTCTCGGTTCTGTACTAAGGGCTTTCTAGGTCATGGTAAACACCTTTTTAAGAACAATAGCACTAATGATCGTGAACTCCTTGAAAAGATGCATTTTGATAGAAAGCAGAGGTCACGGTTAATAGGAAAAACCTGCTAACCATGAGGTACCTGTGAAAGTTACACAAAATCATAAAATTCCATCAAAAGCTCTTTAAAACTCGTAAAAACTAGGATTAGTTAAATTTAGATAGAAATTATTAAACTGAAGAAAAAACAACATAAAAGACACCAAAACTAGACTAAAAAAGAACTAAAAATAGATACTAAATTAGAGTTATCATTATCATCAGTAGATTGATTGTCAAACATAGGTAATAAATCATATGGTAGAAATGTATCTTCACTATTTTGTTAAGGACCATCCTTGAAAATAGGTTACATGAGTTCCTTAGGCTGAATTTTATGACAATACTGTTAGTGTAAGCCCTAGCCCCAATGCATTGTTATAAAACACTCTAGTTAATAAATGAGGCATTTGTTTTATCTATTGTGTTCTTGTGTATATCAATTGATAGAACTATCCAAGAATGTTGTTTCAGTTTAAGTTATCATGTGTGAGGCATATGGTTGTAAGACCTTAAAACAATCGAGACTTCATTCTAAATATCCCTAGTCAGTCATTGTTATGGGAATAATAAATGAATTAAGACTAGCATGCTCTCTCTGATAAGTTGAGTTATGTCTTACGAATCATAAGGACAAGAGTGTCAATCAGAGATCATAGATACATGTTTAGAACATGGTATCTGGATTTGATCCGTTCATGAGAACACAACATGGTACAAGTCATAAGTGTTTCTCATATGCAAGTTTTGCATCGGAGTTCTTAGACCTAAAATCTCTATAAAACTCTTTATGAATTACTGTGTACTTTGACATATACCTAACGTGCTCGTAACAGAGTGACAAGTATGAATATTCTTGGATATACATTGATTCATGTTAGAAAGCATGAGAGAAGTGAAGGGATTACCCCTCTCAATAAGAGAGAAAATATCATCGACCACTTGATCAGTGAATTGAGAAGTGTATGGCCATATCGAGATGAAATAATGAGTAATCATTATTTATCTGAGAGTTCAGTGTCACTGGAATATCAAGAAAGGAATTAATATATATAAGAATGACTAGTTCCATGCCTTATATTAATTCTGATATTCATTAAAACATGTAATTAAAGTATTGGGTATTAATTTGGGCTTTTAATTAAAGTCAAATTAATGTATGTAATGGGTATTAAAATTGCTAAATGGATCTTGGTCCATTAGAGAGAGAGATTTGACCCACAAGGTTTAATTTCAATTAATTAATTATCTTGTATTAATTAAGTTAATTGAGTATTAAAGCCTAAAAGCATTTGAATGAAATTAAAACACTTAAATAGGAGATGAAGTGATCGAAATTCTAAGATAAAAATCAATGTAAATTTCGGCACATGCATATTTCCTAATTAAGTGGTAGTTTTTGATTAAATGTCGTATGCCATTTAAATTAATTTGAATTTAAAACCTAAAAGGAATTTAAATTAATTTGAATCACTTAATTATGAAGTGATGGAGGCTGAATATACTACCTAATTAAAGGGGATTTCGGCATCTTTGAGTTTTCCTAAACCTAGTGGTATAAATTAATGAAATAAATTTTCCAAGTTAGGTTTTTTCTCTCTCTAAGCCGCCACTCTCTAGGGGAAAGGACTCTTCCATCTTCTCTTGGTTTTTGGGCAGCCATTGGTGAACTTTAGGAAGAACAAGATTAGGTCTTGTGTCTTTAGTTTAATACCCATTCCTGAATATACATACATAAAGCTAGCACTCTCGGTTTTAAGCATTGCTTGCAAGTGTGTGTGTGTGAGAATGGAGAGGAGTGGCACAAAGGCTGTTCCTTTTGGCATTGGTGATCGAGATCTAAGGCTGATAATTTCATCCTAATTGCTGGTTATCATCAAAATCAAGTCTTGAAGTGCATCTAAAGTTGTAAGTTTTAAAATCCTAAAATTACATATTTTCGATTCTTGTTTATGAATTGCATGGTATGTATGATCAATTTTATTATTTTTTCACTGCGTGATTATCATATATATGCCATGTCATATTCCATCAAATACATCCTTTCATTCAACCTGCTAGACTCCCCCTTTAAGGTAGTTTATAGCCGTGATTCTTACTTGTTTTCTTACATTATTGGGTCCACTAAAGTTGATATAATTGATACCACATTATTGAATTGGGATCATCTTATGAAGGATATTCGAGATCGCTTGTTGTTAGCACATCAAATAATAAAGGAATATTATGATAAGGGATATCGAGAGGTAAAGTTTTAGGCTGGAGATTGGGTTTGTCTTTCCTTACACCTATATCAATAGCATTCGATTTGATTGAACATTTATAATAAGCTTTCTCCCAGGTTTTATGGGCCATTTTTGGTGTTGTATAGCACTAAGTAGGTTACTTATGAGTTGGATTTACCCAGTACCTATCATCTTCATAATGTCTTTCATATGTCTCTCTTAAAGGAATTTAACGGTGTTAGAGAGTATGCCCTAGAGCCCATGTAATAGGGATGTTTTTCATATGTATAAAATTTATATTCTTAATAAAAGGCATCATTCATTTATTAATGCTATGTTTAAATACATGAGTTTGTAAATCTTAAATTAATAAATGAAGTCCTAGATATTATAAACACAGTGCAAAGGCAATCATGAAGGTGTTCATGATATGAGATGACTATTGCATGCAAATGTGTTAATATCTAAATATCCCTAGTCATAAAATTAACAAGATAGGACATTGTTAATTCGGACAGACTAGCACATGTTATGCTTCTTGAATGGTTCAAGCATTGGTTCTTATAACTGTGATTATGGAAGATAATCAAAGCTAATATATGGATGCTTGTTAGAAGAAAAAGTTCATTGGAGACCTGCAAAGAGAATCCTCACATGGATATTAAATCTATGTCGGTGAGAAATCTCTTCATAGCGGTTGTGCAAGTATCCTTAGACTTGAGATCACCAAAGTTATCTTAAGTAGCAAGTGGTATACTTTGACTCCATAACTGATTACTTCCAACTGGGAGTGAACATAGTTAGGAGATTGGGTATATCATGACCTACTTGAAGATTGTTGAGTGATTGACAAAGGATTCACCATCCCAGATTTAATAAGGGAAGTTATCTCGCATGATTCTGTAATTGCCTTGTTTAAAGAATCTCTGGCCAGAGTAATATGCCAAGATGGATAGAGATCCATGGAGGGCATTTTGGGAACAATGGTTAAATTAATAGAACATACATAATTAGATTTATATGAGTTGATAGAAATCCATACTCAGAATCTAATTGAGATAAGAGTGGTGAAAGGAGTGATTGCACGGTAACTATTTCTATGGAAGGGTATAGTCAAACAACTTGACTTTCCTGACATTTGGGTAGTCATGATGCCTAGCTAGAGGCCAATCATGACTTTTATAATGATTTATCAAGAATATCAATAGGGATTGATAAAATGATTTAAAGGAGTTTAAATCATGTGAGTTTTGAATAGAATTCACAATTACATATTATACTGCCAACATGGGCAGGAACCCAATAGGTCACACACATATAGGAAAAGGATAAAATGGTAAAATGACAAGGATAATAATATTTGATATTATTATGAGGGTAGAGAAGTGAATAATATAATAATTAATTAAAGAGTTTAATTAATTATGATCAAGTAAAATTGTCCGCGGAACTTTTGAGAAATATTCTGTAAATTGGACCTAATTGAAATAATGTATTTCATGATTAATTATTATTTGAATATAAATGTTATAGGACTACTATAAGTATTATAGGACTGATATAATAATTAATAGGTCCATTGGAGGAATTATAAAGGGGCCGGAGGAAGGAAGCTGGTGTGGAAGCCCTCCAGAAGAGGGCCACACGCCAACCTCAAAATAGAAGGTCTTAATGGCCTATTTCTTGGACCAAATTAATTTATATATGTTACATAAGTGTTATGGAACCTACATATTTAATTTGGTTGGATTTGGAATCCATTTGGGTAGTTAAATCCAATTAGTTGCACAAATGGCCTAATTAGTGGGTTTTGTGCATAGTCTTTTATGAAAAGGTTTAAATTGGATTTAATTAAGCCCAAATGATTATAATTAATTCCAAAGGCACAATTAATAATTCTCTAGCAATTTTAAAGAGCCCAATCTCATTTAGAAGTTGGAATTTTAACCTAACTATAAAAGTCAAACTAATGAGGAATTAGGGTTAAGTTGAAAAACACTTAAGAAAGACTTCTTATTCTTCTAATTCTCTCTCCTTTTTGCACCACTTCCCTTGCTAGCTCTTGGGAATTTCGGACACTCCTTATTCTACACCAATTATTTGGTTCAATTTATCATTCTTTAGTGTGGATTACTCATTAGAGGTGTTCGATTTTGGACACTGTGATTTGCGACAACCCGATGCGAAGTAAAATCAACTGTTCAAAAAAAATCAAAGGTGATTTTTCTTATTCTCATCAATATGAATCTTGTACATTCATGGAAAGATCAGTAACATTGGTTAAAAATTTTAAATTTCGCTTATGTATGAGATGCATGTAACTAATAATTTTCAACAAAAGGTGCTAAGCTGTCTCATATTATAGCTCTACCTTGTATTAAAGATGGCTAAGTTGTTCCCTACCCTTAAGCAATCCTTTATGGCCGATTAAAGAGGGGAACCAAAGGGATTTTGGTTTATTAAGTCGGTCTTTCAGATAGGGATGCTAATTGGGAGGACCTTTTTTTTCAGGCAATTGTATCCTTCCTTTGAGATTGAGACAAGCTCTTTCAGCAGGAGGGGGTAATGTTGTGGATGCATTCGTAGGTCAGACTTACACACGCAAGCTTTATTTTTAACTTTAGTTTAGTCCCATGTGTCAGGTTTGGTTAATTTCTTTAAGCTATTAGTTATTTCTTTATTTAATTAAAATATTGTTTGGGTAATTATTTTTCGAGGAAGTTTATTGTTTCTTTTATTAAAAACCCTACAAATTATGATCTATTTTTATAATAAAACTTGCCTATTTATAGGCAAATGATAGTAATAATACAACAAGTCAATTTTTATCAAGAGCAAGAGATTTAGAGCTCTCTCCCCATTAATGAGGTCCAAGGTTTCAGTCTCTTTTATGAGCTGAGTTATCTTTCAAAATAGGTAGACCAAAGTATTCTAATAAAGAAAAAGGGAAATCAAAGTTATTTGACCAAGATTTTTTAGTTCATTATCTTGTGACTCGATCCTTAACTGGAAATCCTAATAGAAAACATTTTACAATTTTTAATCGCCTTGCTGATATATTTGGAAAAGAAAGAGCAATTGATAGAGAAGTAGAAATACTCGCTGATATGGCAATTGCAATTGATTATAAAGATGAATATTTAGATAACTTTAGAGATAAGATTATGCATGGAACCGACACTAATGAGACCTCACCAATGTCTGGTCTAAACATATCTACCAATACATCTCAAACTAGAAAGAGAAAGAAAAACAAGATAGGTGATGACTTTGATGCAAAAAGTATGGAATTATTTAGAGAAAAGTTTAAAGAAAGTGTTTAGCAAATTGCTATTATTACTGAAAGATTTGTTAGAGCAAATGATAACTGTTATGACATTTGCAAAGAGTTGAAGGCGGGTCTCTCTCACGAGAACTGTCTTGATGTTTATCAAACAATAATAGATAAAATTTAACATGCAACATCATTCAGATTACTAGAATCTAAAATTAAGGAGATGTTTGTTTAGACGTTATTTAGACAAATAAAAGGTGATTAAGAGAATTGTGAATGCATTAATCATGTTTTAAATTAGGTTACATCTTTGACAAGAAAAATATGAACTTTTTATTTTCATTGGTTGATTGGATTATGTTCAAAATAATTATGCTTGTAGTTTATTTGTTTTCATTTGTTATTTTGACTATGTATAAAATTATTAATTGTAGCATTTTTATTAATATATTTCAATTATGTAATAAATTATTATTAATTAAGTTGATTTGTTTGGTTGTCAATTTACCTACTAATGTATATTCACGTTTCATGATATTTGTACATTTCTTTTAAATTATGTATGTATGAAAATATGTATTTTATAATCATGATTTTTTTTCTAAATTAGTAGCATAAAAAATAATTTAATTGTTATTTATTTTTAATTTTTTTTAAAATAATATAGTATGATATTATGAACCAAATATATTATAAAATATTACAGGCTGATACAAATTTATATAAAATACTATATATTATAATATATGTTAATTCTAGACAGATTAATATTTTATAAACTAATATTATGCTGGATAATATTATACAGACTTATATAATACATTAAACCAAACATGCAATGGCGAAGCCACATTGAGATGGGGGGCCCATTAATTTTTGAATTTTTTTATTATATATATATATATATATATATATATATATATATATATATATATATATATATTTGATAAACAATTTTATCTCCCTTAAAATTTTATTTTTACCCTCTTTTCTTAACTTATTTCTTAAGTTTTTTTATCAATGAAAAATTTAATTTTTTTTAAACATGAGTTATATTTTTATCCTCCTTAATTATAAATTTTGGTTTTGTCACTGCAAACATGGCTTATAGGTTAACACTATACATACTAACATTATATAAGCTAACACAACACAAGGATACAAATGTACCAGATATGTTTAGACATTAAATTTTTCCTGCATATTTTAAAATTTTTAAGTGCTGAAAATTGCCATTTTTATATTAGAAAATGAAAATTTGCTTCTTTTTATTTTATTTTATCTATCTTCTTTATTATTTACATAACACCTACATAAAACATTTATCATACATTCTTAAATTATGAGACCTATATATTTAATTTCCTTATACACATATCATTCAAATGATGAAAAAGGTAATAAATATAAGATTTTGGGCATTTTTCTTTATATTATTAAATCACTTTGGAAATTCTCCGCTTTAGGATGGCTTGCTTCTTTGTAAAATATATAACTAAGGAAATTTCAGAATTTTATCTTTTTTTCCATTATTATAATAAGATTTACCAAAATAAAAATATTACTTGTCCACTTTTGAAGTTCTATGCGCTTAAACCAGTTAATTGATGATTAGTTGCAATAATCAGCCGCATAGACACCAATTTCAAAAATTTAAAATGGGAAATAATTCATATTAAACAGAAAAAAAATAAAAAAGGAAATTAATGCATTTGTTAAGAGTAAATTGCGAGAAAAGTCACGACGCGTGCGTAGCCGCGTCGCACCTGTTGACAGGGTAAAGTGTTAACAGATCGGGCCCGCTTTCAAGTTTTTTGCCATTTTTTTTCAAGCTGTGACCCAATATTTATCAGCCACGTAATAAATCAATATAAAACTGAGCACACTAGATATAAGTCAGTGTAAACAAATCTTAAAGAAAGATCTCTCACAGCCTCTCCACAAAAACGAAAACGACACGAGAAAATGAAATTCCATCAAGAGATAGAAAATTCAAAGTTGAACCTTAAGCTAAAGCGCTCCAAAGTGTGAATATTGAGAGAGAGGGAGAGAGACAGAGAGACCCAAATCTCAAAATTTATCCATTGGGTGCGATTTATGCAGCCGGTGCTGTGCTTTGATTTTTGTTCTCTCTCTTATTTTGACGGAATCTCCAATTCATTACAGCGCTAAATAACAGGAGAAACTCCAACAGCAACCTGTTTAGCAAAAGAATGAAAAAGATGCAATACCCAGAAACGAAGGTAACCGGTTTTGTTGATTTTGACTTTACTTGAAGCTGAGGAAAGAAACTGAAGGTTTGAGACTCTGGAAGGAATTTAATAGAATGGGGATATTGTATGAGGATTTGGTGGTGATTCGTGAAGCTGAAAAGCCTGGTGATTCCACTGTGATCACCGTCAATTGCCCTGATAAAACCGGGCTTGGTTTTGATTTGTGCAGGATTATTTTGCTGTTTGGACTAAGCATTTCTAGAGGAGGTAAGTTTATATGGTTCAGTATTGCTTTTACTTTCCTTTCTCTTTTAAGGTCTTATCCTTTTCTAAGGAAATTTTCTTTGATTTGCTTTGGGTGAGGTGTGCGGTTTATGTTATCGTTCCTCTTTAGGATAAACAATAATGGGTGATTTATGGGTTTTGCTTTGTCTAACTGTGAGGTTTTACAATTACTGAGGAAGCAAATGGGCTGTTCTAATTTTGTGAATTCTTCTGTCATTTGATGATATTTGGATCTAAATTTGAAGGAAAATCATAGATGGGTGACCCTGTATCATAGTTTTCACATTTCACCTTCTCCTCATTTCAATTTGGGAGCTGATGGTTGAGATTTCTAGGAAAATATTAATTTTATCTTTTGGTGAAATTTAAGGTTTTTCTTGGTTATCATTATATTTCTAGTCATCTTTTATTAGATTATGAAGATAAGATTTGTATGCCACATTTTTTGTGCTTCTAATATGTATATTTTTATTCTTTTCTCAATTTTCATTTACTCCCTTTGGGATAGTGAAATTTAAGATTGCTAATTGCTTTGTTATTGGCACAAACTGTTCCTAACTTCTCAACCTAATGGTAGTTTGTTCTGGATTAAATTTATGTGGTGAAGATTTGCATACGGATGGGAAATGGTGCTATATAGTGCTTTGGGTGTTGGGGAAACCAACCACTAGGTGGAATTTGGTGAAGATGAGGCTGTTGGAGGTGTGCCCATCATATTTTTCAACATCCGAAATTTCCTACTACAGGCCAGAGAACCAGCTGCCCAAGGAGCCAGATGTTTTTCTCTTGAAATTCTGGTGTTCTTATGACCGGGAAGGCCTTTTACATGGTAATATGCAAACTCACATCATTGTTGTTATGTTCACGAGTTAATCAAAGTAAGAATTGTATTGCCAAGGACATCAAAAGTAAATGTCTAGTAATATACAATTAACAATCTCTCCAAGGTGATGCTGGTAATAATTCCTACAATGTCAAAAGAAACATTTCTATGACATGAGAGTTAACAGTGCTGTGATGTCACTTATCGTCATTGTAGTTGGAGAAGTGGCTCATGGTGGACATTATGTAACAGTTGCACTTTGGTTTTGTTGCATATGATGCCGTGTTTCATTGAAAGATGTTTTTGTATTTATTAGATTGGCATGTGTGTATTGTTGAAAATATATTTTATTGTTTCTTCATATTCCAACCATGATATTTATTTGTTGCTGTAGAAATTTAAAGCTAATACATCCGGTTTATTAGCTTCCAAGTGTATAGTAGAGAAATGAAATGTGATAAAGTGACACTGAGAAGAATTTCTTGCATTTAAACAGTACTGGATCTCTCCTTAATTCACAACAAATTGCAAAATTACCTTCTTAATTTGGAGTTTTGCTTTTTTGGGTTTTATGTATATTTGTCTTTTTTGCTCTGTACATCTAGAATTTCTTTTTTAGTGACATGATTTTGTTTCATCTTGATACGTGTTATAGTTGAATCTGACAGCAGTTAGGATCACCATTTACTTAGTAATTATGAATTTATTTACATTTTAGATGTAACTGAAGTTCTTTGTGAGCTGGAGCTGACCATAAAGAGAGTGAAAGTGTCCACTGCACCAGATGGGAGGGTTATGGACCTTTTCTTCATCACAGATACCAGGTTTGGTAGCCTAGGAAATTTTTTCTTCAACATGACTCATTTGTCCTTTTATGCTTGTATTCTGATACGTTATTCTTATAGTTGTTTATGATCCTTCATTTGATTTTTGTAGCATTTTAGGATTGTTAGACATAGAGAAGATCAGTGTGATCTAACCAAGTTTAGTCAATACAATGAGAAGCTTGATTTAATGCTATTTTTGTATGCTTTACCTCAACTTGTTGACATATTTTTGGATAATTGATCATGGTTTAACTCAAGTATAATTACAACTCAAATTAAGTTCTTGTAATCTCAAACTAAAACTTGAATAAACTTGAGTTTAAGCTTGAAATCAATTTTTTTTTTCATATATATAGAGGGTATATTTGTAAATAATATGTATTTTTAATATTTAACATATTTAAAATTGTATAAGAAGTTGAGTATTCAATTAAACTGGTGAGCTACTCGCATCAAGTGTTATAATGCTTGAAGTCAGCTTGACTAATTGATCAAGCAGCTGGAGCTTGTTTGAATAAAAATTGAGTGAAGCTCAAACAATTAGCTAGTTGAACTTGAATCACTTACTTATACCTGATAGGGTATAATATTGATCAAGAATTTGAAAACTTCCAAGTGATATTGGTAGCACTTGCAAATGGAAAGAATTCAGATTCACTTTTTGACATTTAAAATTAAATGTAATATGCGTGGTACTTAATTAGATTTTATTACTTGTGCGAGGAATTTGAATAACTTATGCTAGTTGAACTTAAATAACTTGACTCAATAGGTAGAATATTGATCGAGAGTTTGAAAACTCCCAAGTGGCATTGGTAGCTCTTGCAACATGGAAAGAATTCAGATTCACTTTTTGACATTGAAAATTACATGTATTGTAAAATGTAAATGGTACTTAATTAGGTTTTATTACTTGTGCAAGTCATTTGAAGAAATTATTTAGCTATCTGCAGAAACACCTCAAGAGTTAAATGATATCTGTTTCTGATGTGTGTGTGTGTGTGGGAGAGAGAGCGAGAGAGAGAGAGAGAGAGAGAGATAGATGGTTATGACTTCCATTCCTGTGTGAGTGATATAATTGCATCTCTTGTTATTAGGGAACTCCTTCATACAAAAAGTCGGCAGGAAGAAACAATTCACTATTTGGCAGATGTAATAGGGGATGCCCTGATAAGTTGTGAGATTGAATCAGCTGGTACAGAAGTTACTGCATGTTCACAAGGCTCATCTTTTCTTCCTTCTGCAATCACAGAAGATATGTTCAGCCTGGAGCTGCCTGATCGACACCGAAGTGGATTTCTCACTCCTAATCCTGTATCTGTTACAATGGACAATACCTTGAGCCCCTCTCACACTCTTATTCAATTTCACTGCAAAGATCACAAGGGTCTTATGTATGATATAATGAGAACCCTGAAGGACTATAATATCCAGGTAAGTTATCTTAATTGTGTACTATTTTTATCAATATTATTGAACTTTTACTTTGTTATGGGTTGGCCAAGGGCCTTGATAAAAGCAAGTAGTATCGTTGCAAAAAAGAATGGCCTTTACTTGTAGGAAGTGGTCATTGTACCATTAACTTGCTTGTTCATAATGTGAAAATTGCATCTCTGTGTCCAAAGATTCAGCAGTTTATGAGTTAGCATGCATGAAACATGGTTCCCAACTTATGCAAAAGGATTATGAATAGTCCCGTTAAAAAAATCTGATTACATGCCTGACTTTTTTAACTGAGCCTGGACATAAGTTTAATGGGCAAGCATGGCCCAGTCAAAACCTGTAGAAGCCCAGACATAAACTGACAACCTTTGGAATATAAGTTGAAGCCTAGTCCAGCGCTAGTATAGATAAATATCTAATATTAATTTAATTCCACACACTAATTTATTGGTTATTATATAAAATAATCTAAATGATAAGAGGCCAGTTTCTCTGTTGTCCTTGTGATATCATCATATCTCTCAGCATATTAGTTTACTTTTACGTTCTAGCCCAGGACTAAGGTATTTGTCTAATTAAGTAGATCACTGATGACTGAAAGTTGTTTTTTTTTTTTTTTTTTTGTGATTAGGTTGTGGAGGTTGCTGTAATTGATAATAGATTCTGGTGCCGAATTTTGTTTTATGATACAAATATTTCTCTAGTAAAATGAACTCAATAGTCATTTTTAAATTGTCTCAGAGCAGGTAGTTTAATACAATTAAAGAAACTCGCATGTGGTTATATCACACACTGAAAAGATTACTTTCTGTCAGTGCAAAGCGATTAATGGAATAATGAGGATTAGTCTGAGTTGGCTACTGAACTGCAAATTTATGCTATGATGTAAAAATGTTGCACTGCTCAATGCTTATTGCATTATTAAAATTTTCTCAACTGAAGTAGCTCATCCTGAAGAAGTTGATGAAGGGAAGGTTGAAGTACTATATATAAATTCAAGCTTCCTAGTAGAGTATGTTAGTGGTTATCGTCTATAATTGTTATATAATATAATTACTGGGAATATCCATTGTTTGTCAAGTATTGTAATAATATAATTAATATGTGGGATGAGACAACCAGGTTCCATCCTTGCTCTGTATGTGCCAGCCTGACTCGTATAATCAGGCCTTGGTGGGACATGATAAAAATAAGCCTGCCACGAGTTCAGCCTGATTCTTGCCCAAGCCTAGCCCATGATTGGGCCTTTTTATGAGCGTCATTTACCAATAAAATCCTCCTACGTGGCAATTTTGCAATCTGTTGATAAAATTATTATTATTATTATTATTATTATTATTATTTTTTTATCCAGGTTTCTTATGGACGATTTTATGCAAGCCCAAGAAGAAACGCTGAAGTGGACTTGTTCATAATGCAAGTGGATGGGAAGAAGATTGTTGACCCCAACAAGCAAGATGCAATGTGCTCTCGCTTGAGAATGGAGATTCTGCGCCCCCTTAGAGTTTCTGTGGTTAGCCGAGGTCCTGACACAGAGCTGCTAGTTGCCAACCCTGTTGAGTTGTCTGGGAGGGGTCGGCCACTTGTCTTCCATGATATTACCCTGGCTCTCAAACTTCTGAATACCAGAATTTTCTCGGTACAGACTCTCCATTTTTCAGATGCCATATGCATAAATAAATGCTTTATACATCCACTACTTAAAATGCTGCCTTTGATCTTCTTAGGTGGAGATTGGAAGACACATGATTCGTGACCGGGAGTGGGAAGTGTACAGGATACTGCTTGACGAAGGTGATGAATTTACCATTCACAGGAACAAGATTGAAGAGGGAGTTAGAAAAATACTGATGGGATGGGATTAGATTTAGACTCTTTCGTCAAGAGCCTTCCCCACCATTGTACAGTATATGTTAATGGGATGGGATTAGATTGAGACTCTTTCGTCAAGAGCCTTCACCACCATTGTACAGTATATGTTCTTCAGGCACTAACCACATACAAAATTGTAAATCTTTGAATAGTTATAGAGAAATGGTAAGCTCTTCTGTTTTTTCTTTTTGCTTTGTTATAAATATTTGGAACAAGGAGATGATGCTTTTTCAGGCATGATTTTTAACGATTAGGTTACCACAGGACATCCCTACAAGCTTCCATATATATCAAAATCTTAGCTTAAGATCATGGTTTTAAAAAATCAGACCAAATTTAATTTTGATTTCGAATACATATTTCCATAGCTAAATAAGTATCCTCCATCCTATGAACTTGTCAACTACATAAATCATTGATATTAAGATAATAATTGATTTTGCTACTTTTTATAAAAAATTACTTCTTTCGTTTTTTATTTATCTGTCACTTTTATTATTTTTTACTATAATTAAAAAATAATAAATAGATTTAAATTTAGTATTTAATTATGTGATTAAAATTAAATTATTAAATTTAATTGGTTCTAACTTTATTAAAAAAAATAAATTAAATTACATTAAAAATTTAAAATTGACAGATAAATAGAATTTAAATTTTACTCTAAAGTAACATATAAAAAAAATGGAGTATATTGAACAAACTAAAATAGTAAAATTATCTCTTTAATTTAGACTATTATAGTAAAGTGTGCAAAATAAATGAAATATTAATTAATTTTTTAAATATTTTGTTGACATTAAGTGAATGATAAAGTTAAAAATTATGCATTAAATGTTTTTTTTAACTAAAATGACAATTTGATTGGATATTTTTTTTTTTGAAAAAGCGATAATTTTGTGGAATATATATATATATATATGACTAAGAAGTATATACAAATATTGTTAATCGAATTTAAGACGAGGAAATGAATAATGAAGAATGTGTTTAATATGAATACCAATTCGCCTTGTTCTTTTCATTGGTGGGATCAAAAAAAATTTGTCAGGTTGGGGAAAATTCAGAAAAATCCCGTTGTTGGCTTCAAAGACTCTAATGACAAGTGGGTTAGTTAATGTATAATACTTTCTGTTTCTGCATTTACAAATAACTGTTCGTTTTTCTATGAAAAAAAATCAGAAAGTCATTTATTATCTATGTTTTTACTTGTTTTGCTCTTCTTAAAAAGAGAATTAATTTATTAATTATTTTTAAAAAAATGAATTAATATTTATAGTATATAGTAAATATTTGAAATATCATATTTAGATATATTATATTTTTAGAAAATGAATACTTATTTAAATGCATAGATAAAAATAAAAAATAAAAAAAGAAAAAGAAAAACCAGCATTCTTAGCTTACACGTTTAAAATAGAGTTCGAGGCTCTCATTTAAAGAATTCATTATTTCAAGCAATTGAATTGTTTTGAAGATTGTAGGAAACCAACAAAAGCTTGATTTTCATCCAAATGCAAGTAATGATTCTATTTGAATTTGGATTAAATATTATACATATTAAAAAATAAATCACTATATGTCTTTTTTTTTTGCATCAAAATACAGGACAACAAGAAAAGACCTATAACGGATTTACCTTAATCAGCGTAGAGAGAAATCATAAAATTATGTACTTTAATTGAAATAAAAAAGGTTAATTACAAAAAAAAAAGCTCTAATTATAGGATATTTTTCAATATTTGTGTTAAACTTCAAAGTCTTTCAATGTTTGTACCAAAGTTTAAACGGAATAAGCTGATGGGAATGTGTAAGTGGACTTAGTGATGGAAATTTTCGGTGCTAAAAATGTTTGGATGTCAATTAAGCTGCCATGTCACATTCGTCTTTTCAAGCAAATTAGCACTGGCTTTTTCGGTCGCTAATAATATTTAATTTTATTATTATAATTTTTTATATTTGAATTAATTAAAATTTATAATTATATTTCATACATAAATTAAATTATTTAATATTATCTTTATTTATATTTGGTAAAAATATAAAATTTGATTCTAAATTTTTCAAAAAACAAAAAATACACATTTATTGTATTAGTATGAAAAAATTATTATTATTATTATTATTATTATTATTATTATATGAGACATGTATTAGGCATTTCACTTTTTTCTGAAGCTAATTTATCTAGAAGCATTTCATGGGAAGAATTGTAATTTTAATAATGGAGAACTACTTAGAGAAAATTAAAATAAAGTCCCAAATTTCCAGGAGAATTTTAAAGTATCATCTCATGCATGTGAACGGTGAGCTGCTTCACTGATGCCTTCTGCAAATTACCCAACGCGTCCAAGTAACAAAAATAATTATACTTAAATGCTAATTGTTTTTCGGATAATCAAATTAATTAAAATTGATCGGTTTTCAGTGGATAATTCCATATGGTCCAATAAGGTTTTTTTTTTCTTGTTTAATTAAAATATTATTGGTATTAATTTATCATGTATGTGTGTTCATAATATTTACATTTTAGTTTAAATTTCAGAATATTAATAATATATGTTTAATTTGTATATCTTCAGTGATTTTCAAATTAATAATTATATTAATTTACGTTTAAAATATAGGAAAATTTATATTTTATGAAATATTAGTACTTGCATTATTTATTTGCTTTCAAATTTTTTGATCATCGTATTATGCACATCGCAATTTCTTTCCCTACAGTTAATCGTTCATTTAATTTTAAACTTAGCCCATAACTTTTTCTGTACACACACATATATATTTATCTATCTATCTTGACATGATATAAAAAAAGAAGAGTTTAATGTCATTTAATTTTTGCATGGCTCGCAAAAAAAAAAAAGATAATAATAATAATAATAATAATAATAATAATAATAATAATAATAATAATAATAATAATAATATTATTATTATTATTATTATTATTATTATTATTATTATACTAATACAATAAATGTGTATTTTTTGTTTTTTAAAAAATTTAGAATCAAATTTTATATTTGTACCAAATATAAATACAGATAATATTAAACAATTTAATTTATCTATAAAATATAATTAAAAATTAATTATAAATTTTAATTAATTCAATTATAAGAAATTATAATAAAAAATTGAATATTGTTAGCGATGGAAGCAGCTGTCGCTAATTTGGTTGCAAAGAGGAAGGTTTCGTGGCAGCTTAATTGTCATCCAAATATTTTTAGTGACAAAAATTTCTGTTGCTAAGTCCACATAGGCATTCTAGTTAGCTTATTCCATTTAAAGTAACGTATAAATTGACGGACTTCCAAAATTGAAAAGGAATTGTAAGTTTGGTACAAATATTGAAAGGTTTAGAAGTTTAACATAAATATTGAAAAATACCCTATAGTTGGGATCTTTTCTTGTAATTAACCCCAGAAAGTATATATATGTAAATAATATAGTTAATTTTGTCCTTTTCATTAAATCATTGCTATTAAATTTGAAAAAAAGCTCCCAAAATGGAGCTGATGCAAATTGCTGCATATCGAGCTCTAAACGACTACCAAGAGTGATATTTGATTCCTAGTGAAACACTTAAAAGCAACCTATTGAATTAAAACAACTAACATTTATATCAAAAGGTAGAATATTATTCCAATTAATATTAATTATTAAAAATATTTCGAAATGGAATCCTCTTCGCCTCGTAGAGAAATCCTAGAGGAGAGGGACCAAATCGAAAAGAGCAACAAGAAAGCTAAAGGATGTGATGGTTACTAGGAGAATAATCATACTAGAAAATGGGTTAGAGGGCGAGTGTGGTGTTAGGAGTCGTCCCGGGTGTCAAGAGTCGTCCCATTTGGTCTTTATCATGAGTTGCCCCAGGTTTCATAACTCGTCCCTCTTCCCTTCTTTTCGTCTTCTTTTCTTGATGGAATCAAAGATTTTGATCAAATTAACTATGATCAATCAACTTATAATATGATATAAATATATAGAGGATTGGAACTACCTTAATGTAAAACTAATTATGATATGATTTGGAGATAGAGAAATAATTTAAAATAAACCCAAATATAAAGGAAACATGAGTATATGGCTTGTTTAAGCAATTACTTGGACTAAACACCAACCTTATGTATGTAACCAATGGAATCAAGGTATAAGAGTATAAACGAGGAATTGTATACTGGAATGTGTGTGAATATAATTATATAGATGTGTGTGTGTATGTGTGTGTGTGTGTGTGTGTGCGTGTTTGTGTGTGTGTGTATATAAAGACATAATAAGTTATGAAGCATGTGTGATAGACAATAAACCTTGAGGTATAGTTATAAGGAAACTAGAATACATAAGTTAATTCAAGCTACTACTTAGCTCACATATCAATTCTATGTGTGTAAACTAATATGATTAGAATATATAAATATCAATAAGGGCATAAATATGTATACTTGAAGATGCATATGTATATAAAGGTACATAGGGATATATAAGATTAATGATACTCTAATTAGGTGAAGTGGACATTATAGATGTACAAAGATGTTTATGTTTTCAGGTATATGTATTTGTGTTCCAAACACATTATTGTAGACAGGTATGGATATTAATATATGTATATGTATGTGTATGTATATTGGAATACATTATATATATATATATATGTGTGTGTGTGTGTGTGTGTGTGTGTGTGTGTGTGCGCGCGCGTAATATAATGCATTAGACATAATATAATAGGTTCAGATATAAGTATGAATAGTCTATGTAAAGGATGAATCACATAAGTATATGTGCATTCATATATATATATATATATATATACATACATACATACATACATAATAGTCTCTATATGGATGTAACTCTCATGAATATGTGTAAGGACTATCCTAATCTCTCTTGTTATCTGTCATCATATGTACTATCTTGTATAACATACATTAATACATAGAAAAATCTACAAAGAAAACTTTAGGTTAATTTACACTAGCTCATATGCCGTTGTTCATATTACATTACTATTGATACAATATAATAATTACCAAAACAACAAGATAAAACTTCATACTTAGACTCGTCCTATCTCTAGTGTTGGCCTTGCAGTAGCAGATCTTATCCCTTCAGGAAGAATTATAGCTTCAAGTAACTACACAGATAAACACCCGGGCTAAGCTTACAAGCTTAGTGGGGAACCAAGAAAAATAATATTTGAAATAATCTCTTACCATAGATGCTGATAAATTAAATCCACGGGGATAGTATTAGTCAAATATAATCTGGGACCACGGTATAACCTTTGCACAATAACAATGCAAGACTTATTATTATGGTCGCAAGTGTATATTGTAATCAATAATAATCGTTGACTAAAATTTGTGTGTGTTCAACTGTGCATGAGGTATGCATATAAATACAATAATCTTAGGTGATGAAAGCATTAGGTACCCACAAAGGTTATTGTGTACATATGTTTCTATAGCATCCTGCATTTCATGTTTTTAAATGTAACTACATTCATTTTCATGTTCTCCATATGCTATGCATGAGTTCATATATATATATATATATATATATATATATATATATATATATATATATATATATATATATAATGATGTTGAAAAATCAGATCATGGTATATGTTATCATATCATCTTGTTAAATTACCCTTTATATTGCTTTTCTTATGTCTTGTAATAAGCCTACACCTTTCTAAGAATGTGGATAACGAGTGAAACTGTAATTGTACTGTACTGTAGTACTCAAAGGTACAAAAGGATACCCGAAGGTATCAAATTATAAACCCAAATGGGGTCAAAACTTAGGGACCTACATAAGAACGAATCATACGGACCCAAATAGGGTCAAACATAGGGTAGCTGTGAGGAACCCTTATAGGCATGCCTATCTATCCACAACCTAGACATAGACGCAGGAAACTTTAACCTTTTGGTCTAGTTATCTTTACTTTTCTCTTACTATCTTATATGCTTTTAGCTTGATTACTACATATCTTTGAGCATAGTATCATATACAAGTTCATACATTTATGTGTATTATTATAATCAAGTTACCTTTATATATATGTGACACATGCTAGTGTCCATTTTCAATCATAGCAGCATAGCTTTGAGCATTAATGTATAATCTCAAGCTCGCAAGCATTATATAGTTTACATGCTCTAATTGTAACAACTTTAGTTAAGCATGATCCTTATCATAATTATATGACATACTCATAAGAGTTACATTAATATAGAGACTATTATATATACATATGCATGAATGCACATATATCTATATGATTCATACTTTACCTATCCTTATTCATGCTTATATCTAAACATATTTTGTCATGTCCAGTGTATTACCATATATATATATATATATATATATATATATATATATATATGCGTATAAGCATCCATACCTATCTACAATAATGTAGTTGGATCATAAATGCATATATCTGAAAATATAAACATCTATGTATATCTATAATTTTCACTTTACCTAATTAGGGTATTAATAGTTCGATATATCCCTATGTATTCTTATATACATATGTATCTTGAAGTATACCTATTTATGCCCTTATTGATATTTTCACATTCTAATCACATTAGTCTACAACATATAACTTGATATATGAGTTTGGCAATTTCTTAAGTTAACTTATGTTTGTAATTATATATACATACATTAAAGCTTAGATACCAATTCAAATAATTGAGAATGTATGTACACACACACACACACACACAGACACACACACACACACACACACACACACACACACATATATCACTATAACAACATTATACTGTAGCATAATAACTTAAAGTATAAATATGTAATCACTTTCATGTTATGTCCCACAAATAATAATTGATATATATATTCATGTGTTTGCTATTTAAACATACTTTGGTAATTTTATAATTAGTTTAATATAAATAAAGTGAAGAGAAATGAGGAAGGATGAGTCGTGACACCTGGGATGACTCGTGACAGTAGTGACAAGTTATTACAGAAACTGAAGTGCACAACTAGTGACAGTAGGGACAAGTCGTTACAGAGATTTAAGTGCATGACTCATGACAATAAAGATGAGTTGTTATAGAGATTGAAGTGCATGACTCATGACAACAAGGACGAGTCATTAAAGAGACTGAAGTGCATGACTCGTGACAATAGGGACGAGTCATGATAGAGATAGTTTCCCTGATTCATTTTGTTTTGCATTTTTGTCATACATCCAGCTAGATTTAGTCAAAATGGTCTCTAAAAATTTTTTACTCTATGTTTCTAGTTTCCAAAACATTAAAAATAAATCCATTTGGCCTTGTAAATCTCAAGATATTCACTAAACAACGGGGATTGCTCTCAATGGTAGGATAGCAGACATAGTTAGGATTCAAGTGAATTTTTGACTATCATAAGAGATGAAAAAAATGTTGATGTCTCTTATGAAATTTATATTTTTGGGTCTAGTTTCTATTACAACTAAAATTACTCCATTTGAAGCTCTCAAACTCTAGATATGGGTAAAACAATCTTAACAGGTCCAATAAGCCCAAGGACAGCTTTTGCCAAGAAGAAGGATCTATCACATATTTCGGTTTCCATGAAAATTCAACCCTCAATTTCATATATCATTCTATTAAAAACTCTCTAATTAACACTCTTAAATATTTGAATGATACAAACACCTACAAAGAATAGCAAGAAGTTCCCATACCTCTTAAAAGCACTGTCTTCAAGCTTTTCCTCCTCTTACTTATTACCTTTGCTTCTTTCTCTTTCTTAATAATAAATCATAGATTATTATGATTAATAACTCCTATAATCCCTCAAATTAATATCTAATAATAAAAAGCAAAATAAGTAGAAAAGAGATTGTTCTTACCTTAAAAAGACTAACCACTAAAATCTCCCTCCTCTCAAAAGCTAGGATTGGATTTGGGGGTTATTTAGGGGTTAGAGTAATTGAGTTTTGACATAAAATGGTGGCTTTGAAGTCCCTTGAAGTGAAGTGGCTAGCCATTCTATTAAAAATCTTGGTTTTCCCCTTTCTCAAGACACTTTTAGAAAGGCTAGGTGCTATGGTTGCATTGGACCATTTGTTCACTTTGCACAAATTTCATTTAACTCCCCTTTTCCTTTAATTTCATGTTTCTTCCCCTAAAATCTCTCTTTCACTTTTCAATTGGGTCCCTTCACTCATATTTTCTCAAAATTAATCACATACATCACTTAATTTAAAATTACCATTTTACCCTTCATCTTTTTAAGCAATTACCTCTATGTCCTCAACCTATAATTTATTGACTAGCTCAACATATATCAATAATATCATATTTGAAATGCATATACATTCTCTTAGGGCCTTAATAGGGGTGTCACAATGTATCATATAGTCATGGTAATGATCATGCATGACTAAATATGTTACAATTAGAGTATGTAAACTCTATAAGCGTTTGAGATTATACATTGATGTTCTAAGCTATACTGGGATGATTACAAAAGGATACTAATATATGTTCACATATATATGAAGGTATTTTGATTATAATAACATAAAAAATGTATGAACTTGTATATGATGCTGTGCTCAAAGATATGTTGTAATCGAATTAAAGGCATATAAGACAATAAAGGAAAAGTAAAGATAATTAAAGTAAAAAGTTACAGTGCTTGCATCTGTGTCTAGGTTGTGGATAGATAGGCATGCCTATATGAATAAATTGTAGCTGCTAGCCAGTTTAACCCTGAGAGGTCTATGATATGGATTTTATCTTGAGGGATCCATGATACAGATTTGATCTTGAGGGATATATGATACAAATTTGGCCCTATATGGGTCCATGATACATATTTGACCATGTTGGGTCCATGATACAAAACTGTCCAATTTGGGTCTACAAGTTGATACCTTTAGGCATCTTTTCGTACCTTCGGGTACCATTTATCACTCATATCCACACACCCTTAGAGAAAAGTGCAGGCTTAATACAATACTTAAGAAAAATAATATAAAGAATAAATTAAATAATGATATGATAACATATACCTTGAATTAATTTCCAACATTATATATATATATATATATATATATATATATATATATATATATATATATATATCATGCATAGCATGTAGAGAACATGTAAAAGAATATAGTGATGTTTAAATACATGAAATGTATAATGCTATAGAAACACGTGTATATGACAATCACCATGGATATGTATTGTTTTCATTGTTAATATCATTGTATTTATATACATATCGATACACACAATTGAGCACATGTAATACAATTAATGATTATTATGATTACATTATATGCCTGCAACCTTAATAATAAGTTATGTATTGTTGTTATGCAAATTTTATACTATGGTTCTGGACTGTATTTGACTAATACTATACCCGTGTGAGAAAGTTATCAGAGGCTATGGTAAAAGGTTATTTCTAAATATTTTTTCTTTTTTGTTCACTACTAAGCTAGTAAGCTTAGCACGAGTGTTTATCCATGCAGGTACTTAAAGTTAGATTTCTTTCTGGTGAGATAAGATATGCTACAGTAAGGCCAACACTAGAGATAGGAAGAGTCTAAGTATGTAGTTGTATTTTTTTTATCTTTGTAATTATTATATTGTATCAGAAGTATATAGTAGGAAAGACATGATAAGAACCAGTGTAAGTAACCCAAAGCTTTCTTGTAAATCCTTATCTATGTGTTGATGCATCTTATAATATATATGATGATAGGTATTAGGAGATATTAGAATAGTTTTACATTTTTGTTATCAAAGCCTAGTTTAGGCAATTCTAGCTAATAAGAGTATAGGAATAAGTAATTATAGAAGGTTTTGGTTGCATATTGGCCTAATGCAGATTGTCCCTATTTTTTTTAATATAGGTTTAACAATGGATAAGTTGAAAGAAACTGGAAAAGAGATCGGTAAAGTCAACAACTTTGGGGCTTTAAACTTTTTTGCCTCTGATTCTATGGATGTAACTTGTAATAAAATACTGGCCTCTTTAGTAGATGGGTTAAAGGAAATAAACCACAATCTGATCCAAATTTTACAAGAGTTAACTGAGCATAGGGTATCTAGAGCTGTTAATGGGAAAAGTGAGATTATAAGAAATCAAAAAAAGAATACTGAAAGGGTGAAAGTAAGTAAAAGAAAAAGGATGATGGAAAGGGGTTTTGTCAGTAATTCATCTCAATCTACACTCAAGTTAGTAAGGTGAAGTGTAAGAACTCAAGTTCCTAAATGCTCGTATTGTTATAAGAACCATTGTGGTGTGTGTAGATTTTAGCAAAGAGCTTGTTTTAACTGTGGGCATACAGATCATTTTATTACAAATTGCCCGAAACCACCAAAGAAAAGTAAGATGTCGTCTCTAAGTGAAAAGAAACCCAAGGTGTTGATGTATCTCAAAAAGGAAAGGAAGCCCATATTTATAAGAGACATGTCTATGGACCCGATCATATTCATGCAGACCAATAGGACTGAGGTTTCAAATGAAACAAGATGTCGCCAAAGAGGCTTTTTGGTAATTATTTTCTTCTCTTTTGATTATTACTTATATGTGTTGGTAGAATTTGAAAATGGAAGTGTTGTATGTATTGTTGGAATAATAGATAGGATGAAGCTTTGAAAGTAATCCCAATGTATGATAGTATGACAATAGGATCTTAAGTTCAAATTGAGCATTAAATGATATGAAATGAATATATGAATATTGTTCAGATTATAGTATAAAGATGTTAATACAGTATATAAAATATTTCAGTATAGCACAAGAGAAAGAGCTTTGTGTATATTGATGAGGTTTTATATATTTGAAGTTGTTATGATAATAAGTTGAGGTTATTTATGGTTCTCGATATACTTGTTAGTGACTCCTTAATAGTATGGGCAATTGATTAAGCAATTCATGATATGGATTTGGGCAAACATCTATGATATATGAGAACATACATTTACATTTTATGGCATACATAAAATCATCATTCTTTCATAGCATTGTATTTGCATCATTTGACAAGACATGAAAAACACCAGATTATATGCATGGCCCTAACTGGAAAGGAAACTGACAGGATATATGTTGAGTGTGTTAATGATGTGATATTAAAGGAAGCATTACGGTTATAAATAGATAAATTTAAATTGGAATCTAAAAGTGATAACATAGAGAATAAGAAATGCAGGAAGAGATAGAATTGGATAGAGCTTGATTGGGGATAAGATAGATTTATAGGAATGTAAATGATGAGATTGGTATATGATACAAGGATACAAGTATAAATTTCGAGGACGAAATCCTTTTTAGGGGGAGAGAATTGTGACACCCCTATTAAGGCCCTAAGAGAATGTGTATGCATTTTAAAGATAATATTATTGATATATGATGAGTTAGTCAATGAATTATAGGTTAAGGACATAAAGGTAATTGCTTAAAAGGGGCGAATGGTAAAATGGCCATTTTAAATTAAGCTATTTATGTGATTAATTTAGAGAAAATGTACATTAAGGGATGCAATTGAAAATTGAAAGAGAGAGTTTAGGGGAAGAAACATGATAATGAAGGAAAATAGGGAGTTAAGTGTAATTTTTGCAAAAGTCAACAAATGCTCTCATGGGAGCTTGACACCTAGCCTTTTAGAATGGTTTTAGGAAAGGAAGAAACCCAAGATTTTTATAGGTGTTGGCCAACCACTTCAAAGGAGACGAAGGCCACCATTTTCTCTAAAAACTCAAATGCTCTAACCCCTAAAATCCAACCATATCTTTTGGAGAGGACAGAGAATTTAGTGGTTAATTTTCTTAAGGTAAGGATTCTCTCTTCTCTTCTTTTTTTTTTCTCATAATTAAATATGAATTTGAAGTATTAGATGAATCTTTAAGAATGATAATTTGTGATTTTTTATGAATAAAGAGAGAGAAGCAATGGCAATGAGCAAAAGGAGGTGATCATCAAAGAGTTAAGGGAACTTTGATATGTTTGTAGGTGTTATATATATGTATTTAGTAAATAAAGAGGTTAATTTTATGGTTTTAAGTAATTAATGCATGAAAACAATGGTTAGTTGGGTATAAGGAATGAAATAAGAGCATAATTCTTCTAGTTAGCAAAATCTGTCCTAGGATTCATTGGACCTATTCAAATTGTTTTGGCTATATCTGGAGTTTCAAAGCTCTAAATTGAGTAATTCTCACAAAATTAAGTTTCATAAAAAGACACCAACATTTTTTTTTTCATCTTCTATGATAGTAAAAAATTAGCTTGAATCCTGACCCTGACTGCTGCCCTATCATTGGGAGCGGTCCACATTTTTTGGTTAATATCTTGAGATTTATAAGGCCAAATAGAGTTATTTTTAATGATTTGAAAACTAGAAACATAAAGTAACAATTTTGTACACTACAAGAAAATTTAAAAATAGCAACGAAATTGATTATGTTGCTAATTTAGCAATGGAATTGCATTTCAATTGCTATTTAGTAACGAAAATTAATTTTCGTTGCTAAATTTGGTTAAACTTTCTAGATTTAGCAACAAAAATATTTTTGGTTACATTCCGTTGCTAAAAGTGGAGGGAATTTTTAGCACCAAAATTTAACAACGAAAATTAGCAATGGAATTACTATACTGTTGCCAAATAAGGCGTCAATGGATGGCGAAAAAATTTTAGAATGAAAAATAGCAACGAAAAAAATTTTCGTTGCTAATTTAGCAACGGAAATTATTTTCTGTTGCTAATTTAGCAACAGAATTAGTTTTCCATTGCTATATTAGCAACAAAAAATAATTCGGTTTCTAAATTATATAGTTTAAAAATTTCGTTTTCAAAATAGCAACGAAATTGTTTTTAGCAACGGAATTTAGTTTCGATTGGTAAAATAGAAACGAAATTGGATTTTTGTTGCTAAACTTGCAACCGAAAATAATTCGGTTGCAATTTTACCAACAGAATTTTGTTTCCGTTACTGAAATTGCAACCGAATATAAATTATGTTGGTATTTTCTAATTTACCCTAGGTATAAATACTCACTTTTCTTTCTCTCCCTAATTTAGCCTAGCCACAAAACCTGCTAGTCTCTCTCTCAAAAATTAACTCTCTTTACTCTCTTATAGCAAAAGCTGAGCCTGATCATGATCGTCATGAGGACGAGGGAGTACCTGCTACCGAGGATGAGGACATCGGAGCTCAGGTCACTCCGATCGTCAAACTCAAGGAGGTTGCCATCACCACCAATGAAGAGGAAGAAGATACGATTCTCGATCTGTAAATAATTTTCACCCAATGTCTTTTACTTTTTTCGATTTCTAGGTCTAAGGAGATTTTGAATTAATATTCTTGGCCCTTTGAGATTGTTCTTTGCCTTCAATTTGTAGCCATTGATCTTTGTGTAAAAGGAAAAGTAACCTAAAGACAAAGAAGGCCTTCATCTCTTTGCTCTCATCAGACGAAGATGGTAGAAGAAGTCCATCCGAGATTATCAGGTGATTGTTTCTTTCTTCTTTGAATTTACTTTTCTCTATGACTGAAACTTCTTTTTATTATCCTCAAAATCTTAACCCTTTATTATCCTAAAAATCTTAACCCTTTCTGCTTCATCCTGATCTAATTTATAATGGCGATTTATAAATCTGACCTATTAAAAAAATTTCAATCCGAACATGATTTTTATCGCAATGCTTTGTTTCGTTATGCCTCTGCTAATGTCGCTGGCTTCCCCATCTCTCCCTCTACTTTCATTGTTAAACAGGTACTCATTTCAAATTTTATTCTATTTTTCAATTATTTTTTGATCCTCGTGTATGTATGTATGTATGTATGTATATATATATATATATATATATATATATATATATATATATATATATATATATATATATATTTGTTAAATTTAGTTTGGTCATGGACAATTGAACCCTATGTTTCTACTGGAAGTGGGAACTGGGGGTTATCCCTAAAACGCTACATTTTGAGTAAGAAGCCTTCTGGTAAATTGCTTTAGTTTGCTCATGCTGTGGACAAAGAGTATATGGTAATTTCTATCTAATTGAAATTTATTTTTTTAAGCCTCGCCCAGTGTTTTGTTTAATTTTCCTTGTTTTCTTCTAAATTTTTATTTCAACATGATAGGTTTTGCGGGTGCTGGGTGAGCACATAGAAGTTTCGATTCTTAAAGTGTTCTGCTTGTGTACTGATCTAAGTGTGATTGGAACTGCATTTTACTTTATTGAGTATTTGGAAGGATGTATTTTTATAGATCCCAAATTACCTATCTTGCATCTTCTATTGTTTTGCTTTCTTTTGAAAAATAGCAGCTTTATCTTGCATTTGTGCTGTTGAGAAAAATTATCATTGTTTGCTTTAGTTTTTTGAAAAATGTAAAAATAATATATGCATTTGAGTCTTTGTGAACTAGCTTAATTAGGTAAGATGGTCAGATATACCTAATGCAATTGAAGTGGGTAATTAGGTTCAAGCTTTGTTTATTTCCATGAAGTTTAAAGCACTTGTTCATTACTAAGAAAATTATTTTTTTGTATTTTATTTGTAAGAACCAATCAAAAGCTGGATATAAACTGCATGTTTCCTAACTGTGTAATGTAAGCATAAAGAAGAAAAGGAAAGTAATATGAAATGATACAATGATAGATGCACATACATTTCTTGAACTGATTAAAAGCTACCATTATAATCTTTATGGTGCCTCAACAGTGATTGAGGAGGATAACACTTGAAGATAATTTTCAGGCATCAATAGATGGAGTAGTCATGCAACTATTTCACAGTTGTGCTTGTAGAGTGTGCATGTCCCGATAATATCTCACATCGATCATGTCTAGTTATTTGAACTGCACTTTGCTATTCTAGCTGCATAGTTCAAAAATGTTTTATCTTCTAATAACTCCATTGGCAGATGGAGTTCTCATTTGGTTCTCAAAAATGGTTTCATAGAGAGTTACTAGGAGAGACACAAGATGGCATTGAGAATTATGCTTTGGGATTGCATGCTCCAGGCTTTTTTGACAATGTTCTAAATGTTGGGAAATGTTTCTTACAAAGTGAGCCTGCCAATATGGTATGATTGTTTCTTGCTTATTACAAACATGCATCTGGATTTTTAATCCTTCTTTCTTCCTAGTTTTTTTTTATGATCTGACTCTAATTTTAGAGGGCACTTCTGTCATTAGATGAAAACACTAATTAAGGTTATGTTGAGGAAAAGGACAAGATTAGGTTGTCTTACCTTCATTTTCTCGACTGTATATAACAAAGCTTATGCTCTGTATGCTTTCTCTATGTTTGCATTTTAGAATCTGATACTACTGTGCGATTAGTTGTTTATTTATATTATAGGACAAGATTTTTCAATTTGGGTTTACTTTATTTGTTTGAAAAAGGGTTTTGTATCATATGGCATTGTGGTGTGTGTGTGTGTCTAATAGTAGTTCTTGACCATCCAGCAGCTTATTTACACCCTATTCTTTTTTATCACATGAAATGATTCCATTATTCACAGTCACATACTCTTATTTAAAAATAAAAAGGATAGTGAATGATATGGTTATTTTATTAGATAATATAGTTAATAGAGTGTATCTGAATTAATTGGATTGGGAATAACTATATTCTCTTTCTTATAAAGTATTCTTTGAGACTTATAATTTTCATTTGATAATTGTTCCTTTTTACTATATGATAGTTCCTTCTGTATGATTTTGGTTCTTCTATTTTTGCAAGATTAATTCGCTTTTTAAAGAGACAATTGATACCGAGTAATGTGACTATGCTTTTTGAAAAAAGGTACCTTCTGATTTATTTTTGGATTAATTTTTTTTTGTCAATTCTTATACTTGTGTTTGAAATTTGAGCTTAATTTTCTAATTTCTTTCTATTGATTAATTTCTTATTTGATTTTTTTATTTTTCTTATGGCTGAAATCTTAGCTTAATTTGTGATTTAATTCTGCTTATTATTCTTGTGGCTAAATTTTGGAAATTTGATATCGGTATTGGAGCAAATCCTTCATCTTTGATTTTGATTTTTCCTGGAAAAATGCTAACTAAATATGAAAAATAAAACTATAGTACCTTATATCTATTGGGTTATAATAGGAATTTCTATCATTTAACTGATTTTTTTTTTGGTCTGAAAGTTGGATAATTATCAAGTGAACTCTTCTTTTGTATATCTGGGAATGTGATAAATAATTCCCTTGTGTCTCCAGAAACATGATAGTCTTAAGATTCTCATTTTATTAACATTCATAGAAGTTATAAAGCATATCTGTGGTTGATTCTCCTACTCCCTAAATATGGAAGTAATTCTTGAAAATAATTTGGCCTCCTAATTGTGATGTTGTTTGTGGGTTGTAGCTCGCCAAGAAAGCTGTGATAATGGCTTTTATATGATTAATGCTCTTCACTAACTGATGAAGTTTGAGATATTATAATTGCTGCTGTAGGAGATTTTTCAGAGTGATGCCAAATTTTTGAAAATATTGAGTATTCTGTTTTCACATGTTGTGTACTTAATATTAATTTTAGTTATCTCTAATTTTGCAACTTTTCTCTGATATTGCTCCCAAGACTGTAGAAAATTTTCGTGCTCTTTGTACAGGTAAGTGATGTGTGGTAAATTTAGTGTGTGATGATGATGCCTTTGCTTTTATTGGTTTTTGTTTTTTGTTACATATGTCATTTAATTCATGTTTTATTGTTCATTGATGAACTAATAGTGGGGCCCTATCTTTCAGGGTGGCGATTTTGTTAAACGACATGGTATGTTTTCTTGATACATTATTGGACAATTGAATTTATAAACTTTGAATCAGTCTTCTTGTACATTATTGGACAATTGAATTTTATTATTTTTTTTATTAATTTGTAACCAGATTATTATGTCAGGTTTCTCTTTTGCTTTTCATTTTTTTTATTAATTTGTAGCCAGATATATACTGGGCTTCACTATGCAGAGCTCTACCAACAACATTCAAATTGTTTACTGGTTGGTTTTATCCATCCATTTTTCATCTTTTTACCTCTGATTCTTGCTAATTTTGCTATCAATTGATGTTTGATTTATGAGTTTTATAAGAGAGATCACTTTAAACCTGCTTTCTTTTAAATTTATATGGTGAGGATAGTTGAAAATATTATTCAACCAATGTAAGATACCATTTTTATTGGATTTCATTAATTGTCTTGCATGGTTTGACAACCAAATATGTTCAAAACGTGATTGCTTTGCTTTCTCTTTGAGAAACCAATCTTTGTTGCCACCCAATGATTGTTTAAATCAATTATGTCTTTTAAATTAAATAATCATATTTTTTACAATTAAACTTCTTGGTATATTTGCACACACATAAATTTTGTATTTGAGATAATTTTAATAATAATAATAATAGATATATAAAATTTACCTTGCTAATATACATAATAATCTTAGTTGTTTATTATTATTATTATTATTATTATTATTATTATTATTATTATTATTATTATTATTATTATTATTATTATTTTGTAAAATTGCTAGGTGGTTATGGAACTTTAGAAGAATTGTTAGAGATAATTGCCTAGTCCGAGCTAGGGATTCATGAAAAACCTGTTAGATTTGGTCTTTAGATTTTCTTAATATTTTAATATTTCTAACAGGTTGGATTATTAAATGTGGATGGATATTAAATATTTTATGATTTGCCTATCATTTTGCTATTCTAATTGTTAAAATTAAAAAATTATAATAATTGTTTGCGACGAAATGACGACGGATGGTACCATCGTCAATTTTTTTATCCTTGCTAAAAATAGCAACGAAATTTTAATTTCTGTTGCTATTTTTGCAATGGAATTCTATTTTCCGTTGCTAAAATTAGCAACGAATTCAAAATTTCTTTGCTAACATTGGCCAATTCACCAAAATTTTCATTGGTTGAATTTAGCAACGAAATTCATTTTCCGTCCGTTGCTAATTTTAGCAATGGAATTATATTTTCGTTGCTAAAAATTAGCAACTGCCGCATTAGCAATCAAAATTTTCGTTGCTAATTTTTGTTGCTATTTTTTATTAGCAATGAAAATTGTCAATTTTCCGTTGCTAAATGGGAATTTTCTTGTAGTGGTAGAAGACATTTTGGCTGAATCTAGCTGGCTGTATGACAAACTTGTAAAACAAAATGAACCATGGAAACTGTCTCTATCATGAGTCATCCCGGGTATCATGAGTCATTCCATTTGGTCTCTATCAAGAGTCACCCCTGGTGTCATGACTCATCTTTCTTCCCTTCTCTTCTCTTCTCTTCTTTTTTTTTGTCTTCTTTTCCTAATGGAATCAAAGATTTTTATCAAATTTACTGTGATCAATCAACTTATAATATGATATAAATACATAGAGGTTACCTTAATTTAAAGGTAATTACGATATGATTTGGAGATGGAGAAATAATTTAAAATGAACCCAAATATAAAGGAAACATGAGTATATGGATTGTTTAAGCCATTACTTGGACTAAACACCAATCTTATGCATGTAACCAATGGAATTAAGGTATAAGAGTATAAATGAGGAATTTTATGCTGGAATGTGTGTGAATATAATTATATAGATGTGTATATATATATAAAGACATAATAAGTTATGAAGCATGTTTAATAGACAATAAACCTTGAGGTGTAGTTATAAGGAAACTGGAATGCATAAGTTAATACAAGCTACTACTTAGCTCGCATATCAATTCTATGTGTGTAAACTAATATGATTAGAATATATGAATATCAATAAGGGCATAAATATGTATACTTGAAGATGCAAATGTATATAAGGGTACACAGGGATATATAAGATTAATGATACTCTAATTAGATAAATCGGACATTATAGATGTACAAAGATGTTTATGTTTTCTGGTATATGTATTTGTGTTCCAACCATGTTATTGTTAACATGTATGGATATTGATATATGTATATGTATGGGTATGTATATTGGAATACATTTGTAAGGCCCCTAACATGACCCTAGTTAATTTGCATATTTGTAAATGATAATTTTGTATGAGTAAGGGTCAATGGGGTAAATTATTATTGCTAATTGCATGAAAATAAAATTTATGAGTAAAGTTTAATATTAGTTGAGGATGCAATTGAAGTAAAAAGTATTGTTTTGGGGTAATTTTGCAATTACAGTATCTTTAAGGGGTAAATGTGAATAAATGATTAATTGAGAGGTCAATGTAAGAAAAGGTTAAATTGGTGAGGTTGAATTAAGAATGACTTAAATGATGGGGTATGATTTGTGACATGCAAGATTTGGTGGGAAGTCTTGGTAACATGCAAAATCTTAAAGGACCTAAAGAGAGATTTGCCAAAGCACTATATATAGGTGTGTGTGTTAGTGGAAGGAAAGAGAAATTAAAGAATTGTGAGAGTGTGTGTGTGGTGGTCGGACATTAGAGAGGAAAACCCAGAAAATTCATCTCCTTCATCCTTCCTTCACTCCTTCTAAATCATCTCAAGAGAATTAATGAGAAATCTTGTGAGTTCATTAAGAGTTTAAGACTTTCAACTAAGGTAATGTATATGTTAATGAACCCATCATCATCTTCATCTCTTTTCTTTTCATTTTGATTGAAGAAGATGTTGTATAAGTGTTGGATTTTGAATGATGATGATATTTGTGAAGGAGAAGAAGAAAGAAGGAAGAACAAAGGGAAAGACATTGCTAAGGATTGAAAGATTTTGTGATTTTGGCTAAGGTATGGAATTTAGGGTTTCTCATATTGCTTGTGAATGGATCTTTTGGAACATGATGTGTTTTGCTTGAAAACTTGAGAAATAAACAAAGAGAACATAAGATGAGACATGCATGTGAATTTGATAAAATTCTGGGTTTGAGTTCTTTTGACCTATGAGTATTGTTTTGATAATATCTGGAGTTTGAAAATAGATATTGAGGTGATTCAAAATGGGACTTAAACTAGACCTATAGACAAAGATTTTATAAGAAGAAACTATATACGAATTCTGTCTTTAAATGGGTCTAAATCCAGTTTGAATTTCGGACAAAAATGCAGAATTTGTGAGCATGAACAGTCCTTAGTATTTTCTTCATATCTCGAGTTATATAAATGATTTTGAAGAGATTTTTGATGTCCTAGAAACTAGACACATAGGGCTACAAGTTTGTAGAAGAAATTATTCTCTAAAAATGATGATTTAAAGGTCAAAATTGCAATACAAATTGAATCCGTAAATCGGCCTCTGGACAAAATATATGTCACGGTTACCAGGATTTCCTTAGTAACCGTGACCTAGTCCAGTTTTTAGTCCAGAATAGAAAAGTAACCTATCTCACGGTTACTAAGGAATTCATAGTAACCGTGAGCCCCTTTTGTACATATATGACACGGTTACGAGGATTTTCATAGTAACCGTGACCTAGTGCAGTTTTGAGTACAGAACCGAAATGTGACATATCTCACGGTTACCAACAATTTCATAGTAACCGTGATCCTTGCTGTTTTACTCAAAATTCACAGAAAGGTTTCAAATGAATAGTAATGATTAACTAAACTATTTTTATCGAGAATTTAACAAGTTTTTGATACAAAAATACATATGAATAAAGGTTTCAATCAAGTTGTAAAGATGTATGTATATTTACCTTACATGTTGCAAGTTAAATGTATTTATTACATGAAGACTTATCGATAATTTGTATAGTACTTGATTCATACTTGATGATGAAGGTGGTTATATGTATAGATAAATATGCATATAAGAATGCATCAATTGTATGCGAATGAATCTACAGGTACGTACAATGATGATTATGGAGTGATGATTAAATGTCATGCCTACATGTTATATATGAATGTATGAATATGTAATTGCCCATGAAATAGAAGATATTTTGGCATGACTAAGAATATGTATAATGCTTAAAGAGAACATGCTTAATTGTATGAGATGATGATTATACGTCATGCTTATATGTTATGATGCAAATTTATAGTCTCATGGCTTGATATAACCTAGCATATGAAATGTGCATATATTTGTTTATGCACCAAAGAACTCATAGTATTACAAGATATTATACATATACGAATAGTACACTATGAACATAGTCTTGATATGTGAATTTAACAAGAATATAATTATGCCTGCGATAGAGTTTCAGTTGTGGATAGATAGGCGCCTATAGGGAATTGCAGCTGCCACAGTCGACCTTTTTAGGTCCACAGTATAGTTGATCCTGCTGGATCTTACACAACTCATTTGGGTTGTTACTTGGCCCTTCTGGGTCCTTGACCGGTCCACCGTATATTTGACCCTGGTTGGGTCCATAGTTTTGATATCTTCGGATATCCACCGTTTGATACCCTCGGGTATCCACCGATCCCGTTATCCACTATTAGAACTTAAGCAGGCTAAAGTAAAGCAAATATGTTTCACTAATAAGCACAGTATGAACTATGCATTTGATATTTGATTTATTATGATTAACAATGATTGTTTAAGCATGAAATGATATCTGTTTACATTATATACATATCTCATTATGAATTGTATGAATTCAAGTATGCTGAATTTATTGTGAAAGGTTATCTTGTTATGTAAATTATTATTATTATTTTAAATTGTTTGTTTATTCTATATTTTTGACGACCACTGTGAGTGGTTGTCATTCATGTTTAGAATTCCCCACTAAGCTATATAGCTTAGCACGGGTTATTTTGATCCGTGTAGGTTTTTGGTAGTCAAGGCTTTTGGCACGGGAACTATTTTTGCATCAGGACAGGCCAACACCAGTCTATAGAAGTGGATGTAGAAATCTTTTGGATAAACCTTGTTTAGTTCCTTACATGCTTAATATGTATAAGAGTTAGTAATAAATAAATAAATAAATAAATAAATATATATATATATATATATATATATATATATATATATATATATATATATATATATATATATATATATATATATATATATATATATATATATATATATATGTAAATTATGGAAGTGAAGATTGTAATAAGCTCATAGTGAAAATTCTAGTTATGCATGCAACTAGAAGCTATAATACTTTATATAAATGTGCTGAAATGCTGAATGCTATACATCAAAGATAAATGGCTAAAGTATGATGAAATAGAATTATCATTGATAAGATGTTGGTAATTCATATGAAGTCAACATGTTTGTTTAAATAAATGTACAGTTAGGATGCGATAATCCTGATTAATATGTTAGTCATATGTAAAGATGGGTAAAATGGCATAGATGACATTATATATAGTAAATATGTGATATAGGGTGTTATAATTTGGTATCAGAGCCTAGGTTTAGCCTTTTCTGGGCAATGCAAGTATAGAAACCTTAATTTGAGATAGTGTTGTGTTGGCCTGATGCAAAAGTTCCTGTTTTCTTATAGATTAAAGATGGAGAACTCTAGGGATGCTATAGAAGAATCGGCTGAAAGTAATTTGCCGGATAGATCAAATCCTTCTAATCCAATAACTTCCTCTTCGCATCGAAATGAAACTCCTACCGCAGTTCCTGGAGAGGCCTTGTTGAAAATTTCTCAGGATATGGCCCAGATTTTGCAGAGAATGACTTTGCCCAAGGCTCCAATCTCTGAAATTAGAAAGCATGGGGCATAAGAATTTATGGGCACCAATCTAGAACAATCTGAAGAAGCTGAATTCTGGTTAGAAAGGCTGGAGAGGATATTTGATGAAATAAACTGTCCTGCAAATCACAAGGTATCTTGTGCTGTGTCCTTACTTCAAGGCATGGCATATGATTGGTGGAAGTTAATTTTGAGACAGTCACAGTTACCTGACCCACTTACCTGGGAATTATTTGAGGAAGAGTTCAGAAAGAAATATGTTACTGAGGCTTATAAGGAGGAGAAATTAAAGCAGTTTCTGAGTTTGAGACAAAAAGTTTTATCTGTGGCTGAATATGAAAAAGAATTTAGCCGATTATGCAAATATGTTCCCAAGGAGATGTTGACCGGAGTGTTCAAATGCAGGCACTTTGAAGATGGGCTGAATGATAGAATTAAAGAAAAATTGTTTGGTTTTACATCTCTAAATGTGGTAGATTTTAATCAACTGGTCACAACTGCCATGAAAATTGAAAAGTATGAGATAGCTAAAAGAGAGAGAGAGCATAAAAGAAGTGGTTCCAGGGGAGGATCATCTGCTGGAAAAAGATTTAGAGGGACTCAAGGAGGCCAACCTGCAGAGTCTGTTTTCAATTCTCCTAATAAAGGAAAGAAGCAAGAATCTTTTACCAAGCCTAAAAATGAGAGGGAAGTTTCAGGAAGACAGAGTGGTGGTCAAGCACCTGAATGTTCTCATTGTTCCAGGCACCATTGGGGTAATTGCAGGAAACTGGCTGGAGAATGCTTTAGATGTGGCAGTGCCGATCATTTCATGGCAAATTGTCCTTTGAAATCAGATCAAGGTTTTAAGCAACAGAATAGCAGGGGAGCTTCTAATGCACCCCCATCTGGAAGAGGTAGAGGTAGGGGAAGGTTTGGATCAGTTCATCATGGATCCCAGTCCCAGAATATGTCAGAGACAGTTGATAGACCTTCTACTCAAATGGTTGCTAGGCGGGCTTATGCCATGAAGGCCAGAGAGGAACAGGATGCTCCAGAAGTTATAGCTGGTACTTTTTCTCTTTATAATTGTAATATACATGCACTCATTGATCCTGGCTCTACTCACTCATATGTTTGTATTGAAGTTTCGGGTAGAGATAGGTTTAAAACACAACAGTTAGATTTTGATGTATGTGTTACTAGTCCTTTGGGACATAGTATAATTGTTAATAAGGTGTGCAAAGAGTGTCCTATAATAGTTAAAGGGAAAGAGTTTCCAGCAGATTTGATTGTATTGCCTTTTCATGAGTTTGATGTAATTCTGGGAATGGATTGGTTATCCAAGCATCATGCTGTGGTGAATTGTGAAATGAAAATAGTAACCCTCAGGAACGATGAAGGAAAGGAAGTGGTAGTAGAAGGCAATTGTCCTAAGCTATCAATTGATGTTATATCAGCAATGGAAGCTAGGCGCTGTCTTAGAAAAGGATGTGAAGCATTTTTAGCTTTAGTCCTTGATTCAAAAAGGGATATGGTGGAGCTTGACAAAATACCGATTGTGAAAGAATTTCCAGAAGTTTTTCCAGAGGAATTACCTGGTCTTCCTCCAGGAAGAGATGTTGAGTTGTCTATTGATCTGTTACCTGGTACGGCCCCGATCTCTAGGGCACCATACAGAATGGCTCCATCTGAATTAAAAGAGTTGAAGGTTCAGTTACAGGAATTGTTAGACAAAGGCTTCATCAAACCTAGTGTGTCACCTTGGGGTGCTCCGGTTTTATTCGTTAAGAAGAAGGACGGGTCTATGAGAATGTGTATCGACTATAGACAGTTGAACAAAGTGACAGTGAAGAACAAATATCCTTTGCCACGAATAGAGGATTTATTTGATCAGTTAAGTGGTGCTGGTGTGTTTTCAAAGATAGATTTGCGATCGGGATATTATCAGCTCAGAGTTAAAGATGGAGATGTTCCTAAGACTGCTTTTAGAACGCGATATGGGCATTATGAATTTTTAGTTATGCCATTTGGGTTGACTAATGCACCTGCTGCATTTATGGATCTTATGAATAGGGTATTCAGACCCTATTTGGATCGATTTGTTGTTGTGTTTATTGATGACATACTGATTTACTCCAGAAATGAGGCTGAACATGCTGATCATTTGAGAATTGTTTTGCAAACTTTGAAAGGAAATGAGTTGTTTGCTAAGTTGAGTAAATGTGACTTCTGGCTTAAGGAAGTTTCTTTCCTAGGTCATGTTGTATCTGCTGAAGGTGTTAGGGTTGATCCAAATAAAATTGAAGCTATAGTTAATTGGAGACCACCCAAGAATGTGCATGAAATTAGAAGTTTTCTTGGGTTGGCAGGTTACTATCGTCGTTTTGTGAAGGGTTTTTCTGTCATTGCTTCACCCCTCACTAAGCTGTTGAGAAAGAATACTAAGTTTGAATGGTCTGATCGTTGTCAAGCAAGCTTTGAAAGGTTGAAGAAGATGTTGACTGAGGCTCCAGTATTGACTCAACCTGTGGCAGGAAAAGAGTATGCAATGTACAGTGATGCATCTAAGGTTGGTTTGGGATGTGTATTGATGCAAGATGGTAAAGTTGTAGCTTATGCATCTAGACAGTTGAAATCACATGAACAGAACTACCCGACTCATGATCTAGAACTGGCAGCTGTGGTTTTTGCTTTAAAAATTTGGCGGCATTACCTTTATGGGGAGAAGTGCAGGATTTATACTGATCATAAAAGCCTCAAGTACTTGCTTACTCAGAAAGAACTTAATTTGAGGCAGAGGAGATGGTTGGAACTATTCAAAGATTATGATTGTATAGTTGATTACCACCCAGGAAAAGCGAATGTGGTTGCTGATGCCCTGAGTCGTAAGTCCATGGCTGTTTTGATGTTAAAACAGTGCAATTGGAAATTTGCTTCTGATGGTGCTTTACTAGCACAGCTTAAAGTTAGGCCCATGGTTAGGCAAACTATGATTGATGCTCAGAAGGAGGATGTAAAGTTACAACAGACTGTTAAAGCAGTTTGTGAAGGTGATCAATCTGATTTTTCAGTGAAAGAAGATGGTGGTGTATACTACCATAACAGGTTGTGTATCCCTGATGATAAAGAAGTGAAAAGAGTATTGTTGCATGAAGCACATAATACTGCATTCACTATGCATCCAGGTGGGAATAAGATGTATCAAGAGTTGAAACAGTTTTACTGGTGGCCTGGCATGAAGAAAGATATTATTGATTATGTTTCTAAATGTCTAACATGTTAGCAAGTGAAAGCAGAACATCAGTTTCCTTCAGGTCTCTTAAATCCCATCCCAATTCCACAGTGGAAGTGGGAAGACATTACCATGGATTTTGTTACTGGTTTGCCTCTTACTCAAAGAAAATATGATGCTGTTTGGGTAATAGTGGATAAGTTAACAAAAGTAGTTCACTTTTTACCAGTTCGAACAGATTATTCTATGGATAGGCTTGCAGAATTGTATGTGAATGAAATTGTACGGTTACATGGTATACCAGTGTCTATAATTTCGGATCGAGATCCAAGGTTTACATCGAGATTTTGGAAGAGTTTACAGCAAGCTTTGGGAACACAGCTCAAGTACAGTACAGCTTTTCATCCTCAAACGGATGGGCAATCCGAAAGGGTTATTCAGATTCTCGAAGATATGATGAGGGGATGTGCTTTGGAGTTCTCTGGTAGTTGGGATAAATATGTAGCCTTAATGGAATTTGCTTATAATAACAGCTATCAGAAGAGTATACAAATGGCACCATATGAGGCTTTATATGGCAGGAAATGTAGAACTCCAGTCTGTTGGACTGAGTTGACTGAATGTAAGTTAATTGGTCCTGACCTTGTTAGAGATACAGAAGAAAAAGTTCAAGTTATCAAGCAGAGGCTGAAAGAAGCGAGTGACAGGCAGAAATCATATGCTGACCTTAAAAGAAGAGACATCGAATACCAGGTGGGTGACAAAGTGTTTTTGAAGGTGTCTCCTTGGAGAAAGGTGTTTAGATTTGGGAAGAAAGGAAAACTCAGCCTGAGATTCATTGGTCCGTATGAAATTCTTCAAAGAGTTGGACCAGTGGCTTACAGATTGGCTCTTCCTATGGAATTGGCCAAGCTTCATGATGTGTTTCATGTATCTATGCTTCGTAGATATCGCACGGATGAATCTCACAAGTTGCAAGTTCAAGATATTCAGTTACAGCCGGATTTCACTTATGATGAGGAACCAAAGGAAATCCTGGCTAGGGAGATTAGGCAATTAAGGAACAAACAGATTCCCCTTGTTAAAGTACTCTGGCAACATCACGGTGTACAAGAAGTAACTTGGGAGCCAGAGGCAGCTATGAGAAAGCAATATCCTCGATTGTTTGAAACAGGTATGAATTTCGAGGACGAAATTCTTTAAGGGGGAGAGAATTGTAAGGCCCCTAACATGACCCTAGTTAATTTGCATATTTGTAAATGATAATTTTGTATGAGTAAGGGTCAATGGGGTAAATTATTATTGCTAATTGCATGAAAATAAAATTTATGAGTAAAGTTTAATATTAGTTGAGGATGCAATTGAAGTAAAAAGTATTGTTTTGGGGTAATTTTGCAATTACAGTATCTTTAAGGGGTAAATGTGAATAAATGATTAATTGAGAGGTCAATGTAAGAAAAGGTTAAATTGGTGAGGTTGAATTAAGAATGACTTAAATGATGGGGTATGATTTGTGACATGCAAGATTTGGTGGGAAGTCTTGGTAACATGCAAAATCTTAAAGGACCTAAAGAGAGATTTGCCAAAGCACTATATATAAGTGTGTGTGTTAGTGGAAGGAAAGAGAAATTAAAGAATTGTGAGAGTGTGTGTGTGGTGGTCGGCCATTAGAGAGGAAAACCCAGAAAATTCATCTCCTTCATCCTTCCTTCACTCCTTCTAAATCATCTCAAGAGAATTAATGAGAAATCTTGTGAGTTCATTAAGAGTTTAAGACTTTCAACTAAGGTAATGTATATGTTAATGAACCCATCATCATCTTCATCTCTTTTCTTTTCATTTTGATTGAAGAAGATGTTGTATAAGTGTTGGATTTTGAATGATGATGATATTTGTGAAGGAGAAGAAGAAAGAAGGAAGAACAAAGGGAAAGACATTGCTAAGGATTGAAAGATTTTGTGATTTTGGCTAAGGTATGGGAATTTAGGGTTTCTCATATTGCTTGTGAATGGATCTTTTGGAACATGATGTGTTTTGCTTGAAAACTTGAGAAATAAACAAAGAGAACATAAGATGAGACATGCATGTGAATTTGATAAAATTCTGGGTTTGAGTTCTTTTGACCTATGAGTATTGTTTTGATAATATCTGGAGTTTGAAAATAGATATTGAGGTGATTCAAAATGGGACTTAAACTAGACCTATAGACAAAGATTTTATAAGAAGAAACTATATACGAATTCTGTCTTTAAATGGGTCTAAATCCAGTTTGAATTTCGGACAAAAATGCAGAATTTGTGAGCATGAACAGTCCTTAGTATTTTCTTCATATCTCGAGTTATATAAATGATTTTGAAGAGATTTTTGATGTCCTAGAAACTAGACACATAGGGCTACAAGTTTGTAGAAGAAATTATTCTCTAAAAATGATGATTTAAAGGTCAAAATTGCAATACAAGTTGAATCCTTAAATCGGCCTCTGGACAAAATATATGTCACGGTTACCAGGATTTCCTTAGTAACCGTGACCTAGTCCAGTTTTTAGTCCAGAATAGAAAAGTAACCTATCTCACGGTTACTAAGGAATTCATAGTAACCGTGAGCCCCTTTTGTACATATATGACACGGTTACGAGGATTTTCATAGTAACCGTGACCTAGTGCAGTTTTGAGTACAGAACCGAAATGTGACCTATCTCACGGTTACCAACAATTTCATAGTAACCGTGATCCTTGCTGTTTTACTCAAAATTCACAGAAAGGTTTCAAATGAATAGTAATGATTAACTAAACTGTTTTTATCGAGAATTTAACAAGTTTTTGATACAAAAATACATATGAATAAAGGTTTCAATCAAGTTGTAAAGATGTATGTATATTTACCTTACATGTTGCAAGTTAAATGTATTTATTACATGAAGACTTATCGATAATTTGTATAGTACTTGATTCATACTTGATGATGAAGGTGGTTATATGTATAGATAAATATGCATATAAGAATGCATCAATTGTATGCGAATGAATCTACAGGTACGTACAATGATGATTATGGAGTGATGATTAAATGTCATGCCTACATGTTATATATGAATGTATGAATATGTAATTGCCCATGAAATAGAAGATATTTTGGCATGACTAAGAATATGTATAATGCTTAAAGAGAACATGCTTAATTGTATGAGATGATGATTATACGTCATGCTTATATGTTATGATGCAAATTTATAGTCTCATGGCTTGATATAACCTAGCATATGAAATGTGCATATATTTGTTTATGCACCAAAGAACTCATAGTATTACAAGATATTATACATATACGAATAGTACACTATGAACATAGTCTTGATATGTGAATTTAACAAGAATATAATTATGCCTGCGATAGAGTTTCAGTTGTGGATAGATAGGCGCCTATAGGGAATTGCAGCTGCCACAGTCGACCTTTTTAGGTCCACAGTATAGTTGATCCTGCTGGATCTTACACAACTCATTTGGGTTGTTACTTGGCCCTTCTGGGTCCTTGACCGGTCCACCGTATATTTGACCCTGGTTGGGTCCATAGTTTTGATATCTTCGGATATCCACCGTTTGATACCCTCGGGTATCCACCGATCCCGTTATCCACTATTAGAACTTAAGCAGGCTAAAGTAAAGCAAATATGTTTCACTAATAAGCACAGTATGAACTATGCATTTGATATTTGATTTATTATGATTAACAATGATTGTTTAAGCATGAAATGATATCTGTTTACATTATATACATATCTCATTATGAATTGTATGAATTCAAGTATGCTGAATTTATTGTGAAAGGTTATCTTGTTATGTAAATTATTATTATTATTTTAAATTGTTTGTTTATTCTATATTTTTGACGACCACTGTGAGTGGTTGTCATTCATGTTTAGAATTCCCCACTAAGCTATATAGCTTAGCACGGGTTATTTTGATCCGTGTAGGTTTGTGGTAGTCAAGGCTTTTGGCACGGGAACTATTTTTGCATCAGGACAGGCCAACACCAGTCTATAGAAGTGGATGTAGAAATCTTTTGGATAAACCTTATTTAGTTCCTTACATGCTTAATATGTATAAGAGTTAGTAATAAATAAATATATATATATATATATATGTAAATTATGGAAGTGAAGATTGTAATAAGCTCATAGTGAAAATTCTAGTTATGCATGCAACTAGAAGCTATAATACTTTATATAAATGTGCTGAAATGCTGAATGCTATACATCAAAGATAAATGGCTAAAGTATGATGAAATAGAATTATCATTGATAAGATGTTGGTAATTCATATGAAGTCAACATGTTTGTTTAAATAAATGTACAGTTAGGATGCGATAATCCTGATTAATATGTTAGTCATATGTAAAGATGGGTAAAATGGCATAGATGACATTATATATAGTAAATATGTGATATAGGGTGTTATAACATTGGATATATATCTATATATATGTGTGTATGCATAATATGATTCATTAGACATAATATTATAGGTTTAGATATAACCATGAATAGTCTATGTATAGGATGAATCACAAAGGTATATGTGCATTCATGTATATATATAATAGTCTCTATATGGATGTAACTCTCATGAATATGTCATATAGTCATGTTAATGATCATGCATGACTAAAGATGTTACAATTAGAGTATGTAAACTTTATAAGCTCTTGAGATTATACATTGATGCTCTAAGCTATGCTATGATGATTACAAAAGGATACTAATATATGTTCATATGTTTATGAAGGTAATTTTATTATAATAACATATAGAAATGTATGAACCTGTATATGATGTTATGGTCAAAGATATGTTACAATAGAATTAAAGGCATATAAGACAATAAAGGAAAAGTGAAGATAATTAAAGTAAAAAGTTACAGTGCTTGCGTTTGTGTTTAGGTTGTGGATAGATAGGCATGCCTAAATAGGTATATTATAGCTGCTAACCAATTTAACCCTGAGGGGTCCATGATACAGATTTGATCTTGAGGGATCCATGATACATATTTGATCTTGAGGAATCTATGATACAAATTTGGCCTTATATGGGTCCATGATATAGATTTGACCCTGTTGGGTCCATGATATAGAACTGGCCTGTTTGGGTCTACAGGTTGATACCTTTGGGTATCTTTTTATACCTTCGGGTACCATTTATTGCTCATATCCACACACCCTCAAAGAAAAGTGCAGGTGTAATACAAGACTGAAGAAAAACAATATAAAGAATAAATTAAGTAATGACATGATAACATATACCTTGAATTAATTTCCAACATTATATATATATATATATATATATATATATATATATATATATATATATATATATATATATATATATATGCGCATAGCATATAGAGAACATGTAAAAGAATATAATGATGTTTAAAGACATGAAATACATGATACTGTAGAAACATGTGTATATGATAATCACTGTGGATATGTATTGTTTTCATTATTAAGATCATTGTATTTATATCCATATTTATATACACAATTGAGCACATGTAATATAATTAATGATTGTCATGATTACAGTATATACTTGCAACCTTAATAATAAGTTATGTATTGTTGTTCTACAAATTTTATACTATGGTTCTAGACTGTATTTGACTAATACTATGCCTGTGTGTGAAAGTTATTGGCAACTACAGTAAAAGGTTATTTTTAAATATTTTTTCTTCTTCTTTGTTCCTTACTGAGCGAGTAAGCTTAGCACGGGTGTTTATTCATGTAGGTACTTGAAGTTAGATTTCTTCCCGATGGGATAAGATCTGCTATAGCAAGGTCAACACTAGAGATAGAAAGAGTCTAAGTATGTAGTTATATTTTATTGATCTTTGTAATTATTATATTGTATCAGTAAGATATAATATAAAAGACAAGATAAGAACCAGTGCAAGTAACCCAAAGCTTTCTTATAAATCCTTGTCTATGTGTTGATGCATGTTATAGTATATATGATGACAGGTATTAGGAGATATTAGAATAGTCTTTACAGGATAGATGTTAAAGAACTACAACATTATGTAAACTAATAAGAAAGAGATCAAGAAAATATTCGGAAGGAGGTGGTTATATACTATGGCCCTTAGATAGTAGCACAAAGGCCATCGCATCGAAGAAAATCTCGACGAACGGTGTAGGGTGGTAATTAGGTAATGGATAAAGTGGCTAATGGTTTGCAACAACCTCAATAGGAGGATCATATGGAGCAATGTCATTTATTGATAAGAATTTACCCATAAACCTAGGGATAATAAATATGCTATACTGGAGGAAGTTGATGTAGTTAAGGATTGTGACAAGGTGAATGATGCTAGCAAAAAGACAACTAATTTCATCGATGTTATAAATGCTGACATCACTAGAACAAATACATAGGGTAATATTATGGTTATAGGTGATGACCACGTTTTAGTTGAGTCAGCAAATAGGCAGCCACAAGTTACGCCCCATGTAAGAAACCACGTAACACAAAAACTAGCTAATGTTAATGTGAATAAATTGAATCTCCAGCAATTTGGTGGAATAGAACAATGAAGTGAACGACCTAGTGCTTGTTACTGTTTCAAAAATAATAAAGACCTTGAGTAAATAAAGAGTTATCATTACTCGAAAAGAAACATCTAGATTGTCAAATATAGGTAACCTCAAGTTAGGAAGAATGCACACTAGGTCTCCTTCAATGACTATTGACTCAATTAAGTATGTACCAAGTTCTTTGCCGGAAGAAATGCAAAAAAAAAAAAAGGAGTTTGAACAAGTGTTAATGGTGATGGATATGGAGACGAACGCATAAGAGTTGGTTCAAGTGGTCATGATGCCATTATGTCGAAATAGGCATTTGGTTTATTCTTTCAGTTTTATTTATAATGATGAAGTTTGCTATTTACAACATACGTAGGGTTCATATAAGAGTAATGAGGTTACATGCAAAAGATTTAATAATAAAGCATATGCTAATTTGCTTTGGTTTGTTAGAAATTAAAATAAGTGGTTATAAAGCCATGAATTGTGTTTGGAAAATTAAAGGTTAGCAGAGTGTACTTTCTAAAGTGGATGGGTTTCAGGGAGGGATTTAGTTTTTTTGGAAGCATGAATTAAGCAAATAGACATATTAATGATCCATTCTCAATCTGTGCATCTTCGAGTCATGAAACCAAATAGGAAAAGCTTTTTCCTTACTATCATTTATACTTTACTAAGTTTAATGACATGAAAACTATTATGGGACCATATATAGAGGTTTAAAGGTAGTATTTCAGAGGCATAGGTGTTAGGTGGTGAGTTTAGTAAAGTTCTTTGGCTGACTAAAAAGGTGTTAAGGCTCACTATTTTGGAAGGTTGAAGGAGTATAATCATTGGGTGAATGAAACAGAATATATAGATATGGGATTCTGTGGTCATCGATTTACATGTAGGAGAAGTCGAATGTAGGCTTGACTATATCATTTTCTCTATAATTTAAAAGGGAGGTTTCAAATCCACCTTATTGTCATTTGGACCATTGTCCTATACTTTAGGAAGAGATTTAACAGATGAGCCCTTATCCGTAGAGAAGAGTTAAGTATGATCTTGCTTTGGAAACAATTGATTCTTTCAAGGATATAGCGTGTTATAATTAGGGCCAAGGTATGATATTTACACAAGCTAGGAAAGTGTTTATAGATGCTATAATGTGATGGGCCAAACATGTGTATAGAGAATTAATTGAATATAAGTGTCAGTTACTTTATCGGTTGGCCAATATTTAAAAGCAAAATTAGTTTCAAACCTCTCATCAGCTCTATCAATTGGAAATAGAGTTAAGGAAGGAGTTGGATATGGTGTTATACAATTAGGAATTAAATTGGTTCCAAAAATCCAGACATTTATGGCTTGCTTAAGATGACAAAAATACTAAGTTTTATCATAGGGTGATGATTATGAGAAGGAAATGAAATTGCATTGAAAGTTTGATGGATGATGAAAGGGTTTGGCGACAAAATATTTGTAAAGCTCCCTCTAAGTGCATTGTAGTGTTACTATAAATACCATGTTAAGAGTAACATAAACTAATTACATATTTCTTGTATCCACTATTGAAGAATATATCAAGTTTGCATATTATAAATTCATGTATAAATCCCAAAGTCAAAAATTAAACATGTCATATGTATACTTACATGCTCAACTATTTTCAACATATGAACTATTATACTTTACAAAATTTAGGTTTATCCAACAAATTTTACATTACAACATTTCTTTACAAACAAAATACCATTTATATAAACAAAGGTAAAAATATTAGACTAATACTTCTAACTTCTTCTTAGGTCTTGTGTTGGCCTTCTTGTTGCAGATCACGTCTCTACGGAGAAGTCCTAACTTGGGTACCTATATGGATAAACACCCCTGCTAAACTATAAAGCTTAGTGGGGAATGATTAATTTTCAATAACCACTCATAGTGGTCATTGCCAAGCATACAAGCATAAAAATAGTATAATTTATTTGAATAAACCACAAAGTAATTATATTAATTAATCGAATGAATATTGCCATGACAATTTCGTATTATAAGTCTAATAATATAATATATCATCTATTAGCTTACAATTTATCTCTTTATCATTTCTTGTAATTGCTTGCTTAAATTTTATTGGTGTGGATGACAGGTTCAGTGGATATCTAAAGGCATCGATCATGTGGATACCTATAGGTAGTAACCCCGTGGATACCCGAAGGTATCAAACATGCAGACCAAAATAGGGTCAAGATTGTGGTCCCAAATGGGGATAGACTATTGGATTTCATCGAGTTAAATAAAAATGAATATAAAGTAGAAAAAATGAAATCCACCAGGATCCATATGATCCAATTGATTCAAAAAAAAAGAAAGATAACGATTACCAACCTCTTAAAGCATAGAAAATGATTTTTCCAGGTGTTGCCTTATGCAAAACGAGCACTCTCTACTAGTTTCCACACTCAAATGGATGATCAAAATCTCCTAGGGTGCTAGTGCCCTTCCTTGGCAGCTAGGGTTTAATTTTTCTGTTCTTTCTGATGAAAAATCTCTCATCTTAAAAAGAAAGCTCACTTTTCTATGTTTCACTTAGGGTGCTAAAATATTATATATCACTATATATATAAGTTATCATAACCCTAATATAAGAGAAAGAAAATTTGGGCACATGTCTTATTAAAATAAGAAATACTTTATTTCTTATTTAAATAATAGGAATTATAGTTTTTTTATTTTGAATTTTATTTTGTGACAAATTAAAATTTGAAATGCTTGAATAAACCTTTAGTTCGTTCATCACATTTTATGTGTCCGACCCAATAGGTTCATATTATGTTGGCCGTGGGTCCCAATCCCATCATGGGCCCACAAGTTATAAGCGGCCTCTAGTGAGAAATTATGACTACCCAAATAATATGAATATCGATAATTCAATTTTAACCTAATCAATAGAACATGTTATAATCCTTTTTGTCATACGATATCTTATTTGAACATAAGTTATGGTCCATGCCAAACTTCTGTGGTTCAAATATAATTTCTGGATCACTAAGTAGACTGACAATATGAAATGATATTGATCGCTTCATCAATTCATTTGAGCATGACAATGCATTTCTCAGTCTTACTTATTGAGGGGCCTAATAGATATCTCTCTTATAAGAGGGACAAATTCCATCTTGATTATTCACTATCCTCTGCATGATTCTCATCATGTCCAATCATAACCTTTATGATTATCCAATTAAAGATAATGTTTAATTATGTTAAAACATAATATTTCTCATGTAGGATATTGTGATAATCTCAGGTATAAGAATCGATAACATAACTATTATGAGATCACTAATGATATTAACCTATGTAGTATCTCATAGCAGGTCTATCCCATACCCTGTTCTCTAAGAAGAACCTAAAAGTTTGATTTATATCACCACATATAATCATCCCATGATTATCAATCAAACCCATATTAGTCTTAGTTTATCATTATTCCTTTAATGATAAACGACTAGGGATTGTTAAAATAATATTAGATTGTTATTTACAAATATTATTATAATGTAATATGTCAACAATATAATAACATGAAAAAACTCCAATTTTATAAAATGAAATGTGACATTATATAAAAGACCAAATGTTTGGCCTAGGGCATAACCACAAACACAGATTGTGGACCCAAATGGGGTTAAGACTATGGTAGGTTTAACTATACGCTATAGGCATTAAATCATCTTTCACATTATTTTATTCATCATGTTCAATTCATCACATTGTACACTTATGTATATACAAGAATCAATATGTAATCACAATAATATAACATCGATTATTAATGCATATTCTTATGAATATAGGCATTATTTTATATATATAATCATCTTGTTGGAATATCATCAAATGTACATATTCATATATTTATTAATGTTCATGTATATATACCCTCAACTGTACCCTTATAGTCTAGTTGCATTGTTATATATACATAAAATTGATATGTAGACTTAGTAATTGCATAAACTAAATCATATGCCTGTAATTTCTTATGTTTAGGCATACTTTGTATTTATATCTCATTGTACAATCATGTATTACATGTATTTTATGACATGTCATATCCCTATACATATGTTTATAATGTTCTAGAAGTGTTCAAGGAAGTCTGGGTAAGTTTCTAGGCTGGAATAGGAAAGGTACTCGGCTCTATTAAAGTCAATTCAATTGAGTAGGTTGTATTATATCCGGTTTAGAATGCTTCTAGCCGGCTGGATTGAAAATAAACTCAGTCAGGTTGATTTAAAAACCTAGTTTTTCAACAAATAACTTTTTTAGTTCAAATTGAGTAGGCTTTTTGGCATAGAATGCATGATTTCTAGGCAAAGTTGTCTTTAGAAAATTGTTCCCTTTGTCTATAGTTTCCATATCATTAAAAGCAGGCCATTTGGACTTTTAAATCTTGAGATATTCATAAAATAGTATAGATTGTTTCAAATGATAGGGTAGCAGCCATTACTGCATTTCATGGTATTTTTTTTATAGTCTTAGAGACAAAATCAGATTATGACCTCTGATAAGAAATTTATACCTATCTATCTAGTTTATTCTCCAATTGGAATAACCCAATTTGGAGCTCTACAACTCAACTTATACTTAAAACAACCTTGCTAGGTCAAATGAAACCTAAAGCATAATTTTCCTATCTCAAGTGTACTTGCTAAGTATCATAACAATACTTCCACATAATTAACAAATCTAATATAGCACTTCTAGTAATTTTATATAGGTAAGCACATACAAGAAAATTAAAAGTTCCCATACCTCTTTAGTGTAACAAAAACAGTCTTCAACTCTTCTCAACTTCTTTCTCCTTCTTCTTATTGAATTCTCCTTCTACATACAATAAATTATACACATAAACATATAGTTACTCCATCAATTTTAGTCCCTAATATATGGAGCAAAAGAGAAGTGAAAGAGGGAAAAGTATTACCTTTAAATCACCTAAACCATAAACTCTATTTCCTCTTAAAATATGTAGTTGAAACTATAGTGTTTAGATGGTGGAAATGACTGGAATTTAGGTTGAATTGGCTGAATTTTGGACTGTAGGTTGACCGGCCACCAAGTTTTTCTCTTTTTTTTTGATTTCTTATGCATCTTCTAGAGTGAGCAAGGTGGCATCTTCTTATTGGTCTACTATGGGTCCCAATAAAATTCCATCTCGATCTCTCATTCTTTTTTTTTTCTAATTCAACCCTAATTCACTCACCCCTTTCAATTTAATCCTTACAACCATGCCTTTATAGTTATGCATATGCATGCTTTTAATGAATTTACCATAGTGCCCCTATCTTTTAAATTAATCCCCTCTATATCCCATTGTACATTTAATTATCAAACTATTTTTGTTACAATTCTAATATCAACTATATAAATACTAATCATACTAGGGAATATGTTGGGGCCTCATAATATTTAGGACTTAAAATATCTTACTCTATCATTTTATAAGAGGCTTTTGACTTTACATGATCAGTCGTGTTATTTGGTTTGAACAGTTTCTACTTTTCCTGGCGTGGTACTACAACAAGAGCATGGTTTGTTTGGACTTCTCACTCCAGAAGATTTATATAAGACATTTTTTTAAAATGAACCCAGTAAAAACACTTAGAATGGATGGGATAACAACTGGATTTTATCAACATCATTGGCAAGAGGTATAAGAAAGTGTTTATAGATTTTTTATTGAAATATTTGAAGGAAAACATGAGATTGGAGAAGTCAATAAAAAAATGGTTGCGTTTATACCCAAAGTGGAAAACCCAAAATTTCTGACTTAAATAAGACCAATAAATTTATATAATTTCATTCATAAAGTGGTCATAGAGATCATAATAAATAGGTTGAAGGTTATATTGCCTTACTTAATTAGTCCTCACCAAAGGAGCTTCATATTAGGTAGATTGATGGCCGATAATGTTGTTGTGGCATAGGCGATTATACACACTATATGTCATAAAATAGGAAGGAAAGGGTTTATGGCAGTAAAGATTTACTTGGAAAAGGTGTATGATAGGGTTAAGTAGAGTTTTATAGAGAGGGTTCCTAAAGAGATATGTATACCAAAGGAATGGGTTACATTAATTATGAAATGCCTACATTCATTTTCTATTTGAGTGGTGATAAATGGAGAGTTAACAAAGCCTTTTGCTCCAACTAGAGGGATTAGACAAGGTGATCCCTTGTCACCGTATTTGTTTGTCTTTTGCATGGAAAATCTGACACATTTAATACAAGATGCCATAAATAGGTTGAGATGGGTGCCTATCAAGCTATCTAAGAGTGGACCAAGTATCTCTCACCTCATATTTGTAGATGACTGTTGTTATTTGGGGAAGCCATGGTTAATCAAGTTGAGGTAACGATATCATAAATAAATGATTTTTGTCTTATGTTAGGACAATAAATAAATCTTACCAAATCAAAGATATTTTTCAAGAAATGTCTTTTTGAGTAAAGAAAGAAAATTGAGCAGGGGTTGGGGTATTCTATAATACCCTAGTAGGATTAGAATATGTATGCATGTATTTAGCATGAGTTCTAGTGAATGTGAGCATTAACTGCTTAATTAGAACATAATCGTTATTAACATATAAGTTAAGGGTAAATCCATCAATTGCATAATTTACGATTTGCATGTATGTTTAAGTGTGTAATTGAGATTAAATTAATGAAATTAAATGACATTTTATGTGATTATTGGTTAAAAAAATTAAGAAGAGGGATCAAATGAAAATTTGGTAAGGACCAAAAACTTTAGCCAATTGGGAATTGACATCATTTCCTTCTAGAAATCTGCATCATTAAGGATCATAAATATTTGTTGTGCGGAGTAATTTGACCGATTATTAAATATTTGACCAACCATTGTACCCTTAAAAATTCTTTGATTTTCTCTTTTTTTTTTCCCTCTCAAAATGTCTCAAAACCTTACTCTTGTTGGTAATGAATGAAGGGGAAGAAAACTTACTTCATATAAGCGTGTAAAGTGAGTAAGTTTATGGTATTTGGGCAAGAAATAATTTCCTCCTCCTTCTTAATTCATCTAGCATTCAAATTAGAACATTTACTAAGATTTTTGAATGTTAATTTGATGGTAGTTTGTGATATTAGCTAAAGAACAATTTAAAGATAAAGGTAAGGAGAAAATTTGAAGCTAAGAGTAACAAGTCTTAAAAAGGTATTGGAGTAATTTCTTTGGTTATGTTTATGAAATTGATCTTGGTTGCTGGAATATGGTTTGATTGTATAAATGCTATTAGGACATGAGGTTAATGTTAAACTAGGTATAAATTGGTAAATTATAAGTGTAAGTGTTATTGGGCAAATTTTGGTGTAGGATCTTTAGGATATACACATAGTGTTTTGAGTATATCTTGTATTATAGGGTTAAGGCCCCAACATGTGCCCTAGAAGAAAATGCATGTTGATGGCATATTTGGAGTAATAAAGAGGTAAGAAAGAGGACATAAAGGGTATTATGAGGAAAGATAGGGTCAATTTGGCAATTTGGCAATTTAACATGTATGTGTATAATTAAGAAGATTAATTTAAGGACTAAATTGAATGAATTTATAAGTGTAAATTAAGAACAAGAAAATAAAATTATTGTGGGAGTAATGATGAACTTCCTTTTATGGTCATAAGTGGCCACATAAGAAAGTGCCACCTGTCATTCTAGAATAAAGTAGAAAGCAGATATTTAGAGAGGAAGAGGTAGCTAAATATGGGAAGAATCCATTCACAATATTTTCTTTATTTGGTTTACTGCCATTCCATTCCCATTTACAGATAAAGTGCCACCTATCATTCTAGAATAAAGTAGAAAGTGGATATTTAGAGAGGAAGAGGCAGCTAAATATGGGAAGAACCCATTCATGATATTTTCTTTATTTGGTTTACTGCCATTCCATTCCCATTTACAGATCCCTCTATCTCTTGTTAGTAACTTAGAAAATTTTTATAGAGATAACTTAAAGACTAAAAAAACTCAAGGTGAGATTTTACTATTATTTCTTCTCTTCTCCTCTTTATTTTTAATTTATATGAAATTGGTTTAAGTGAGACAAAATGGAGATTAACAAGTGAAACCATGATTATAGAAGAAGAATTAAGCAATAAGAGAGGATAAAGGAGACTGCCTAGGAGTGAAGTGGATTTTTGTGCACAAAGAGGTACTAGAAAGCTTGTTATGTGTATGCTTGTGATGTATAAATTGAATAAAGTGCTATGTTAACTTAGTAATTGATGTGGAAGTATGTTAAAGAGGTTTAGCTATGCATATGAGTTAAATTGTAGAGAAAGAAGGTTAAAGTTGAAAAGCTATCATAGGATCCACTAGACCTGTCAAGCTTGTTTGCTGTTATAGGTTCCATTAGATTTCAAGCTTTTTTAGGGCATAACTAGAGTTATATACCTTTAATTGGAGTGATTCCAATGGGATAAAAAAATATATACATATACATAAAATTCTTATAGAGAAGTCTAAACTTGATTCTGCCTCTAGAATTCTCAAACTTTAGTTTAAATTGCAATGATAGTTGCTACCTTATCAATTGGAATAGTTTAGACTAAATTAGGGATATCTCTCTCTGTAGATGTCTAAATGACATGATTTTTAATGGTATAGAAACTAGAGACATATAGGAACAAATTTATAAAGAAAATTTTTCTAGAAAATCACGTTTGTTAGGTCAAAATTCGTGTTCAAGTTGAACCTAAGAGTTTGCTTGCTAAATTTTGGGCAGATTACATTGTCCCTGCTAAGGCACTTTTTTCTTAGTTGTGACAAAGTATTGTGGATCAAATAGAAGCAATTGTTATAGCTAAAACTATTTTTTCTTAGCCGTGACCCTCCCTTGTTCCAACCTATACTTGATTTTTAGAACCCAAAATGTATTATAAACATATGTCTATATACATTTAGATAGGAATACCAATTAAACCTAAACATGAAGAATTATTAGCATATGATGAAATGTATGTAATTACTCTTAAGACCACCAATGTTTATAAAGAGCTAACAAGAGACATGATATGTGAATCACATATATGTATACATAAGCATATTTGAACATATAGACTTACAAGTATATGTATATGAATAAGCTTAAGCATAAATCAATTGAACTTGAACAAGTACATCTATATGAATATTTTAAAGCTCCTATTAAGGGAATGAACCCTAATGTTATATATTGAAGTTTTGCATGTTTAACACTAAATTTGGCTTCAAGAATGCATTGAAGAGTATGAAAGTGTAAGTATGCAAGGATACAAGTATGTTTATCATTAAATGCGTATGCATGTTCATACTTGTTTACTGAAATTTTTAGTGTATGAATTTTTATGAATAAAGTAACATGATAAAGGATAGTGATACATTGCTAATTATGTGATAGTAAACTGGATTTTTCTAATATAATATATATGTGCTCACTGATTCCAATAATATATGGATTTAAAGAGTGAAATGACATGTAAAAGAGAGTGATGCCTGCGTATAGTACTTAGTAATGGATAAATAGGCATGTCTATAGGGTGATATCGCAACTGCTACAGTCTTGACCCTATTTGGGTCCCACAGTTAGTCTTGAATTAGGACTTATAGATTGACCCCATTTGGGTCTTATAGTTCAATACCTTTGGGTATCCTATAGGATCGATACCTTCAGGTATCCATAATACCCTTTATCCATGCCTTTAGAACTTAGGTAGGCATCTATAATGAATATGTAAATGAAATTGAAAAGTTACATGACAGATCATATTGACAATGTGAAAGTGTAATGAACATCTATATATGTTTACATGTATTTATATATATGTATAAATTTCTAATATTGAAAGCATCACTTTAATGTTCAATCGAAGGCCTCATTCTTATTAACCTTTCACATGACATATATATTGGAAGAATTCTTTCTTCCATATGCCTATCTTACTTGTATATTTTGTTTGATATTAATTGTTGTAAGTAGTTGCTCTTAGTATACTCTTTCCTACTAAGCTTTATAGCTTAGCACGAGTGTTTATCGGTGTAGGTGCTTTGTTAGGACTACTTAGGGATAAGCTTATTGGTATATGGTCAATATAAAGACTAGGACTAGAGTGTGTCATGTGACACTTATTTAGTTTTAATGAAATGTAAATTTGTATATTTGTATATTTGTAAAGAAATTTATAATTGTAATAATAATAGCATACAACTTGTAAGGTTTAACGAAATAATGTTTATGATATGTAAAGACAAGTAGAGATGAGAGTGATACATATGAATCCATATATAAAGTAATCATGTGGTTAATGAGTAGAGTTAAGCTATGTATTATTAAATAATGTTAGATATGTGCATGTATATGTCGAATGCTTGCATTGTTAGTGGTTATGCCCTAGGCCAAACATTTTGTCCATTATGTAATGTCACATTTCTTTTTATAAAATTAGGTTTTCTTTGTGTTATTATATTATTGGCATGTTGCATTATAATAATGTTTGTAAATAACAATCTAATGTTATTTTAACTATCCCTAGTCATTTATCATTAAAGGAATAATGAAAAATAAAGACTAGTATGTGTTTGATTGATAACCATAGGATGATTATATATGGTGATATAAATCAAACTTATAGGTACTTTTTAAAGAATAGGGTACTGGATAGACCCTGTAACACCCTAATCCACTAACCATGAATAATCATCAATCATCATCATCTTAAACCTAGTAAAGGTAAGGCAGAAATAATAATAATAATAATAATAAGATAGGCCATAATTACATGCCACAATAAAATAATCAAGCTTATAGATAAATAATTATAACATAAATGGCCTTCAAGAATCCTGAAATCCTCAAGGCAACTGCATCTTACTCGATCCTCTAGAGCTGAACTTTAACCTACACGGATAAACAAATCCGTGCTAAGCTATAAAGCTTAGTGGGGAACAAAACTCTCTATATATATATAACCTCTATTCACAATAACATCTCATTTCCTATAAACTTGGCCATTCATCACATTTTCCATTGTCTTACCCTTTACTTTTCTTACCTTAGTAAAAATCATGCATCTTATAATATTTTTAATTAAGAGGCTAGACATCATAGTTATTAATGGTACAAAATTTTCACTTACTGCATTAAATCACATTGTTCACCTAAGATAGACATTCGACATTAATTCATAATATAAGGGTATACTTAAGTCATATAACATCTACAAGTAGTCTTGGTAGGCATAATTACTCCATATATATCATACAATTCTCATATTATATTCATAAACTTTACATCCTTCCTATTTTCTTAGCATGGTAACCTGATTCTCTTACAATTATCATTCTACGTCATGCATTGCATTTGGTTAAATGAATGTTATCATTAAGCCTACATGTGTGTAAACATTTATATATAAGCAAACAAACTGGCGAAGTTGCATGTGATCACAAGGAACAAGCATTACATACCATGATTAGGAGACAAAGTCTCGATGTCACATGTATGCATTTTATAAATAGAGTACATGAAACTTAATGCACATGTTATAGTTCATATAACTTCTAGTACAATATTGTAGGCTTTAGGGTCCATATTTTCTCTATTGAATCCCATCGGTGAACCAACTCACACCGGCACTCATACAGAAACCTTCCTTAATTGATGTGAGACATCTCAATCATGTATTACAAAGCATGACATTCCATTTCAAAAAAATAGTTTATAGTCGAAAGGAATTTAAGACAATCAAACAATAGGTCATTCCTTATGCTTACATCATATAAATGGAGCAATTAATGCATGTTTTACTTTATCTTGTGTATATTTTATCATCTTTAATAGCCTGCCTAAGTACTAGTTCAAAAGGTGGATAATGGGAGTAATAGATACCTGAAAGTATCAAACTATGGATATCCGGAGATATCAAACAATAGACCCAAATGGGGTCGATCAATGGTTCCATTAAGGAACAAGACCTAAATGGGGTCAACTATGGCAGCTGTGATTGTATCCCTCTAGGCATGCCTATCTAATCCAACACTAAACTAAGACTCTGTAACACCCATATCCTATACTTAGCTATTACCAAAATATCTTATACCATAAGATATATATTACAACATTTTCAAGCTGAAAACATTTCTTATTAGATACCTTATAGAAGAAATTAAAACCATATCATGTGAATTTTAAGAGTAATACCTTAATTATATATAAGTCCTTAATACATCACAATGTTTTCTCAAACATAACATTTGTACTTATACAAAATTTGCAACATAATTAAAGTTTCCATAACTATAAAATAAAAGGACAAAGAGAAGACTCTACTATCAATCTTCTAAGACTTGTGTTGGCCAACCTACTGCAGATATCAATCTTGAGAGAAAGTCCTATCCTTGCAACCTACACGGATAAAAAAAATCTATGCTAAGCTATAAAGCTTAGTGGGGAACACAAAATATGACAAATGATCACTCACAGTGGTCACCAACAAGCATACATCATGAACTACTAACATACCTTCTGGTTAAATGTAAAAGATACTATTTCAATAAAAGAAATGAACAAGAGTCCTTATAACACACACCTTGACATATTCTAGGAATAAACATATTCAAAATTTAAGCATATGTTCAACAAGAATATATATGTATCTTTATGAGAAAGACAGAGCATTAGTACTAAGTAAGTTCTTCATTTATTTATCCAAAACGTAATTATGACATTTAATGTACGAATGCATACATTGAATTACTAACTTACTTCCATCTCAATTACCAACATGAATACCTAAACATAATTCTTATATTCCATTGTAAAGAAAACACTTATATTGGCAATACATTTTCATAGCTTGCATATATGATGTATCATACAAATCATTTAGCTAGATATTAGTAATGCACTAGTTTATTCATATAACTCTGTACATACAATTTTTATATGCAATAATTATGCATAAATGTATATTGCAAACTCTTTTAATATCATAATTTCCATATATGATGAAAAGAAATTTCATACGTAATATATATTATGAAGTTAATTTAGGAATTGTCATGCTTCATAAAACTTTAAATCAACTTTTCTTAACGTTGGTATAAAGCCTGCACTACTATAAAGAGGTGGATGACGGGTTATACGGTGATACCCGAAGGTACTAGGTCACCCGAAGGAACCAAGGAGATAATAGGTCACCCGAAGGCACCAAGGAGATAATAGGTCACCCGAAGGCACCACTGTAATAATAGGTCACCCGAAAGCACCACTGTAATAATAGGTCACCCGAAGACACCTCTGATCCAAATGGGACCATGTCTATTTAGTCACCCAAACGGGGTTAACTACAACCCAAATGGAGTTGAAACTATCACAGCAGCAAGGTACTCTTATAGGCATGCCTATCTATCCACTTCCTAGATTCAACACATGCAGTTAAATTTCTTTACAAAACTCACTTCATTTAATTTCATAAGAATTTATTCAAATATCAAATTATATATATATATATATATATATATATACACACACACACACACACACATTTATAAAATTGTATACTCGATGAAATTGTATAAGGAAATCAACATGCAATCATTTTCACGTTTAAGTATTGCTACTCTTTAATTGCAAGGAGAACAAGGCATGTATCTCCATATGAACAACATTTATCATCATATTATATTGAGTGTCTCTACTCACAATATACCTAATTATATTTTATTATGATTACACTAAAATATAATTAAATGCAAATGCATGTACATATCTATGTTATGATTAAATAAAGACATATTTAAACATTTCACTTTAAACAGATTCTTTGAATTATTACTCTAAAACAGCTTTCAAAATTCAAACCCAATCATGTAAGATCATATTATATATAAACATATGTTTATATGTTCACATATAATCTACAAATCACATTACTTCTTTCTACAAGTAAAGTTGACATTTCAAACTATAAGTATCATAGTAACTTCAAGAGATCAATAAAAAAATTGTGTATAATCATTTAGACATTTACATTTATCTACATTTATATATATATTACATTCATGTAATCATATGATAGTCTTATATTATAAACTTTCATTTATCATATTTAAACATTTTTTAACTTCATAGTATACATGCATGCATCAAATAAATATTTACTCCATTATTAAAAATATGTACATGAAAGCATAATTGCACACAAAAAACATGAACATAAGTTTGATCACATATGAATATTTTTATATCACTACCAACAATCCTTAGATACATGTATTTCTATGTTAGAAATTGCTTAATGATAATTGAGCATATGTCATCATAATATATATATATATATATATATATACACACACTTTAATATGTTACCCATAAGACATTACATGTAAACATGGTCATACTATTGTATTTTTTTTTCTCATAGTATAGGTAAATGTTAAAATACACACTTACTCATCATAAGAATACATACATACATTAACCTTGCATATAACAATTATGTACAAATTTAATCACAAATATATGTTAGATATATTCATCACTAGTCCTTACCTATGTACACGTGTAAATGTATATGTATACATATAATCTTGTATTAATAGTCATATTAAATGCCCTATCCAATTCACTTTGTAATCACATAAATACATATTTAGCTCAACTAATTGAAAACCATAAAATAAAGTACGTTAAAAAAATCTGCACAGGGCAGCATTCTGGACTCAACTTGTGAGCCACAACTAAATTTGAAAATGTCATTTTTATGCTAAATTATCTTCTAAAATATTATTCCCCTATGTGTCTAGTTTCCATAGCATCAAAATTCACCTTAATATCTGACCTATAGCTCGAGATATTTGAGAAATACTATAGGCTGTTCATAGAACCGAAACAGTATTGGCTGTCACTTATAAAAATTCATAGCATAAAATTAAGAGGGATTTAGACCAACATTTCTTCATCAAAAACGTGATCCTAGGTATCTAGTTTATCTAGAATTTTACAGCATAAGATTTTTACTTCTCTACTAATACTTATGCTCATAATACCAAAAATCTGTACTTTTACAGTACAAACAGATTCAACGAATTTCATGCTAATATTTGACATACTTGAAAATAAAATTAGGAATTAATTCCTTAATAATAAATGTATAATTATAAGTCTATTTTCCATAAAAATTAACCTTACATTATTCTGATCATTTTACACAAAGTTATCTCAATTTAACCACAAACTATTCCAGGACCGGAATCAACAGTTCACTTAAGATTCAATAAATCATAAGAATTATTTAGAGGCAGAATTAGGGCTAGATTCCTTCTACAATTTTGTAGGTATATCTCTTGTGTAACTCTAGAAATTTGAATCATTACATTTTGAGGTCTCTATTTCAACTTACACTATAATTTTGGTCAATAGGTCAGAGAAATCACACTATAACATCATGTACTTTTCTTAACTTGTGTTCTCTTTTACTTCATCAAGATTTCAAGTCAAACACAACATGTTCCAGCAAAAAAATGCACATGCAATAGGGAAAGCCCTAGATCCCATACCTTTGGCTGAAATCCCCTTGCTCTTTACTCTTTGCAACTACTTTTCCTTTACTTGTTTCTACCCTCCTCTTCTCCTTTACAAGCAACATCATCCTTTAATCAAAAACTCCAGCACCATACTCAACCATTACCTGAATAAAATGAGAATGAAAAGGAGAAGAAGAAGATGAAATTCATTAGATTAATTACCTTAAAGTTGTTACACAAATACTTCTTGATTAACCATCATGAATTTCACTTGGTTTGCTTGAGAGAATACAAAGGAAATGAGAGAATAAGAGATAAAGAATTTCTAGTTTTTTTCATTCTCAAATGGCCGACACACCTCTCCCTCCACTTTTAACCTTTATATATAGTGCCATGGTAAATATCCTTCTTGGTCCTTCAAGATTTTGCATGTCACACCATAAACACATATTTTTTTGCATGCTATAATTTGCCCCCACCATTTAATCTATTTCATAAATTAACCCCACCATTTATTCCTTTCCTTAAATTGGCCTCTCAATTTATTTTTCAATTCACAATTGACCCCTAAAATGCCATAATTACAAATTTACCCCAAATTAATATTTTTTTTACTTCAATTACACCCTTGAATATTATTAAACCAATGTAATTAAATATTTTATTACCTTATAAAATTCATACCATATAATTTACACATTTATCACATAATTAAGGATAACTTAATAACATTTTTGCCCCAATCAATATGTTAACTCTTAATAATTCATCCAATAATACTCAATAGACTTTAATAATATATAATTGCCCTTGAATTCTACTAGGGCCTATTTTGTGTCCTCACAGACCCACAGGCTTAACCCTTTATGAACATCTTTGATTCATCCTATTTTTTGTTACTTAATACATTATTCAGCTTCAAGCCACTATTCATAAAGAATGCATATAATTCATATTATAAATCAATTTTGAACTATAGGCTCCATTACACATGGATTCCAGTCATGTCATCGTATAGTTGCTTCAACATCTTTCATACATATCGTAGTGGATTAAATAATATTGCAAACACAATAGGTTATTACTTTCATCGGTCCATCTCATCCTACTTAATACTAAGCATGAAGCTAATAAGGCGATTATGGAAGTATAGTTTTTGCAATAAAGAATCTTTATAGCATTATATGCATGTCTATATATATGTGCGCATATAAAGGTAACTTAAATCATAGTAGTACATACCCTATAGATACTCATATCTGATCACATAACGAGTCAACCTATAAAGCATTAAATCACAAAACTCATTGATAATTCTCAATGACGTACCTTGCTATCATTTGCCGCGAGCAGCGTCCTCACATTATCGTAACTCACATCAAAGCTTAATTATTTAAAGCAATACTCATCATTTATGAACCATATACTAGTAACATGCGTAGCTTCTCTTACAATTTAAAGGTCAACACTTATTCATATTTAGTCCCTTGATTCACTTCAATGGTCTATTAGATTATAGACAACAAGTTATATATTCTTTTACAGAACCATATATATATATATTTCAATCCTCTTACTTGCATTTTATACTCATGTAAGTTATATGAGCTTATTTCATTTTAGTCATTAACACACTATGGATGCTCTTGTGCTAATCATAAGGTATTATAGACATGAGCAGACAAGTAAGCAGATTATTACACATTATTATGAATCCTTAATTCTTCTTGTAACCCTGAGTATAACAAGCTTCTATGGTTTCTTAATTGAACATAAAATGTGATGTGCTATTTCTTTTTACTTGGACATGTAACTTTGCGACTATTCTTTTATTATTGCTATGTTATATCATAATATTCTTGATAGAACCATTCCTTGACCTAGTGTATACTTTATACAAATTTTATAAGACACATTGAATAGCATATCATTTAAGTTACTATGTTGCCTCGTGCTCTTCTTAGTTCTATGCTCTTTAGGCATTAGTAAACCTTTTAACAACATAATTCATATTAATATTGCCATAGGCAAGTCCTTCCAATTCAGAGTTCAAATGAACCATCATTTCTTAACTCAATGTGTTTAATTATCATAAAACTGGTGGAGGTTCCTCCAATTAAGTGATCATATTTTATGTACCTCATCGGTGACTTTGGATACCTTATAGCTTAATTCACTCTTCTTCCTCTTATAATAGCATTTATGTCTTTTAATTTCCATAATAATTCATGTTATATTCATGCCTTTCTAAAATGTATCTTTATAGACTTAGCATTAAAGAGAGACTTTCATAATCTATTACTCTAATCAAGTAACATATTAAACTTCACTTAATAGCCATTTATCCTTAGTCTTACTTATTACTAGTCAATTCACTCAATTCTTGCTCTCTTAAAGATTTTATGGACCATATAATATGGTGTTCCAGATCTAATTACATGGCTTAAATCTTGGGGTGAGAATATACTGTGGAGGGGAGAAAACATGCTTGGCCATGCCTTCAAGGAATGAAGTGCATAAGTTGCCATGTATATCAAAGGAGAAAATGCATGCTTGGCCTTGTATGAGAGGAGGAATAACTATACTTGGCCATGCATTTTCAACGAGAAGAAGTGAGTGACCATGTACATCAAAGGAGAAAATGCATGCTTGGCTGTGCATTCTCAAGGGTAAACAATGAGTGGCCGTGCATTCTCAAGGCAAAACAATGAGTGGCCGTGCATTCTCAAGAGTAAAAGAGTGAGTGGCCACACATGAACAAGGAAAAAAAGGTGAGTGGCCATGCGTTCTCATGAATAAAAGAGTGAGTGGCCACTCATTCTCAAGGGCAAAACAATAAGTGGCCGTGTATATCAAAGGAGAAACATGGTGAGTGGCCACACATTTTCATGAATAAAAGAGTGAGTGGCTACTCATTCTCAAGGGCAAAACAATGAGTGGCCGTGTACATCAAAGGAGAAACATGGTGAGTGGCCACGTATTTTCTTGAATAAAAGAGTGAGTGGCCACTCATTCTCAAGGGCAAAACAATGAGTGGCCGTGTACATCAAAGGAGAAACATGGTGAGTGGCCATGCATTTTCATAAATAAAAGAGTGAGTGGCCACTCATTCTCAAGGGCAAAATAATGAGTGGCCGTGTACATCAAAGGAGAAACATGGTGAGTGGCCACACATTTTCATGAATAAAAAGTGAGTGGCCGTGTATGGAGAAGAAGAACAAGAACCCAAAAATCCCAATTATATAGATATGAATTTAAATCACAATCTCACCTTTCCACTTACTTAAATGATCATTTAAGTTTCCAAATCATACTATACTCATCAAAGCTTACTAGATTTATCCTTTAAACTCATTAAGAAGGACACATACCAGAAAAGAATGAAAACCCTAGATCATTCAGATGAACAGTACCAAAAACTTAATTCCCGTTCCTACCATTGAAGCTTCAAATCTTCCTTCAATCATCTCTTTTGATGCTTAAACACCAAAACCCTAAGCTCCTTCTTCTTCATCCCATCACACACACACACATACACACACACACACATATATAGAGTGCCATTCCCTTCAATCTCCAGGAATCCTAAATAAATGCGTAGGGGAAAAATATCTTCCCATAATGCCCTTAAGCACAAATAAACCCCCATTATTTCAATTCCTTTCAACTTAACCCCAAGACTTCTAATTTAATTTCAATTACATACTTCCTTAAAATTTAATTTCACATGCTCTAGATCCATATAATTACATGTTTAAGGTTTATTTTATGTCTTGGTAAGTTTTGCGTTCAATTTTTGCTTTCTACATCCATCCCTCGAGTGATATATAGGAAAAAAGCACTATAGATGGCCATCCGTCAATGAGATAGATGGGACATCGCGATGTTTTCTTCTCATCCCATCCCTCTCCTGGTCACGGGCATCCGTGGCTAGACTTGTGCCTATTTTAATGTATTTTCTATCATTTTTCTTGTCTTTTATGCCCTTTTCTTGATATTTGGTTCTTAATTCTTTTCTTGTGCCTTTATATGAGTATTTTTTCTTCTATATGCATGTTTAAATTCTAGCATTAATATTTTGTATATTATTTTAATTTGTCTTTCATTGTATATTTCTTTTAAAATACTAATTGACTGATTTTTTATGGTTTGTGTGAGCAATTGGTTGGATGCATATTTGGAGTTCCCTCATGGGATAATAATACTTTGGGGGTTATGCCCAAATTAGTTTAATTTCTTTTTCATTTGCTTATTTTATTTTGCATTCATTTTATTTATTATTTTACTTTATTTAGTTTGACTTTATTGATTTTGGATGTATTTATTTTTGGGGATGTAATAGGAAGTTATAAAATCATTTTTATTGCACATTTAAATGGAAATGTCACTTAAAAATCATTTTCTATTAATTAATTTTGATTTTTTCTGAATAAAATAAACCAATGTCCAATTTCCAATCTAAAATTCACCCAATAACAAAAAGAATTTTTTTTTTTTGTAAAATATGCACGAGGTAACCAATGTTCCCAACCCAATAAATGCCTTGATTTATGTATGTTGTTTTATCCTTATAGTTGGACAATTTGTTCTTGTAATAATTTAAGTAGTTGATTTATTTATTTATTTACCACTTTTTTTTTGTTTGATTGGCGTGTTTATTTAATTTATCGAAATGCATCGGGTGAGAGAGGAGAGCATATTAATGTCTAAAACTCAATTATAAAACAACACATAATCGAGGTGCCAAGTAAGATTGAAATCCTAAGCACCATTCTCTATTTAGACATCAAAAGGTCAAGATTCATTTCCTAACATTTTATTAGGTTGCGACTCTATGATACCTACCTCTTTGAGCCCATATTAGATGCCTTAATGGGTTGACTACCAACAATATTATAGGCTTAACTCTTTTTTTATTTCAAAGTAGCCAATCTATGAGTTATAATAAGCCTCATCCGGTCTTGGACCCTAAAAACAGGCCTTTAAGAACCCAATCAGAATCGAGCATGGCGCCGGCACACATGACAGTGGCAACTCCACTAGAGACTAAAGAGACCTTGCTCTTAAAAGCATCTTAGTTAAGTTTTCTTTATAATTAGATTTTTTATATTAATCCCATATCTTTTCAAAATTGCGTACATCTTAGAGCCTTAGAATTAAGTTAGGTATCCCTTTATAGCCCTGGTGCTATCTTAAAGCACACCTTACATTCACTCAATATAGAGAGGTGTCAAGAAGAATCACCAGCCTAAGTCTTGTACCAATTGGTATATAAAATGGTGACCCATCAGTTGTTATACTCGTGATGGGCTAGACCTATTAGCAAGGACCATGCTTAGGTAGCCCTAAAGTTTCATCACCGTTGACTTAAGCCCATGTAATGACAATAGCTACTTTCCCTAGGTTATAATGTTTTCCTGCTATATGGAACTTACAAATTAGGAGGGCACTAGTTAAAGGTTGCCATACCCTAGTTAGCCCTACCCGATTTGTATGAGTTAGTCTAAAATACATAAGGCCACTTTAGATCCATTTACACATGTCAAGCAATACACGCTAATAATGAAGGGCACCACCTTGAATAAAAAGTAGAAGGTGAAATATTTTTGTCTAAGTTTAATAGGGCTTGCAGTTATTGGTATCATGGATTGGATAGGTACATTAAGGAAGACTAGGATTTGCTGACTGAGGAGTTATTGAAGTAATATGATTGTAGTACCAGAGTGGAGGTCACCTAGAAAGACCTTGAATTGCTCCAACAAATGCACGATGAGTCTTTTCATGAGTACCTCACTAGGTTGAGGAACTGAGTAATAGAAATAAAGAGGAAGCCTAACACAATTGACCAGATTAGTCGCTTCATTCGAAATGCAAGTCCTTATCTGAGGGATAGCTTTAAGATGAAAGATTTAAAGGATTGGGAGTCTCTGAAGGATATGGCCATAAAGGCTAAGGGAGAGTAATTGGCTAGAAGGGCCAATAATGAGGGTGCAATGAGGAATTTTGGCAATAATAAGGCAGTCAAAAGTAGTAGTAGGACAAACAGAACTGAGAAGACAGTTGAAGTGTCTGCTATAGAGGTTAATCAGAGGCACTATTCCAACCTCGATAAGTCACTATCTTGGATATTGGATAGGTTGAGAAAAGAAGGGAAACTTTAACTATTGCTACCAAGACTTGCGAAGAATCAAGGGTTGCCCTATTATAGGGAAGATCAGTATTGCACTTACCACTAGCATACTAGGTATCTTACTAATTATTGCTACACCCTAAGAAACAAGGTTCAGGATCTAATAGACATCAAAAAGATTTTAGATCCTTAAAAAAAGGATAAGAAAAAGGAGGATACAATGTTGTATTGCCTCCAATGTTTATGATTGGGTCTAATCTATGTGAGTGGTATGTAATGAGAGACTTGTATGGGAATGAGTACATGGTCATTACTCATTCCATCCCTAAAGTAACAAAGCCAAGTGAAGAAAATTAGCCAGTTTCAATGATTGATTATTGGGATTCCCCCTCTGAAAGTGAAGGGACTATGGTGCCCATTGATATTTAGAGCTCAGACAGTGAGAGTGAGGAGGAAGTGAGGGAAGAGAAGAGAGTGAGGGTGGTCACTAAAAGTGGAAGGGTGGCCCCAAAAATTGAAAAGCATTTTACTATAGCACCCATGGAGAAAAAAGTTGAGAAAATTAGATGATAAAGCAACTGAAGAAGACACAGGCCTAGATTTCTATTTGGGACTTATTGAGACAATCTCCAACACACAAGCAAAAGTTTGTGCAAGCTTTGAGTGTGTCTATTATTGCCACTACCATTTTGCCTTTTGAGTTGTTGGATTTGGTCAAGAGAGGAACATGAGAGAATGTTGTGTATTCTGATGCTGATTTGCCCACTGAAGACAGAAACTACAATCGGCCTCTTTATATTAAAGCTTAAGTGAATGGTAAACACACAACATGTGTGATGGTGAATGACGGGTCTTCTATCAATATATGCTTTTTGTTGTGATTCCTTCTTTTGAGCTAAATGAGAGCATGTTAAATAAGTCCAATTTGACCATTTTTGCCAATGACAACTCAAATAGACAAGTAATTGGAACCTTCAAAGCTGTAGTAAAGACGAGCCCTATTGAAATCGAGATTGAGTTTGTGGTATTGCCAATTGTTTTTAACTTCTCTGTGTTTCTTGGAAGACCATGGTTTCATAAGTTAGGTGGGGTGCCCTCCACATTGCATCAGATGATCAAAATACCTCATGATAGTCAAGTGGTAACCATTAAAGTTGCAAGGGAAAATTAGGTATCTATGTTGGAGATAGCCAAGCAACCTTTTAGTGGGTTTCATATGTCTATAATTAGTGATGATGAGGGTAAAGGTAGCTTTGTTGATAACCCACAGGTAATCAATATTTTAAAGAAGATGCATTTCTTGCTCGGAGCTAGTTTAGGTAACAATTCTTAGGGGTCTTAAACTGCTATCACTACTAAGGGTTAGAAGGACAAGAAGGGGTTAGGGTTCACTAGTCTTGATCAGAAAACTTAGAAGAAGGAAGTAACAAAGGAAATCCCTTATATTTCCCAAAGCTTTGTGCCAACTTCAAGGATTTGCCTTTACTGTGGAGAGAATGAGTCTTAGTTGATAGAGGGAGAAGTAGTACTGAAATTTAAGCTTTTCAACAATGTCTTACACTAGGAATGAGGAATTATCAAGCCAATTGAGGTTTTTTGGGATGAAGAGATCCTTTTGCACCATTCAGCTTGGGATAAAAAAATGCGTGAGGAGATCATAATTGAGAAACTACTTGTTATTTAGGTGAAGGGCAAGGAAAAGATTGAGGCCGAAGATCCACCCAAATCGAACCTAAAAGCCAGAGAGACATCTGATGCTACCAAGAATAAAGAAGATACTTTCATTTATATTGTTTATGTTCTAGAACTTTTTGATGAGAATAATGATTCCTCTTTTGATTATATTAATAAGATGAAAAATTTTGCTTACTTGTGTGATGTTTCTTCTAATCTCAATATGCATAATCATGATTTTAAATCATTCATATTTGACATTAACTCAGCTAACACATATTCATTTAATCTTTGAACAAAAAAAAACCCAAAAGAAATTTTATTAGTATTAGATATAACTCCTGATGAGAGAAAAATTTGAGAGAATATTGAAAAATTATGAAAAAGTCTTTACTTGGACCTATGAAGACATGCCAGGAATAGACAAAAAAATCACTAAATATGCCATCCCAACCTACCTAGGGTACAAACCAGTTAAGTAAAATCTTAGGAGACATAAACCGAAATGGGCTAAAAAGGTTAAGGATGAAGTTAGGATGCAAATAAAGGCCAAGCTCCTAGTGGAAGTTCAATACCCTACATATTTGGAAAATGTAGTCCTTGTGGAAAAAAGATGGAAGAGTTAGGGTCTGTGTGGACTATAAGGATTTGAAAAAAGCTTGCCTAAATGATGAATTTCCCTTGCCTCACTAGATGTACTGGTGTATAGTGTAGCTGCCTATGCCATGTATAACTTTGTAGATGGGTATTCTGGGTACAATCAAATTTTGAACAAGATAGTAGATCGGATTAAGATAACCTTTATCATTGAAGCAGGTACCTACGCCTATTGGGTCATACCTTTTGGACTTAAGAATGCAGGTGCCACCTATTAGAAGATGGCAACTAGGATTCTAGATGACTTGATTTATAAAAAAGTGGAGATATATGTGGATGACATGATGATCAAGTCAGCTACCTAGGAGGGTTATTTGAGGCATTAGAGAAGTTCTTTTAGAGGATTGACAAGTATAATCTCTACCTTAACCCACAAAAAGTGCATATTTAGGGTGACTTTAGGCAAGCTCTTGGCGCATGTAATAAGCCTGAAGGGTGTAGAAGTAAATCCTAACAAAGTAAAGGCTATTAAAGTGATGCTTGTGCCTTAGATGGAAAAGGAGGTTCGAAGATTTCTAGGTAGGATTCAATACATAAGCAGGTTTATAGCCAAGTTGACTTTGATTTACAAATCGATATTCAAACTGCTTAGAAAGGATTAGCTAGTGGTATGGAACTAAGATTGTTAGAAGGCATTCGATACGATCAGGGAATACCTTGATGGAATATGACATGGTATGATAATCATGATAGCATAGCAGAAAAACAAAAATTTTATCATACATACCATACATATCCAAAACAAGAATCGAAACATGCAATTTTTAGGGTTTTAAAACTTACAACTTTTGATGCCTTTTAATCTTGAATTTGGTGATGACCAACAACTAAGATACCTCTATCCACCTTAGATCTTGATCACCAATGCCAAGGAACAGCCTTTTACGCCACTCCCTCTATCCTCACACACACACTTGCAAAGAAGGCTTAAAATAAAGATTGCTAGCTCTTTTTTAAGTATTGTGTAATGGCAATTGTTTGAAGCTACAAGACTTGATCTTGTTCTTCTTTAAGGTGCTATTAATGCCTAAGAACACAAGAAAGCAAGGAAGAATCCTTCTCCTTGTGTATTTCGGCCAAGAGAGAATTGTTTTGAGGGAGAGAATTAATTCACTCCAAAAGCAAGGTGGCTTAGCTTATTTTCACGCCAACTTCTTTATATATCCTAGGGTTTTATTTCTTTTAATGTGTATACTTATCCTTTGGTAAGTTTTAGATTTGAATTCAACTATCCTAAGATAATAAATTCAAACTCTATCACTTCCTAAAGATAAGTAATCTATTTTGAATTAAACTCCTCTGAATTTAAATTCAAATTTGAAATAAAACATAAGTCATTTAATTAAATGAAAACACTTAATTTAAATAAATAGCATGTGCCGAAATTCCTTGATTTCCCTCTTGGAATTTCGGCCACTTCATTAAATAAATAAGTGATTTAATTTAATTTAAATTCCTTTAGGCTTTAATACTCAATTAACTTAATTAACACAAGATAATTAATTAATTGAAATTAAACCTTATGGGCTGAATTTCTCTCTCTCATGGACCAAAGCCCAATAGCAATTTTATAACCCATTACATACATTAATTTGACTTTAATTAAAAGTCCAAATTAATGCCCAATACTTAATTTAAACATTTTAAGCCCAATGCTTTGTGTGCGATCCTATAGGTCCATTTAATGTTGGCAATGAATTAACAAATTAATTCAAAGGCTATATATATTCTCTAGCAAGATATTATAGCATTCCAAATTAAATGAAAATGCATATGGCATTTGGTGACCTAATGCAATTTTGCATAGTCCCTTACCCTTAAATATCAGAATTAATATAAGGCATGGAACTAGTCATCCTTATATATATTAATTCCTTTCTTGATATTCCAGTGACACTGAACTCTCAGATAAATAATGATTACTCATTATTTCATCTCGGTATGGCCATATACTTCTCAGTTCACTGATCAAGTGGCCGGTGATATTTTCTCTCTTATCGAGAGGGGTAATCCCTTCACTTCTCTCATGCTCTCTAACATGAATCAATGCATACCCAATCATACCCGTACTTGTCACTCTGTTACGAGCACGTTAGGTGTATGTCAAAGTACACAGTAATTCATAAAAAGTTTCATAGAGATTTCAGGTCTAAGAACTCCAATACAAAACTTACATATGAGAAACACTTATGACTTGTACCATGTAGTGTTCTCATAAGCGGATCGAATCCAGATACCATGTTCTTTTACATGTATCTATGATCTCTGATTGACACTCTTGTCCTAATGATCCGTAAGACAGAAATCATAGTATCAGAGAGAGCATACGAGTCTTAATTCACTGTTATTCCCATAATAATGACTGATTAGGGATGTTTAGAATGAAGTCCCATTTGTTTCAAGGTCTTACAATCATGTGCCTCACACATGATAACTTAAACCGAAACGACATTCTTGGATAGTTTTATCAATTGACATGCACAGGAATACAAAAGATAAAACAAATGGCTCATTTTATTAACTAAGTGTTTTATTACAATGTATTGGGGCTAGGGCTTACACTAACATACCTTATATATCCACTAGTGCTAAGAACACCATAAGCAGGCAAGCCTTTGATCTTATATTTAGCTATAGAGGATACTTCAGTGGGGGCAATGATGTCTTAAGAAGTTTCTTCCATATAAGGCTAAGTACATAGAAGTTAAGAAGATCTGTTTTGTGGTCATTGGCTTTAAAGAAACTAAGGCATTATTTTCATTCCTACAGAGTACAAGCTGTGGCTAAGCAAAATCGTCTTAGATATCTATAGGAAGTACCCTCACTCGTAGGGAAAATAGGAAGGTGGTTAATCCTTTTACAAGAGTTCAACATAGAATACATCACTAGAAAGACCATTAAAGGGAGAGTCATAGAAGAAATCTTAGCTAATCAACCATTAGAGGGAGAAGAGATAAACTACGAGTTCCCTGATGAAGATATCACAACCATAATAGTATACGGTTGGTAGATGTACTTTGATGAAGATATTAACAATAAAGAAGCTAGAGTAAGAGTAATCCTAGTAACTATTGAGGGAAAGAAAATGTCTTTTGCCAAGAAATTGAGATACAAAGCATTGAATAATAAATTAGAATATAAAGCTTACATCTTCGGGTTAGAGGCCTTGCTAGTTGTGGGAGCAAAATTTGTGATAGTATTTAGAGATTCATCCTTGGTAGTATATCGGGTGAGGGGTGAATGGTCGATGAAGAAGGAATGGTTACTACCCTACCTCAAGTGTTTGAAAGCCTTAAGTATCCAATTTGGGGTTTGTACTTTTAGGTATGTACCTAGGGAGGAGAACTAGTTAGCAGATGCTTTGGCCACCTTGGTATCGATGTGGGATAACCCACAAGGAGTAAGTATGAAGCATATATTGATTTCAAGTTTTGGTAAACCATACTTCAAAATTGAGTAGATAATAGATATCGAGGTAGATAATGGGAAGCCTTGGTACTATGGCATTCATAACTACTTAAAATGATCGGTATTTTTAGAGGAAGTCACTAAAAAGGACCAGAGAATAATTCACAGCCTATCAACATAGTTCCTTACTGTAGGTGGAGTATTTTACAAGAGATAGCCTAATGGTGTCCAACTGAGGTGCTTGAATGAGAAGGAGGCTAAGAAAGTTATGAAAGAGGTATATGCTAGTATATATAAGGCTATCATGAATGGGTTAGCTTTAGTGAAAAAGATCACATGTCAAGGGTTTTTTTGGCTTACAATAGATTCTAATTGTTCCAAATATGTCAAAGAATGCTAGTTATATGATGCAATCTCAGCAAGTGTACTGAATCAACAAGTAATAAAGGGTGCTCAATTTAAGACCCAGGAATATTATACCCAAAGGATTGTAGATGCAAGCAATGATAATCAAGTGTATGCTAAAGAATTCCTAAAATTTGTTGTGTTTTATGTTGTCAATTATTTAAAATGTAAAAAAATTTTAATTTAGAGGAATTTTCTATAAATCAAGTAATCTAAATATTAAACTAGTTAAAAATTTATATATCAAAAATGTTGCTCAGGTTCACTTATCCTCCCCATACCCAAATGTGAATTAAATTAATCAATAAATTATAGAGATGAAATTGAGATAACCCTTTATAACTAAGCATCCCATTTTGGAGAAAGCTATTCTAATCACAAAACATCCCATTCCAGAGCAAGTCTTATGATTAGCCTAAGTATGGGTCCAACATCTTAAATTTAGGTTGCTTTCCTATTTTGGAGCCAAACAACCCAAACCTATTCATTTACTCCAAACTTTATAATAAGTGTGAATTTTAGTATGTTTTCAATATGTTATTAGTATGCTTAGTGTGTTAATTTAGTAGTATTTAGGTTAATTCAATGTTTAATTTGTTAAATTTGCAATTTGAGGTCTTAATTGAGAAATTTGTTACTTTTAGGTGCTTATTTGAAGAAAAGAGGAATTTACAAGGGCTAAAGTGTAAATTTAGCAAGTGACGGTTTTTATCGTTAGTCCAGAGGAGCAGCACTCGGTGGAGTGACATCCTCACTCTACAGAATGGCTTAAAGAGGAAAAGAAAAAGGGCTTTTGATCAGTCTAGAGAGCAATCAATCGGTGGAGCCAATTTTCACTCTGTTGAGTGAGACAAAAAGTGACAACATGCAGGAGAAGACCACTCAGTGGAGTGACATACTCACTCTACCGAGTGGCTCAAAAATATTAGGAGACATAGGAGCTTCACTTGATAGAGTGAAATGTCACTCTACCGAGCCTAGTCATTGATATCAAATTGAACTATAATTCTTGCTAGTTGGGAAGTCTTCTGGTTTGGGAAGTTTTCAGGATACAAATTTCTTCCAGTTTGAGTTATAAAAGCAGTAAAAGACATCAGTTGGAGGAGAGGAGTTTTACCAATTAAGCATTTTTAGTTTGTTTTTCATTTTGCACTTAGGTTAGAAACTACGATTGAAGTCTTCAAGAGTAGCTATAATTTTAAGTGTTTGTATTGCTTTCTCTTATTTATTTTCTTCAATTTTCAAGATGAAGTGTGAGTAGTTCTTTTACTTTTGCTAAATGATACTTGAAGCTTTAATTTTATATTGTAATGACTTAGTTTGCACTTAATGTGATACAAGTTGATTATTTCTTAGCTTTGTACAAATTCTTACCTTTGGTTATTTGTAATTTGATTGTTGACTTATTTAAATTAATAGTTGATGATTGATTTATGCATGATTATTGGTTTGCATGTTCTTAGTTTAATTTTATTGGTATTAATGCATGATTATATTCTAAATGAAGGTGTAGTTGTGTATTGGTAATAATAGATTAAGACTAAGAAAAGTTAAAATTAAGAATAGATGAAAATTAAATTTACTTGCAAAAGAGTTTAATAGACATCTAAGAGGCTAAAAATAGATTTTATGCTAAGTTTTGATTATTGTGAATAGGAAAAGTTCAATGCTTAGAATGATAATCTTGATTTAAGTTATCTTGCTTTATTCATTTGATTTATTCATAATCACTTGTGTTATCATTTTGATTAAGTCATTATAATATAAGTTAAGGTGGATAGTCCTTTAGTAAAAGTTATCTTTAATATTGATTTTTACAAATTTTATTTACTTGCTTTTAGTTCAATTGTTGAGTCTTTAGTTGTTTGCTCAAATTTTTGTCTTTAATTTAATTAACCCTTCATTGTCATAACTTTGGGATCTCTCCTCTCTCTCACATATAGTTTTCATTTTACAAATCTAAAATCCTTCATACATACACAAGTTTCCCTTGGGTTCAATATTTAGGGGTCATAATTATATTTTTCTATATTACTAGCCAATCTAGTACACTTGCTAGACATCGGTCAAGTTTTTGGTGCCATTTATAGGGAAACAATTGGCATTTGTTTACTATTTTGGATTTTTAATTTGAATTTTTGTGTGTTTCTTCTTTTCTTTTCTCTATTTCTATTCTTTTATTTAATTTATTCTTTTACTTTTATAGGTATCAATAGTTTATGGTAAGAGATAGACCAATATTGCCCATATATCCTAAAATTCAGAGGACTTATCATAGGATTCAGAGAGCCACCATGAATAATCAAGGGGATCCACCTCTTAATAATGACTTACCTAATTTTGATCTACCTGTAAATGATCAATACCCTAGGATAAAAGGCATAAATTACCAAGCTCAAAGGGATTGGTTTAGACTTAGAACCATTATAGACTATGCAATCCTTAGGTGGAATGAAGAACATAGAATCATTAGGATACCACATCACCAACCTTTTGAGATAAAACTTGCTACAATCACAATGGTACAAAGAAATCAATTTTTAGGTTTAAAGATAGAGGATCCCGCCCAACACTTAGGTATGTTCTTAGAAATTAATGATACAGTTCGAATCCCAAATGTGTCAACAGATGCCATTAGACTTAAGTTGTTTTCTTTTACCCTCATTGGTAAAGCTCATGATTGGTTGCATATGCTATCAAATCAATCTATCCAATCATGGCAATAAATGCAAGAGAAATTTTAGAGTAAATTGTTTCCACCTACTAAAACAGCCCTCATTAGGATAAATATTAATGAATTTCAGTAGTTTTATGAGGAGCCATTCCATGAGGCTTGGGAACGATTTAGGAAACTCTTAAAAATTTGTCCATACCATGAATTTCTTATTTATCAATCATGCATATCTTTTACACAGGTACAAATTAAGCTACGAGGTCTCTACTAGACATAGCATCAAATGGAAGCTTTATGAACAAAATTCCTGAAGAAGCGTTCTTACTTCTAGATAAAATGGAAACTAATGATGCTCAATAGGCAAGCTTAAGAGCCACACAAAAGAAACATGGAGTACATAATGTAAATGAAATAGCTATACTTAAGACACAAATGGAATTAATGAGAAAGGAGCATTTAAAGAAGATAAATGAGCTTAAAGCTCAAAATGTGTCAATGTTGTCTAATGGAAGTGATATTTTTGTAGGAAATCAAGGAGAAATCTAGAATGAGGAAGGTTTAGTTGAGTAAATAAATGCTTTAAACCCTTATAGAAACACTTACAACCAGGGATGGAGAAACCATCCAAATTTTTTATGGAGAGAAGGGAATCAAGCATCTAACCCTCAACCTAGGACTCCCTTTAACCAAAATTTAGCTTCTAATAGTAATAGCTACTCAACATTTCAAAACCAATACCAACCACATTACCCTTCTACATATCAATCGCAACTATATCAACCACCCGAATTTCAAAAACCACAACCCCCACAAGAAAAGAAAACCAATTTAGAAGAAATGATTGCTAATTTCATGTCTTCCCAAAATTCTACTTTAGCTAACCAAGAAGCTAGGTGGAAATCCAAAGATATTTGGATGAGAAACCAAGATGTATCTATAGAAATTTCGAAAATCAAGTGGGGTAACTTGCCAATTCTTTATCTAATAAAGCCCAAGGAACATTCTCACCTAACGTGGACCGAAACTCAAAAGACGAAGCCAAGGCAATCACTTTAAGAAGTGGAAAAGAGGTGTAAAAAGCTAAAAGTGGTAATAATTCTTCTAAAGTGGTTGAACCAACAACGGAGGTAGGTGTTTCGATTCCCAAAATTTTTGATGACGTATCTCCTACTATTGAGAACGGTAAAGGTAAGGAAAAATTAGTTTCTACTATTCTTGATGAGTCTTTATTACCATATCCATCTTTAGCTAGGAAAGAAAAGCATAATGAGCAATTAATTAGATTTTTAAACATGTTTAAAAAGTTGCATGTAAATTTACCATTTGTTGAAGTTTTATTACACATGCCTAAATATGCTAAGTTTATGAAAGAGATTTGTCCTAATAAGAAAAAGCTTGAAGGCATATAAATAGTTCAATTGTCTGAAAATTGTAGTGCAATATTAATGAACAAAATTCTAGCTATGCTAGAGGACCTTGGGAGTTTTACACTTCCATGTGAATTAGGTGGGAATTTTGTTGGTCATACATTATGTGATTTGGTGCTAGCATAAATTTAATGCCTTATTTAATTTGCAGGAAATTAAATATAGGAGACATAAAGGAGACTAGAATAACGCTAAAAATTGGCGAATAGATCCGTAAAGAGGACTAAAGGAATTATAAAAGATTTGTTGGTGAAAGTGGGAAATTTTATATTTTCAATTGATTTTGTTGTGATGGATATGGAAGAAGATAAAAAATTACCTTTGATAATGGGTATACTATTTTTGAACACAACAAGGGCTTTAATTAATGTTTATGGGCAAACAGTCACTTTAAGGTTCAATGAGGAAGAAATTGTTTTTAATGTGAACAAGGTAATAAAGCACCCCTCATATGACTTTGAAGAGTCCATTTATTTTGTTGATGGTGTTCAAGAATGTGTAGAGGCAAAACAAGAGGAAATTATTTTGGATGATTAGCTTCAAGAGTGTTAATGCATCCAAAGAAAGAGGAGGAAATGGAAGGAAGAGAAAAACAGATCCTACATAATTTAGAGAAAGAGCACAGTGAAAAAGGAAATATGAAGGATGAACCGTCCCCTCCCAAGGGAGAAAATTTTGAACTTAAAACTATTTCTCCCCATTTAAAATATGTGTTTTTATAGTAGATTGCAAAACCAGTAATTATTTCTTCTTTGTTGACAGATTTGAAAGAAGAGATGCTTATTGAAGTACTAAAAAAGCATAAAAGAGCAATTGGTTAGGAGACATCTAATTTGAAGGGAATTAACCAAAATTATTAAATGCACTGAATACCAATAAGGATAATTTCAAATCGGTAGTGCAACCCCAAAGGAGGTTCAACCCCGCTATGCAAGAAGTAGTAAAAAATGAGGTACTTAAACTACCCGATGTAGGTATTATCTATCCTATTTCCAATAGTAATTGGGTTAGTCTAGTTCAATGTGTACCTAAAAAGGGGGGAATGACTGTAACAAAAAATGAAAATGATGAACTCATTCCAACATGCATAGTGATGGGATAAAGAGTATATATATACTATATGAGATTGAATAGTGCTACTAGAAAGATCATTTTCCATTACCATTCATTGATCAAATGTTAGAGATACTGGCAGGGAATAGATTTTACTATTTTCTAGATGGTTATTTGAGGTATATGCAAATACCTATAGCCCCGAAAGACCAAGAAAAGACCACATTAACATGTTTTTATGGCACATTTGCATATAGGAGGATGCCTTTCGGTCTTTGTAATGCTCCAGCCATTTTTCAAAGATGCATGATAACCATATTTCATGATTTTATTGAAAATTTTATGGAGGTCTTCATGGATGATTTTACATTATATGGTCATAATTTTGAGTTTTGTTTGAATAATCTTGCATTGGTTTTAGAAAGATGCAAAGAAACTAACCTTTTTCTTTATTGGGAAAATGTCATTTTATGGCAAGAGAAAGAATAGTTTTAGGACATAAGATCTTGGAAAAAGGAATTAAAGTAGATAAAGCTAAAATTGATGTTATTGATAAATTAGCTCCCCCCACTAGTATTATAGGTATTAGAAGTTTCCTTGGTCATACCTATTTTTATTGTCGATTTATTAAGGATTTTTCTAAAATTGCTAAATCGTTTTCTAATTTGTTGATAAAATATGCTGCATTTAACTTTGATGATAAGTGCTTGCAGGCATTTAATTTTTTGAAACAAAAGCTAATCATAACATTGATTATAGCATCACCAGATTGAAGCCGACCATTTGAGATTATGTGTGATGCTAGTGACTGTGTAGTTGGAGTGATTTTAGGTTATTAGAGGGAGAAAGCTTTTCATACTATCTATTATGCAAGTTATACTTTCATTGGAGCTCAATTAAATCATACAACTACAGAGAAAGAGATACTGGCAATTGTGTTTTCTTTTGAAAAATTCAGACCTTATCTCCTTGGTTCAAAGGTCACGGTTTAGTTGGACCATGCAGTGTTGAGGCATCTTTTGGCAAAGGAAGATTCCAAACCAAGACTAATTAGATAGGTTTTGCTTTTACAAGAGTTTGATGTGGAGATTAAAGATAAGAAAGGAGTTAAAAATTTTGTAGCAGACTATCTATCTAGATTGGATCATGCTCATATTGAAAAAGAAGAAATGTTTAACTTATGTCCTGATGAACATATTTGTGCTATTTATGCATGTGAATTTTTAACTCCTTGGTATGCTAACATAGCTAATTTTCTTGTAGGAGGTTATCTTCCAAAAGATTTTACTTGGCAACAGAAGAAAAGCTTCAAGCTAATGCAAAGCATTACCTTTGGAATGATCCATATCTAATAAAAATTTATCTGGATCAAGTACTTGTAAGATGCTTCCAGACGAAGAATAAGAAGATATAATGAGTCAATGTCATGGAGGTGAAGTTGAGGCCACCATGGACCGAATCGCATGGTACAAAAAATTCTTTAATTAGGTTTTTTTTGGCTTACTTTTTTAAAATTTTTTTATGTTTGGGGTATTGACTTTATGGGGCCATAGATTTTGTAAGTAAGTGGGTAGAAGCTATAGTAACTAGAATATGTGATGCTAAAGTTGTGCTTTAATTCATTAGGAAAAACATTTTCACTAAATTTGGAGCATCGAGAGCCATTATAAGTGATGGGGGCAAGCATTTTGTCAACTATCAATTTAAAGCACTACTTAGAAAATTTGGTGTCAAGCACAAGATAGCAACCCCATATCACTCTCAAGTAAATGGGCAAGTAGAGGTGTTTAGTAGGAAATTAAAATCAATCTTAGAAAAGATAGTAAATAGCTCAAGAAAATATTGGTCTCATAAACTGGATGAAACTCTTTGGGCTTATAGAACTACATTTAAAACTCCTATAGGCATGTCTCCCTTTAAAAACCTCTTTGAAAAAACATGCCATTTACCAGTTGAGTTGGAGCATAAAGCATATTGGGCTACAAAATTTCTTAATTTTGATTTAGGATGTGCAGGAGAAAAGAGGAGGCTGCAACTTAATGAACTCAATGAAATTTGATAGTGGTCATATGACAATGTGGCCATTTATAAGGAAAAAACAAATCATTGGCATGGTAAGCAACTAAAATGTAAAGAATTTGTTCTTGGCATGTTGGTTTTATTGTATAATAGTTGTAAGGCCCCTAATATGACCCTAATAGGAAATGCATGATTGAGTAGGATTTTATTTGATTGAGATTAATTTAAAAATATGAATTATGCATAAGGAAGATGGGACAAGTGATAAATTTGTTAAACTATAGTAATTACATAAAAATAAAATTTCATATTATAGTTTTAAATTACTAAAAGGTATAATTGAAGTATAAAGTATTAATTTAAGGGTCAAATTGTGAATATGGCATCTTTAGGGGCAAATGTGAATAAATGAATAATTAAGAGCTTAATTTAAGAGAAAGAATAAATGGAGAGGTTGATTTAAGAGAAGATTTAAATAGAGGGGTCAATGTTAAGCATGAAAAAAGTGTAAGGTTTTTGTGTGACATGCAAATTTTTAAGGGACCAAAAAGGGGTTTTTCCTTGATAGTATAAAAGTCAATTTTGTGAAGAGAGAGGGCGTGTGGGACAGATTTTTAAAGTGAGTTGCAAAAATTCTTCTTTTCCTCTCATGTGTTTATGGTTAATCCCTCTAAGAAACCAAAGAAGAAATCCTTGCATGTGGTGATTAATCAAGACTATTAGTGTTAAACAAAAAGGTAATTATCTTAATCTAATGATTCGTCATATTCTCTTTCATCTTTTTCTTGATTTTATTGAATGGTTGAATGATCAAATGTTGGAAATTTAAGTTAATGGATGAAATTGTTGATTTAAGGAGAAGAAGAGAGTAGAAAGACCGAAGGCAAAAGAGTGGCAAGAGATTGAACATGAAGGGGGATTTCGGCCAAGGTATGGGATGATGGTATTCCTAATTGTTTTTGGATGTTTTGGTAGAATCATGTTGTGAATGACTTGAATTTTGAGTAATTAAAGAGAGAATAGTACTTAAGAAGTGTATATGGAAGGATGATATGATAATTGAATATTAAATTGGGTTAATAATCCACTATAATGGGACTGAAAGGTATATAATGATACATGATAAAGGAAATAGGATAGGGTGTTTCAATTTGGTATCAAAGCCTAGTTTAGTCTTTTTTGGACAATTTGAGTATAGGATTCTATAATATGAGATAGTGTTGTGTTGGCCTAATGCAAAGGTTCCTATTTTTTTATAGATTAAAGATGGAGAATTCCTCTAGGGATGCTATAGAAGAATCAATTGAAAGTAATTTTCTGGTTAGATCAAATCCTTCTAATCTAGTGACTTCATTATCACATCAAAATCAAACTCCTGCTTCGGTTCCTGGAGAATCCTTGTTGAAAATTTCATAAGATATGGCCTATATTCTGCAAAGAATGACTATGCCTAAAGCTCTAATATCTAAAATTAGAAAGCATGGGGCACAAGAATTTATGGGCACTAATTTAGAACAATCTGAAGAAGCTGAGTTCTGGTTTGAAAGGCTGGAGAGGATATTTGATGAAATTAACTGCCCTACAAATCACAAGGTATCTTGTGTTGTGTCCTTACTTCAAGGCATGGCTTATGATTGGTGGAAGATGATATTATGACAATCTCAATTACCTGACCCACTTACCTAGGAATTATTTGAGGAAGAGTTTAGAAAGGAATATATTACTGAGGCTTACAAGGAGGAGAAGTTGAAACAATTTCTGAATCTGAGACAAAAAGCTCTATCTGTGGCTGAATATGAAAAAGAATTTAGCCGATTATGCAAGTATGTTCCTAAGGAGATGTTGACAGGAGTCTTTAAATGTAGACATTTTGAAGATGGGCCGAATGATTGAATTAAAGAAAAACTGTTTGGATTTACATCATTGAATGTGGTGGATTTTAATCAACTGGTTATGACTGCCATGAAAGTTGAAAAGTACGAGATAGCTAAAAGAGAGAGAGAGCACAAAAGAAGTGGTTCTAAAGGAGGATCCTCCACCGAAAAAAGATTTAGAGGAGCTCAAAGAGGTCAGCATGCAAAGTCTATTTTTTTTATGCTAATAAAGGAAAGAAACAAGAGTCCTCTACCAAGTCTAAATTTGAGAAGGAAGCTTCAGGAAGACAAAGTGGGGGTCAAGCACCTGAATGTCCACATTGTTCTAGGCACCATTGCGGTAACTATAGGAAACTGGCTAGAGAATACTTTAGATGTGGCAGTGCTGATCCTTTTATGGCAAATTATCCTTTGAAAAAGAATCAAGGTTTTAAACAATAGGGTAGCAGGGGAGCTTTTAATACACCCCCATCTGGTAGAGGTAGAGGTACAGGAATGGGTGGATCGACTCATCACGGGTCCCAGTCTCACAATGTGTCTGAATCAGTTGATAGACCTTCTGCACAAGTGGTTTCTAGCCGAACTTATGCAGTAAAAGCTCGGGAGGAACAAAATGCTCCGGAAGTTATAGCTAGTACTTTTTCTCTCTATAATTGTGACATACATGCACTTATTGATCTGAGCTTTACTCATTCATATGTTTGTATTGGGGATTTGGGTAGAGATAGGTTTAAAATACAACAATTAGATTATGATGTATGTGTGACTAGTCGATTGGGGCATAGTGTAATTGTTAATAAAGTGTGTAAGATTGTCCTATTGTAGTTTAGGGGATAGAGTTTCCAGCAGATTTGATTATGTTACCATTTCATGAGTTTGATGTAATTCTGGGAATGGATTGGTTATCCAAGCATCATATAGTGGTGAATTATGAAATGAAAATAGTAACTCTTAGGGATAAAGAAGGAAAGGAAGTGGTAGTAGAAGGCTGTTGTTCTAATCCACTGACTAATGTTATATCAGCAATATAGGCTAGACGTTATCTTAGAAAATGATGTGAAGCATTTTTAGCTTTAGTCCTTGACTCAAAAAAGGATACAGTGAAGCTTCAGAATATACCGATTGTGAATGAATTTCCAAAAGTATTTCCTGAGGAATTACCTAGTATTCCTCCAAAAAGAGATGTTGATTTGTCTATTGATCTATTACTTGGTACAGCCCCGATCTCCAAGGCACCATATAGAATGGCTCCATATGAATTGAAAGAGTTAAAGGTTCAATTATAGGAATTGTTAGACAAAGGCTTCATCAGACCTAGTGTGTCAGACCTAGTGTGTCACCTTGGGGTGTTTCGATTTTATTTGTTAAGAAGAAGGATGGGTCTATGAGAATGTGTATCGATTATAGACAGTTGAACAAAGTGACAGTTAAGAACAAATATCATTTGCCTCGAATTGAGGATTTGTTTGATCAGTTGAGTGATGCTGGTGTGTTTTCAAAGATAGACTTGTGATCAAGTTATTATCAGCTCAGAGTAAAGGATGGGGATGTTTCTAAAACTGCATTTAGAACCCGATATGGACATTATGAATTCTTAGTTATGACATTTGGGTTGACTAATGCACCTGCTGCATTCATAGATCTCATGAATAGGGTATTCAGACCTTACTTAGATTGATTTATTGTAGTGTTTATTAATGACATATTGGTTTACTCCAGAAATGAAGCTGAGCATGCTGAACATCTGAGGATTGTGTTGCAAACTTTGAAAGAAAATTAGTTGTATGCCAAGTTGAGTAAATGTGACTTTTGGCTTAAGGAAGTTTCTTTCCTAGGTCCTGTTGTATCTGCTGAAGGTGTTAGGGTTGATCCAAATAAAATTGAAGCTATTGTTAATTGGAAACCACCTATGAATGTACATGAAATTAGAAGTTTTCTCGGGTTGGCAGGTTACTATCATCGTTTTGTGAAGGGTTTTTCTGTCATTGCTTCACCCCTCACTAAGCTGTTAAAGAAGAATATTAAGTTTGAATGGTCTGATTGTTGTCAAGCAAGCTTTGAATGGTTAAAGAAGATGTTGACTGAAGCTCCAGTGTTAACTCAACCTGTGTTAGGGAAAGAGTATGCAATGTACAGTGATGCTTCTAAGGTTGGTTTGGGTTGTGTATTAATGCAAGATGGTAAAGTTGTAGCTTATGCATTTAGACAGTTGAAGCCACATGAGCAAAACTACCCGACTTATGATTTAGAACTGGCAGCTGTGGTATTTGCTTTAAAGATTTGGCGACACAACTTGTATGGGGAAAAATGCAGGATTTATACTGATCATAAAAGCCTCAAATACTTGCTTACTCAGAAAGAACTTAATTTGAGGCAAAGAAGGTGGTTAGAATTATTCAAAGATTATGATTGTATACTTGAATACCATCCAAAAAAAGTGAATGTGGTTGCTGATGCCTTGAGTCGTAAGACAATGGCAGCATTGATGTTGAAGCAATGTAAATGGAAAATTGCATCGGATGGTGCATTATTAACATAGCCTAAAGCTAGGCCCAGGGTTAGGTAGACAGTGATAGATACTTAGAAGGATGATAAAAAGTTACAACGGGTTGTGAAAGTAGTTTGTGAAGGAAATCAATTAGATTTTTTTGTAAAAGAAGATGGTGGTGTGTACTACCATAACAGGTTATATGTTCCTAATGACACAGAAGTGAGAAGGGTACTATTGCATGAAGCACATAATACTGCATTTACTATGCATCCAGGTGGGAACAAGATGTATCAAGAGTTGAAATAGTTTTAATCGTGGCCTGGCATGAAAAAGGATATTGTTAAATGTGTTTCTAAACATTTAACGTGTCAGAAAGTAAAAGCAGAACATCAGTTTCCTTCATGTCTTTTGAATCCCATTCCAGTTCCACAGTGGAAGTGGGAAGACATTAGCATGGATTTTGTTACTGGTTTGCCTCTTACTCAGAGAAGATATGATGTTGTTTGGGTAATAGTGGATAATTTAACAAAAGTAGCTCACTTTATACCGGTTCGAACAGATTATTTTATGAATAAGCTTCCAGAATTGTATGTGAATGAGATTGTACGATTACATGGTATACCCGTATCCATAATTTCTGATCGAGATCTAAGGTTTACATCAAGATTTTGGTAGAGTCTACAGCAGGCCTTAGGAACACAGCTCAAGTATAGTACAACTTTTCATCCTCAAATGGATGGACAATCTAAAAGGGTTATTCAGGTTTTAGAAGATATGATGAGGGGATGTGCTTTGCAGTTTTCTAGAAGTTGGGACAAATATGTGGCTTTAATGGAATTTGCCTACAATAATAGTTATCAGAAGAGTATTCAGATGGCTCTATATGAGGTTTTGTATGGCAGAAAATGTAGAACTGCAGTCTACTGGACTGAGGTGAATGAATGTAGAATAGTTGGTCCTGACCTTGTCAAAGATACAAAAGAAAAAGTTCAAGTTATCAAGCAGAGGATGAAAGATGCTAGTGATAGACATAAATCATATGTTGACTTGAAAAGAAAAGATATCGAGTATCTGATGGGTGAAAAAGTGTTTCTAAAGTATCTCCCTGGAGAAAGGTGCTTAGATTTAGGAAAAAGGGAAAACTCAGTCCGAGATTCATTGGTCCATATGAAAGTCTTCAAAGAGTCGAACCAGTGGCTTATAGGTTGGCTCTTCCTATGATATTAGCCAAGCTTCATTATGTGTTTCATATGTCCATGCTTCGAAGACATTGCTCTGATGAATCTCATAAGTTACAAGTTCAAGATATTCAAGTACAACCGAATTTCACGTATGATAAGGAACCAAAGGAAATCCTGGCTAGGGAAATCAGACAATTAAGGAACAAGCAGATCTCTCTGGTCAAAGTACTCTAGCAACATCATGGTATATAAGAAGTAACTTGGGAACAAAAGGTAGTCATGAGGGAGCAACGTCCTCAATTGTTTGAATCAGGTATGAATTTCGAAGATGAAATCCTTTAAAGGGGAGAGAATTGTAAGGCCCCTAATATGACCCTAATAGGAAATGCATGATTTGAGTGGGATTTTATTTGATTGAGATTAATTTAAAGATGTGAATTATGCATAAGGAAGAGGGGACAAGTGATAAATTTGTTAAACTATAGTAAATTCATAAAAATAAAATTTAATATTATATTTTTAAATTATTCAAGGGTATAATTGAAGTATAAAGTATTAATTTAGGGGTCAAATTGTGAATATGGCATCTTTAGGGGCAAATGTAAATAAATGAATAATTTAGAGGTTAATTTAAAAGAAAGAATAAATGGAGAGCTTGATTTAAAAGAAGAGTTAAATGGAGGGGTCAATGTTAAGCATGCAAAAAGGTGTAAGGTTTTTGTGTGACATGCAAATTTTTAAGGGACCAAAAAGGGGATTTTCCTTTATAGTATAAAAGTCAGTTTTGTGAAGAGAGAGGGTGTGTGGGATGGAATTTTAAAGTGAGTTGCAGAAATTCTTCTTTTCCTCTCATGTGTTCATGGTGAATCCCTCTAAGAAACCAAAGAAGAAATCCTTGCATGTGGTGATTAATCAAGACTAGTAGTGTTAAACAAAAAGGTAATTATCTTAATCTAATGATTCATCATATTCTCCTTCATCTTCTTCTTGATTTTATTGAATGTTTGAATGATCAAATGCTGGAAGTTTAAGTTAATGGATGAAATTGTTGATTTAAGGAGAAGAGAAGAGTTGAAAGACCAAAGCCAAATGAGTGGCAAGAGATTGAAAGCGAAGGAGGATTTTGGCCAAGGTATGGGATGAGGGTCTTCCTAATTATTTTTGGATGTTTTGGTAGAATCATGTTGTGAATGACTTGAATTTTGAGTAATTAAAGAGAGAATAATACTTAAGAAGTGTACATGGAAGGATGATATGATAATTGAATATTAAATCGGGTTAATAATCCACTATAATAGGACTGAAAGGTATATAATGATACATAATAAATGAATTAGGATAAAGCATTTCAATAGTAGACTACAATAGTTTCCAGGTAAACTAAAATCAAGATGGCTTGGGCCATATCTAGTCTTATCTAGCAATGAATTTGGTGTGGTGACTATTAAGAGTCCAAAAGATGGGTGAGAGTATAGAGTGAATGAGCACTATTTGAAGCCATATCATGGTGGGAAGGTAGAGGTTGTTGAAGCAACAATGGTGTTTTAAGAATAGCAAAGGATTCAATAAGTCTAGTTGAGGACTTGCTAAACTCAGAACTACAGTCTTTTTCCCTTTCGTTTGCCTTATTTTGATTTTACCCTAATTTGTTTTAATTTGTTCAATTTTTGTTTCGAGAGTGTAAGTGTGTCTTTGTCTGTTTTAGTTTTGTCAAGTGCTTTATGAAGAAAAAAGCTAGTTTTTCTTGATTTAAAGTGCATTGATTAATTCTGCAGTGATTTGTGTCCACTTTAGAATTAATGACAATTTGATTTTTTTTTTTTTGTAGAAGAGGGCATTGACTTAGATTTGATTTCATTGAGGACAAGTTGTTTCATTTCAATAAAGAGTTTACATGAAATTTTGTGTCTATAAATTAGGTGAAGCTCAAGTTCAAACGAATGTTAGAATTCTTGTACTTAAAATTAAACTTGAGTCTCTACATTTTTTTAGTACACGGGCCTATCACTCGATAGAGTGGTTTCCCACTCCACCGAGTGTCCCATGCCACTCCACTGATTCTTTCATGACTCCACCAAATGGAACTATTGGTGCTTTGGCTTGTTTTCTTCTTGATTTTACTCTTTCAATTTGGACTGTTTGCACTCGAGAGAGTGGGTTTTCCCACTCCACCAAATGGCTTTTAGTGACTCCACTGAGTAGCTTAAAGTGCTCCACCGAATGCCTCTTTTTCCTTAGTTAAATTTTTCGTGTTTTTCTTTTCTCCATACAATAGGTAACCACTCGGTAAAGTGGGTTTTCTCACTCCATCGAGTGGCCTATGCAACTCTACCGTGATCACTTTCATCCCACCAAGTGGGTATTTCTTATTTTTTTAAAAAAATTATTTTTCCATTGTACATCCAGTAAGTGACCACTTGGTAGAGTGGGTTTTCCCACTCCACCAATTAGTGTTTTTTATCCCATCGAGTGCCCCATTTATAAGTTCCCCTTTTGCCTACCAAACCACCAAATCCCTATTCTAACTTCTTTTCTTTTTATCTCACTCTCCTAAACCCAAATCCCACTCCACCAAATCAAGCCACTAATTTTTTTTCTTGTTAATCACTTCACTTTACTTCATTCTTCTATATAAAGTAAGTGATTTCATGATTTTTAATGTTTCAAATACATTTATTTTTGGCATTAAAGCTTGGGTTATTCTTTTAAAATTAGTAGTTTTCCTTTACTTAGTTTGCTTCTAATGCTTAATATTTTTTTATATTTGTGGTTATGCATGTGTTTGGTGTTGGAATGAAATGTTACTTGTTCATTTTTGGGTTGTTAATGTTTCGAATTCCATGTCATTTAGCTTGGTAAAGTTGTACACATAACCTGCCCGATAAAATGCCTCAAAGACTTTGTGCTAAATTTTTGCTTCCATTGTCATTCTCACATGTTCATTTATCTAATTTTCACTTCATTTACACTTCATTTATGTTTAGTTTAATTAAATTTCATGCATTACAATTTGAGGAATTGAGCTAAATATTGTATGTATCTTTTAAACATTTTAAGGGCATTATACATTTTTATTGGCACTCACTTGGTTGGTTTTATTTTTAATCGGTGGCTTCTAAGAAATCAAAGAAGAGTGAAGCATCAAGCTCATCTAGGAAACAACTTCCAGCCTATATTGATGAAAATAAGGCCGAATTATATGAATATTTTAAGCAAGTCAAATTCAACAAGCTAGTGTATTTGAAGGAATTCTTTCTTGATATTTTGGATAGAAATCTATAGGATGAGGTATTCCCTTTAATAAAAGCTATTGGTTGGGAATATTTCATTGAAAAGCACCCGGAAGTATATCCAAACATTACACTACAGTTATTCACATCATTTACATTGTCATTTGAAGATGAGCAAGATGTAGGCACAACTAGTTTTAAACTAGGGAGGAAGAATCATTGCATGCTTTTTCCAGAGTTGGATAAAAAATTAGGATTTCCTAATGATGGGTTAGGTAAATTACCTAATGCTACAGTGCAAGAAAATTGGGAATTTATCAGAGATCCTTCGAATCCAACGCGGTATAAATTGAGCAAGCTTAAGGCTTGTGCCTGAGATAGTCATGCCCTTTGAATTCTTTACAGGTTTTTATTGTTTACTTTCTTTAGTTGTATTTGCAGTCTTAGGGCTATTAATGCTGAATAATGCATGTTGTTAAAATGTAGGGTTGAAGGTATACGAATCAATGGGCCAGTCATCTTATGTAGGAAAATAGAAGAGTTGCAGAAAATGAGTAGTAATATTAAAGCGACATCTCTAGGCTAAATTGCAGACATAATGGCAAAAGCAATGGGATATATGGATATAAGGGGATCCTTTGGAAAGGTAACTTATATAGATTATGCCATGTAGATATAGATGAAGATTTTGGTTAAAAAACCATGAAAGCAATGGTCTGATAGGGCAGAGCACTTATACCTAATCACTATTGGGAGAAACATAGATAAAGATGATGATCAAACTAAACATAAACTAGCTGCACTAGAGCCTGATGTTCAAACACCTCTGCCATAAGAACCTTCGGCTTAGATGCTTGATTTCACAACTCACATGAATACTAGGATGAATAGATTGAAGGGCAGAATAGACACATTGTAGTATCATGTACTTGAAGTGAAACATAGTTTTGAGCAATTCACCACCAACTTTTGGAAACGTTATCCACCACCACCACCACCATTGGATTGAGAGATGCATCTTATTTTTCTGAGGATAGCAAACTTTTGAGGGGGGGGGGGGGGTAGAGATTCTCTAAGCTCAATTTTTCTCACATTCAGGAAGTATAATCTAAATCTTCCCTTTTTATTTGTAAAGAATTTGTGTAGTTATTTTTGGTTTGCTTGTGTGTTTATGTTTTTTCTATTTTAGTTGCAAGGATTTCTATTTTTAAAGTTCGTCTATTTTAAGTAGTAGTAGTTTTTGCTGATAGCTGTTCATTATATCATTTAGCTTACACTAATATTTAGTTTGGCCCGGTTATCCTCAAACTTAAACTTATTGAACTTAAACCTAGAATATGCATGAGTCAAAATTCTAAGTTTAGCATTAGAACAAGTATGTTGCTTAATGAATTTTGAGCTAGTTTAACATTCAACTTGGCAAATATTTTTTAGTTTCTACTTTTTAAGCACTATAGATTATTTTTTGAACTTAGAGAAAAATCAATGCATTGAATGATTAAGTAAGGAATTTTAGAGCACTATAACCTTCCTTATCACCTTTAAAAGTATAAAAGCAACTAAATTCAATTTAGAAAGTGATATGGGCACAATTTTTCTTGTTAGCCGTAAAAAGACTAGTTTCCTACCCTTTTTATATATTTACCGTTGTTAAGCCACTTTGAGCCTAATGAGGCATGCTAAAGGTGTGCCATCTTAATTTTTTTGTTACACAGATAAATTAATGTCTTGAATCCATACCTTGATGATTCCACTAATAACTTTTAAATCATCCACATACAAGATAATTTATCTTAAATAATTAAAAGGACTATAAATGAAGGACCTTGTAGAGAGAGATAAGAGATAAGTGAGAGATGAGAGATTGGAAAAATCTAAATTTTTCCCTTCCCTAAGTTGTCCTCCTCTT